>OZ057414.1:18355036-18819995 GCA_964056705.1 Troilus luridus
AAAAAAATTATCAAGTAAACGACAACAGTTCAAAGTTTCTCACAAATAAAAAACTATAAAAACAAATCTGACAAAGGAAACCGACTTTTTCATTTATATATTAGACTACCGAAAAATAAATAACCTAACTAAAAGAAACAAGAGATAAATTTAAATAAAAATCAATTAAGTACAAAATTGTGGGTTCATTTTTTCCGAATATACTCACATATCAAATGTAAAAATAAATAAATAAACTCTATTTATATATAAATATGCTTGGTAATGTTCCAAATCTCATGGATTATTTATTTAAAGAAAAACATTAACGGATTATTGAACAAACAAAACTTTAAGAAAACAAGGATAGAAAATATTTTTAGCCAAGGTAAAATAAAACAAACAGTTGTTCTGACAAATAATTTTTTTTTTATTCAAGAATACCCAGCTGGTTGGTGAAATAATGTCATGGCATTGTTGTTCCATCAGGGTGAAGACACGCCGACCTCATTAAGTATACATAAAACAAGAGGTTCTTATGTAATAATATAAAAAATAATATAAAAATAAAATAAAAAGCGTATTTTTAATAAATTACCACCAAACATCAAGAAATGATGTAGAAATTAGTAAGGGCGTGCTGTTTCAAGACCAATGGAGGGAAAGACAAAAAAGTTCAAGTAAAAATATTTTGGTGGCAGCTTAGATAATACAGATGAACTTTAAACTCTTAAAAAAAAATAAAAACTTGATTGCATCACACCTAAAATGGTCAATTAGCGATTCGCGATAGTGTGGTATTTGATATTTATGGACTTGGTGTTGTTGAACTTATAATAGAAAACAATCTTTATCATTTAAGATATAAAAACACCAAAACGAGTTTACTATCATGAGTGATTGAATCCCTGATAGATAAGTACTTTAGCAAATAAAAATTCTTGGTTCATTGTAACGAGTCAAGTTTCATTCTAAAGGTGCATTAGTTCTTGATATAATGAATCACGCAAGGAAAAAATGCCAGGAAGTGTGAAAGATTAGATTTTCCTAGTCGGAAAAGAATTGTATCATTTCCTACACTCATTTAATAAAAACATGACTACTTGTTTGTGTGAAATATTGTTCACATCTTCGTGTAAATTAGATAGTATTTATATTTTAAGGATTTGGTTTCGGTAAGGTTCGTTCGTACAACATCGCATCTTATAGATGTATTTCCAATCTTAAAAAGTTCGATCTAATAACAACGTAATTTAACAAAAGAATTTATAATGAATGTATTTTGATACAAAAGATCTTTAAATAGAAATAATTAGGTGAACTCGATTGTGAATGACAAAACCTCATTGCTCTGTAATGAAAGACCAAGATCATTTCCATACGGCAAAGGCAGTCAGCAGGAAAAATGAAAATGTGCAGGGTTGCCAACCAACTCTCCCCAACAATAAATAAAAAGATACGTACGCCTAAAAACAAGATAATATTAGTCTTTGTTTTGAACTAGAATTATGTTTAGTATCAGTTTGCTTTTGACAATCCAGGATGTCACTTCGGGTTGTCAGAACAAGTATTAACTTTTCATTCGTTTCCTTTTGAATATTCTCGAAAATAAAAATAATCGCGAGTTCTAGTATGTAAAAAATAGTGTAATTATGGGGAAAAGTATATTTCCGTAATCACTTCATCAAGAAATAAACGTTTTAACTAACATTTCGAAGTGTTGATGATAACATAACCTAAACAGTACGTGTTAGTCAGTTCTCTAATATATACCCAATCAGTAATATTTCTCATAGTAACTATATACAATCAATAATAGTTACAAAATACAGTCAGGAATCAAATTATTAAATGAATCTAAAGCTGTTGACTTGAATCTAAGTAACAACATGTGGAACAGATATCCAAATTATTAAAAGTGTCAAGAAATAAAAGAAGTTTATGTTGAATCACTATCCGATATGTAATATCGAACATTAACTAATTATCATCTGCTCGAAAACAAAAATACGTCGGTATATCCGTACAGGAGGAAAACCACATTCAAAATATCAACAAGATAAGGAAACAGAAATTATTTACTTACGAGTACAGCGATACATACAGTAACTAATTACATTGCCGATGCTCGAGGATCAATCACGAAAGAGCGTAGGACACTGGTGATCTATTAGGACCCACACACACTTCCACAGCTAGGCTAAACGTTCAAATGCTACGACATAGGCAACGGAGGTATGTAAATAACCGAAAATAAATTCCGTCGAGGGGGCCAAGTTAGTACGTAGGCTGAACCAAATATGAGACGCACATAGGACACAAAGAGGAGACGGTATAGAGAGAAGACTAGATAGTAAGCTATGTATGCCACTGCCTCCGCCATCGACACTTCACGGCCAATTGTATCCGCTTCGTCGAGAAATTAAACGACCCAATCGGACAAAACAATCAAAGCCCCCCCCCCCCTTCCCATTTGTATTCAAAACAACATACATTTAACTGTAATAAAATAAAAATATCGTCAACATTGTGCTCATAGAACAAATAAAAAAGCCTTTTATATTAAACTTCATGTAAACTCACAATGCTTATATGATAATGATAAAATATAAAAATTATAAAACCTCTCACCATAAAATAATTGAATGCTTCTTTTTCCCTTAGAATGCCAATAAACTAAAGTGTTCCAAAAAATTTAAAATCTGCTAGGACCACATCAAGTATTCTTAAATTAGCATTTATTAAATAATTACAGCATATATTTATTAATTATTATTTTAGGTAACATTTGCACCTTCGCAGTATCTCATCCAATACATTCGATCTCAATACTTTTTTTTCCTACTCGATTTGATTTTTTATACATATTTTCAGAGCAGGTCTCTAGGCCAAGGGCGGATTTAGGGGGGGGGGCACGTGCCCTCCAGACGGTTTTTTGTGTACTGTGGAGAATCACGAATACAGTAAAAACTTATAGGCAAATCACATGATCAGAGTTGTTAAAATATATGAATAAAATAACAGAAAGAACATGAGTGGAACTATTGTTTAAATGTTTTAATTAACCTTTGAAACCTTTCTATAAATACTACAAGTTTATTTCTAAGTTATTGTTGATATTTTTGCCTGTCTGCCCGTTGTGCCCCCCCCCAGAAAAAAATCCTGGATCCGCCCTTCCTCTAGGTCATTGTCTTTTTAACCGTCTGATAGTAAGTGGTGATGAGTGGGATGTTGTGTAATTGGTGTAAATATATTATTTTCATGTTGTTGGGTATGGTGTGATTCGATAGGAAGCCCCTAGAAATATCGGACAGCAACAAAAGATATAAATGGTATACGTTGGTCTTGTGATGCAAAGTGAAAAGTACTGTTTGCACTACAGGATTACCAAAGGTAGAAGTATTTAGAACAGCGGTCAGTGAAATAATATGGGCCGTTGTAATCGCCAACATCCAAAGAGGATAGGCGTTTTTAGAAAAAGATTAAATTATAAATTAGCTCATCAAGTAGTAAGAAACTCTCGAATAGGAACTAGGATTGACAACTGTGGGAGGGACTACACATTTGTTTTAGCCTACTTAATTTTGTTTTAAACCTCCTAAGTCATAGTCGAGTAAAACAAGTAGAAATTAACAATCTATGAATACATTATTGAACAAATAGAACATTATATTATCTGATAAACTGCAAAAAATGTCTAATATTCTTACCTTAATTTTATAATGCTTACATAAGAAAGTGCTGAGACCGCTTGCGGACTCTAATACACCCCACGACGATGTCAATCCGGAAATGTCAGGCAACTATTCTATAAAGGCCTCGGAGAGGTTACTCAATGTAAATGTCATTTGTAAGTTCTTTTTTAGTTTTTAAAAGAGGGGGGCGGTGGAAAAGGGTAAGCAGGGGTATGATCTGGTCAACATTTTAAACATACTCAAAAATAAAATAATCCTTAAGTGATATATATATATATATATATATATATATATATATATATATATATATAAAGTAAGTTAATCAAAGATTAACCAAAGATCGCGAGTTCGTAGCCGGGGACGTGGCATTAGGATTTTTCAAAGGGAGTAAAAAATCCTTGGTTATGCAATCCTTCGGAAGTGGCGTAAAATGATGATTCCGATCCGGTGCGGCTCGAGGAACTCGTTAAAGATACCTATCTAATATTACCTGTATAGGCAAAATTTAAAACTCACACTGTAGAATCGTCCGATTAGCCATAGCATTAGATCACGTTAAATAAATAAATAAGATGAAGAATATAAGGCATTAAATACATTTATTAAAAACGTACTCATTTAAAGTTTACGTACTTATTTCTTAATAGTTTTATTATTATGTTTTATTTCTAACTAATCTATCAATAATTTCAGCAGTACAAGTTCAGCTTAAAATTCCCTGCTGTGCACAAGGAATAGCCATGTTAATTTATCCCTCTTCAGTAATACGGCTTGAATAACTCAATGTGCCGTTAACAAAATAAAACGACCTTTTTTCAGATATATTAGGTAAGGACATTTCTATTACTATAAATAACATTTTTAAATTTAATAATATTTCAATATTCTGAAACGTGCAAGACGACTGTTTATTAAATCTTTGTCTTGCATAATAAATAGCTACTTTTTTTTATCTTGTTCTTTGCAATTAAATTATTCATGAATATAATGAGGCTAATAAAATTGTTAAATGACTTCACCAAATTAGATCTCATTAATAATCGATACTTCATAGATTACAGTGATTTAATAGTAGATCATTTGTCCTTTGTAAAATATGATTTCTAATCACATAAATTACAAAAGGTTTCATATGGTTTCAATTTCTTCCTTCGCCTCCACTATGGCTGAAAAAATCTCTTTTACACTCGAGAGGAGTTACTTAGTCAAAGGTGAGCTCTACTTGTCTCATACTGATCATTTATTTACTTTTTATTTTTGGAAGTGACATCACTGCTACCAAAGAGAGCATGATGATGATATAGTCGAAGCAGTTGACGTGTTTCGGTCAATGCCACGACAATAAGAAAGCTGAACGACTCGACATAATTCCTGCCCAGTTTTACCGTAGGTTCAAGTTGAAGACTTGCCCGTAGGGCGCCTACAACTGAAACTCTTTTTTTTTATTAAATAAAATAGTAAATTACGTAAGAGTATTATAATTATTACCAAGTCAAACCCGATGAGGACCAAATCACACGCAATGTTAGCAGGTGTATGAATTTAAGTTAAATTAATTTCGAACCTGAACTTGGAATGGTGTACGAGCACAATGCCCCTATGTGGGACAAACGCAAAGGAACCTGGATCGACCTTGACAATACTGATAGCGGGTCACACTACTAGTGATAACAGTGCTAAAGATAGCAAAAGTTAATTAAATTTTGAATCGAATCGAAACAGGGTCATTACACCGGTCTGCGATGGAAAAATTGTAGCATATTTATCTAGTGTGTTTAGCAGTATTTTTTGTGCTGATTACGGAAAAAATAGTGGAAAAATTCCTTCACCCCAGATAAGCCACAAATTTCACTTTAAAATTATAGGGTCTAGACTTACAGAAAGACATATGTTAGCCTCCGGTGTTTCATTTCCATGGTACCGATTTAGAGAAAAGGAGTTTCTCCCTTTTTTTACACAAGAGGGTGACCTAGTTTTCTGCAAAAATGTACCTATAATCATGGAAATGATCAAAATCGCGTATGGACCAGAGGAATGAAGACTGTTCATCGATTCATCAAAAAGAAAAAGGAGTTTAAAAGCTGTACTTCTTCACTATGGTATCCGATATGCTTCTGTGCCTGTTGGACACTCAGTCCATTTGAAAGAATGCTACGAAAATCTTGAGTTTGTTCTTAATACGGTCGGCTGGACTTAAATGGGCCATTTGTGGGTATTTAAAAGTTAATTCCATGTTACTAGGTCAACAAAGTGGTTAAAAAAATTGTCCTTGTTTCCTCTGTGAATGGGATAGCCGTGACAGGAAACAACATTATGTCAAGCAGACGTGGCCAATCAGAAAGGCTCTTATTTCCGGAGATAAAAATGTTGAAAGACAAAGTTTAGTGGATCCTAAAAAGATCTTACTTCCACCACTTCATATCAAATTGGGGCTAATGAAACAGTTTGTGAAAGCATTTCCCAAAGAAGGAGAGTGTTTCAAGTATCTTTGTGAACAGTTTCCTTGTATATCCGATGCTAAGTTGAAAGAGTCTTTGTTGGGCCTGGCATCAGAAAACTCTTAAAAGATGAATGCTTTGTCACTAAAATGGAAATGGAAGAAAAAAAATGAGATTTTTGATAAACGAGAAAATCTTAAAATATTGTCAGTAGTTACCGTTTTACGTGAACTGTTAGCAAAGTAACGAAACATATTTAAAAAAAAAAGTTTTAAATGATTATTTTTTCAAATTAAATGTTTTTGATCAGTACTTACAAATTTTTGAAAATGGATGTAACCGGTTTTGAAACTCCTCAAATGATTTATATAGTTTTTTTTCAAGATCTTTCTAATACTGATCAAAACATGTAATATTTCCTTATCAGCTGCCATTATAAAACGAAATGGTAGGTGGGTGATAATGGGGAGGTCTGAGAATTATTCTGAGATAACCTCTAACTCTGAGGCCAAAACTAAACAAAAAAACAATTAGCAAGTATTCTGGAATCATGAAAGGTAAAATCTCAAGTTTTGAGTGGGGTCTTCTTCTTGATTGGTCATAATGAAGAAGCAATAATAATGTAAATAACTTGAAAATGGAGAGTCGAGAGGCTTATCCACTTAACAATCCGCACTTTAATAACCCCCCGTAATAACACATTATTTATAGTAAAAATGTCATTGATAATCTTCCCATGAAATTTTAATTGGTTTCCCAATCAATTATATAACAAGCAAGAACAGTTCTAAGGAATATTTGAAAAGGGATATCGATATATACCCTATAGCAGGCGAAGGCCAACTGGAATGGCGAATATTGCCAACATCTCCCCTTAGAAGGAAATGGCTGCAAGATTGCTTCGCATTTCCCCGGGCATCCTAAATCGCTCAAGATCCGGAACACCTCTAAGCTAGGGAGCCATCTTACCTTCAACATAAACCTCAAGGTAATTCTAAAACCATCAGGTCTTACTATTGAATAAATCAATACCACCTGCAAAAAATTACTTTTTAAAACCATTAAAGAAGTTTCAGAACATTATTGCAGTATATTTACATTTGTTGTATGCCTTACATTTTACAGATTTAATGTTAACTGTCTAAGCTCCCAATTAATTACATTAGACTCATATACATGAATATCATAAGACCCAAATGGACTTACTGAGTAGAGCTTTCCACACAATGTTTTCAATCCTTACAATCCAAAATCCTTCGTAAAATCCTCAATGCTCCTTACTTTGTTACGAACAAAGTAATCCATAATGACCTCAATGCCCCATTTGTTACTGATTTGGCCCGAATCTGATCTCAATCATTTCATAACAAACTTTATTCCCACTCAAACCTAGCTACCACTTCAATTCCCGATAAACCTCCGAGGCGTCTGAAAAGAAGATGGCCATGCGACCTTCTAAGTTGAATTCGTTATTCGAGTATTACCATTGGATGGTTTCTCTACTTGCCTTTATCTCCTCGTGCCATTACACATCTTTCATTATATTTACTTGATGTTTTCTATAATACAGTTGTAAATTTCAATAATTTTTTTTTTTTTTTAATGTTAACTGTACCGAAGTTCAAGAGATTGCAGTTCTTTTGAGCAAATATTAATAAATTATATTTCCCTTTATTAACAGAATCACGAATATCATATTTTGTAAACAGATACCCAGCCAAAAATTTAATTAAATTCATTTAATATTCTTTCCTAACGAATTAGGAATTAAAAGAACTCGTTTACAGGCACTAATTCACAAGCAACATAATTATTAATAGCATAGGAAGCCAAGGGTCGAGGTGGATTTTAGTGCCCAGGAGTTGATCAGCAAACTTCGATAGGCTGTATCTCTTGATAATTATAGATTCTTCAAATTCTGAGAGGGAATATTTTTTTTTATCTTGGAGGCATTATCAATGAACGAATAGAGAGGAAAATCATTACATGTAATGAAGTAAATACATTTAAAGTGCTCGTATACTGAAATTATACACCACAGAAACATTTCGACCAACGTAACAAGTGCATATAGCGAAATATTAAGTTCCATCTTGAAAAGCACTACATGGCAATACAGGTATGGTAATTTGCCCGAGCGCCGCGTTACAGAACGACGAGTACACTCAACACAGATGCCTTTAAAACAAGGAAACTGTCGATTTGAAGCAATCTGTATGAGCTACGGAAGAAAGCAGTTTGCAGATAAAGTAAACCGCCGGCTCAATGAGCCGTTACCTTCCCACTTATGCATTGTCGATATACACTCGTACATATTCGTCCTTCCAAAGGCCAATGTGGCGTATCTGAATACTTTCAGAATTGATAAAGATTAATTAAATACGAGATCATATTTTGGATATTTAACTATTTACGTTGTTAATTAATTCCCTTAGGGGTATTCCGAAGGTAACAAATAACTATAAATTAAAATAGAGAAATTATGCTGATATCCTAAACTTAGCAACAATATACTTCAATGCTGCTATACTTCAAGCACAAACAATATTGAGAAAAGATTATTGAATAACAAAAAAGGTAAGAATTTCACTGTCGCCACCGATGATAAATTTTTAAATAAAGGGTATTCTGCATTTTTTTTTATTTACTTACATGGTGGTAATGTTTCTCGCACCTTGAGCTGCCGAGTGTCCAACTCAAAAACAAATTGCATGAAAATCGTTTTTTGGCCATTGTCTTTTTAATTGTTTCCTATTAAGCCTGGGTAACAGGGGGTAGGAAAGAGGAATAACAAGTGGATTTTGTGTTGATGTGATTTTCTTGAATTGTAATAGTTATTTAATGGTTAATGTAAATATAGTATAATCATTTCAGGTTAGAAGAGTGAAAACAATGGACTAACGAGCGGCGCCATGTCTGAATGCTACTGCCGAAAAGCTAAGATCAATCGTCTTCTCAACTCCGCCGGCTTGAGAGCTTCTCCAAATCTAGGTCACGGTTTATCTAAGAGCCACTACATTTTTGTTTGTTTGTTCTTTTCTTTTTTAAAGATAACAAAGAAAATATCACGGTTACCAACCTAACTATAGAAAGGATGGGATAGCGTAGGTAATTACTAAATAAAATTCGATTTTACTTATATTTTAGCAACTTAGAATCTAAAACTATTACATAAAATTTAATGAGCTATTGAAACAAAATTTAAATAATTAAAATATCTAATATGAGGGGTTGTCATATTCCTTAACTATAATAGTCAACACTGTACGTATCCATGACAACCACTGAAAACAACTGACCCGAAGTTCCCAGCAAGGATTTCTTCAATTACTTATAACCTTATTACAGTTCAAAATACCCACTATTCTTTTTATTTCATAATAGGGGTAGACCAAGTCATAGGAGGGAGGATTGCGTTAAGAGTGATATGGCAGATTTGAGTTTGGGTAGTGTTCCGTGGACGTAAGCCTGTAAGCAGAGATTGGTGGTATCGGTATCGAACCCCCGGGTTCACTAAGCCTTATTGTTATTATTATTATCATTATAAAATATCCAATAAATTTAGTTCCCATTTCCACAACTGTTGAAAAGAAATTAATACTCTACCATTAATGAATCAATTGTAAATAATAAAGGAAGTCATTTTAAAGGCAATTATGTAAATTTTTTATTAACGTTGCCTCATCCATAAGGAGTTCAAGAGCAGAAATATTATATACTTAGTTTTTATGAAGTTTAACGTCATAAATAATATAAATTAAATTAAATCCTTTCCTCCTACGGTCAAGCTATCTCTACACCTTGCTAACCAATTCTAACCTGAGTGGAAAGATTAAATCATTCCATTGAAATAAACTCCAACCCCCTCTCCCCTCTATAATGGATAGCCAATCGGGGTGGGCCAAATTCAAACAAAACACTTCTCCACTCCAGATTTAGCTGAATTATAGTTACCTCCGAGATGCTCAGAACATTTGTCGACAGTAAAATCAATTACAGCGATATTTATTCCGCTATGGAAGTGTTGTACGTAATAAGGTTAAATGAGAAATATTTTAATTTATCAAAATATAAGGACAGCATATCTAAATAAGGAATAGTTCTTGAATAGTCCTTTCAACCGATGTGAATAATTAGCTCTCAGATTTTTCGACACATTTGTACGCATGCATAATATTTTAGAAAATTATATATACGTAGAATATTGAGAGCCAATATTTTATTCCTAAACCTTATATGTTATTACGATTTGAAGACTACGGGAAAAAAAAGCAGGTAACTCCATTTTTCCCACAAAATTGGTAACACTGGTGTCTGATAGATTTTCCAATGGCAAAAACGATGGTGAGGTCAAAACGGCAGAAGCACGTACAGGGACAAACTAGTTCATCACAACATTTCCCAGGGAAGAAGGAGGTAAGGTGGCTTCCCCGAGTTGGGCTTCCAGCATCTCAAACGTCTTCTTCACTGTTAGATTGACAGGACCAGCAATCTGCACGAACTCCAACAAAAATAATCATACTGAAAGATTTTGAGGTTAATTTTTTCTATCCTGAACAGTAAGAAATACCTCGTTTTTCTACTGCTGCCTTCATTTAAAAGCTCTCAAGTAAACAACGTCGTAAAATAAAACAGTAGTGGTTTTGCCAGCATTCGCGATTAGAATAAACCAATTCGGAGGGTCAAATATTTGAATTGGGTGGCCTTGATTTGAGAGTTTATGTTTGATATACCGAATGTTGGTAACAGAAGAAACGTTTTATACTGCCAAACTCCGCTACGCATATAAGAACAAAAGTTATAATAATTCGATTTACCGAATACGACTCTCTACACACAACAATCCATTACCGCATGTCTACAATGATTATATGTTGCGTTTATATACCGTAAATGAAATTATTACAGTGGTCAGCACGTTACCCGTTACGAAAAAGCTGAATGGCCAAGAGCTGACGTTGGCTAATAAAGAAATAAACAATAATTATTCCTAAATATTTAAAAATAAAATGATATATTTTCAAAAACTTATTCAATTTTCCACTCATGTGCTTGCTGATTCCTAATTAACGTTTCAGTTTTAATTTTTATACTTAATTAACTTCATTTTTACGTATAATCTGTATTGAAGGTCAGGCATTTAATAATTAATGAGGATTAAATGATTATATAACAACGGTCAAAGTATAGCAATTATTATTATATATTCTTTCTTAACATTATTATTTAATCAAACATTCCTCCAAGCAGGCCTAAAAATATATTAACTTTTTTATTTAAAATTATTCTATAAAAAAAACAAAAAACCAATAATAATTTAAATTCAAGAATCATTCCTCTGAGCGCCCTGCAATTTTCACGATTGAAGATTCAATATTTAATTTGTGCAATAATCTCTATTTCATTTGAAAAACTACAATACTTTTCCTGAATAATTATTGGTTGAGAATACAACTTATATCTACAGCCCGGTGAATAAGTGGTTAAGTAGAATTTACTCCAAAATGATTTTCATGTACTTAAGAAAACGGGGTCGTGTTATCCTCATAGTGTATAAGTGGCTAAGCCAGACATCGGCTTGAAATGGAGTTGTTGCTTGTATTACAAATCGATTTTAGATTTAAAAAACTACGAAAATGACAAGATCCCGCTTTCCTCAATACAATTAATTTTCTCTTGAAAAAATTCGACATAAGCACGTATTCACTCGGGCTACAGAAATAGAAATAGTTACTGTGGTTTTCAAAATAGATTGAAGTCAATCCAGGAGGATCCATAAGGATTGTCAATAATAAGGTCATGGATAAAAACATACCATCCTGAGCGTTGGTAAGCAGATCCCCATGACACTACAGTATAACCCTGAGTAGAAGAAATTGACAATATGGAAGTGGCAGGGAAAGGAACCCTTACCTAACTAACAATTGCAAGGAAGCCTTAAGAGGGCGGCCGTCGGCTCAGCAAGCTATCACATAACAGGAAATATGATTCGTCGGGGACAAGAGGTTAAAAAATCATCCAAACGGCTTAAACCTAGTTTAGTTCAGTTTCAAATGGCGGTGGATAACAATATAAAACCTTACCTACAATAAGTAGGCTGATAGTATCAAACATAAGTTAACTACAAACCATGAGGGGTCTGGGGTTCAGTAAAGGGTAGAGACTGTACTGTTTCTAGGACAACTGTTATTTAGGGAGGTGATTTGTCCTAGATCATGGTCAACCGCCGGATTGGTCACCCACGTTATAGAGGCTGGGTGAGCTGCTTTTTAGAGTTATGGGCTGAAGGGTCCCAGAAATAAAAGTCTAGCAGCGAAGGTGATTTGAACCCAGAATCATCGACATGGGAACACAGCGCCCCACAACTGAGCCACTCCGCTCCCAAACATAACAGAGTTTATGTTTATGTTTATCCATCAAACATAAGAGAGTTTATAAAACCGACAGATTATCTTTGAAAAAGAAACTTTTACAAAATGACCAAAATTTATTTACAATATTTATTGAAATTTACCACAGAATACAAGACGAGGTTATAGAATTATTAATTTTGTTTATTGCAACGGTATACACCCAAGTTATCCTTCTTTTATTTCGGAAAATACAACTATATTAAAAGAGTTTCCTTCAGAAAAAAGTAAATTTTGTGTTATATAACCATGTATAGCACAGCGATAATTTTATTTAGATAATAATAATAGTTATACAACCGAGAAAAAGAACAATAAAATAATAATATGAGTTGATGAGGCGATGTACGCCTATGAGAAATACTGCACTGAAAAAGATTCCCACATAGGAAAGAAAAATAGTAAGAAAAATGATTTTACCAAAACGCAAAGATGAAGGAACCTTCATTCCAACGACACCACAGAGAAGTTGTCCAACCTCGCAACAGAAATCGGTAAGAGGCGACTGAGCTCCCACAGACTAGACTGGCTAACAGAATGGTTAGAAACATAAATCAGCTCAATAATACTACACCCAGGATGACAAAAGTCAAAAACAGGAAATATGATTCGTCGGGGACAAGAGGTTAAAAATTATCCAATCGGCTTAAACCTAGTTCAGTTCAGTTTCAAATGGCGATGGATAACAATATATAACCTTACCTACAATGGGTAGGCTGATAGCATCAAACATAAGAGAGGTTATAAAATCGACAAAAAACAATCATTTACAAATTGGTTCCAAATTTTTTAAAAAATTATTTATTGAAATTTACAACTGTATTATAACATAAAGGTAAGTAGAGGCACTACAAAGTTGTAGACTCAAATATGAAATTCAACTTAAAAGGTCACAAGGCCATCTCCTTTTCAGACCCCTCGGAGGACTATTGGGAATGAAGTGGTAGCTAAGGACTAGTGCAGTGGTTCCCAACCGTTTTAGAACTACGTACCCCTTGTTCAAATGAAAAGCTTCCACGCCCCCCTGCTCAAATGAAAGCCTACCGCGCCCCCTCGCCCAAAATTTGCACGAGCTATAAGAAAAAACAAGTATTGCATTAAAAACAAAACATTTATTTTTACTATCACAAGATACAAACTATAACTTTTAATTTAAAATAACAAAGTACATAGATCGGCTCAAGAATACTACACCCAGGATGACACAAGTCAAAATTAGTTTAGATAGCCTCAAAGAATATCATGGAAAAGAGTGTATTTGGACGTAAACTAAGTATACAAGTGAGAAGTGAAGTCAGAGAAGGCAGTCACTCAAATCCCTAGGTGGACCGAAGAAAGGATGAAGTCATAAGGACAATACTGGATCATAAGAAAGGTCACAAGGAAACAACTTAAGAAGGATAAATAAGGCTGATTATAATTTTAACATCGAAAAAAGTACAAAGGATAATACAAATAAATTAAATTATGAAAATAAAAGACATAACATATAAAAATGGAAAGTAAAAGTAGAAGAGAAAAGGTATTCAGTGGATAATTTTTTTTTTTTAATTTAACTAATAATTGTAATATATAATACAGGGAAAAAATTCAACTTTTTTGAAATAAGTTAAACACAATATCTGATTAATGAGTTGTTTTGACCATTCAACATCCCTCCTGGGGATAAACATGTTAATTAAAACAACCGACTGTTGCAGAATATAGTCAATACAACAGTTGGTTAACAATTATTACAATCAATCAACTTTTGATTGCTGAAAGCTTGAAGCTTTTTTACTTTTATTGTACGCATCGCCTTCTCCCTTAAATCGACCTCTGATTAATGAGAGTTTCAATCGCTCAGTAGCCCTGTATACACAAAGTTCGAAAGGTAACAGCAGATAATTGTTAACAGTTTAAAACTACTCTACTTCTTCTTTGTAATCACAACAAAATAAAAATATATGTATGTGTAAACATCACTGTGTAAAATTTTGTTGACATACGTAGATGTTATCCCCATGTTATAAAATCAAAAATATCTCCAAAAAGAAGGTAAATAAATAAGGTGGCCCAAAAGACTTTTTCGACAACTGAAAGCCAATTAAATTCACCTGTAGTGACGAACCAGCCTTCCGATCTTCAAACCTAGTGCTAACCACGACTAACCTGTCTCCAGCCTGGAACAGCTGTACACCTCGAAGATTAAGTAACCAAACTCTACAACAACAACAAACCACAAACCGCTGGACTGAATCGATCGGCCCGAGAAAGTGACAAGACAAAACTCAACAGTCGGTGATGGCTCCCTATACAATTAGACTAGCGTCATAAATTATTCAAGGAGAGTTGGGGTATCGATGAGCGGCAGCAGAGCTACGGGAACCCTGTCATCTTTATTCATACAGCACTACCTCTATGCAATCAGCCGGCAAAGCGGTGAATCTCTATGGACGAGGAGTCTCGGCGGACCACTATCCAAACGCGAATCAGTTAGACCACTATCATGAACGCAATCCTCCTACCTACTCCTCGGAGTGGCTCAGTTGTAGAGCGCTGACTTGTCATACCGTAGTTCCTGGGTTCCAATCCCGTTGCTGCCTAGACTTTTATTTAATCTGTTAGCAGCCGGATATGGATCCTATGCAATCTAGGACCCTCATGGGGCTCACCCAGCCTCTAAAAAGTGGATACCCAAAATAAGACGGGGGAATCTGGCGGTTGATCGTGATCTAGGACAAATCGCCCCCCTGCACAACCGATGTCCAAAAAAAAAGTACAATCTCTACCATGTACTGTACCCCACATCCTTCACGGGTTGTAGTGATACAGATTTTTTTTCTATCTCCTCCTCGGACCTTATTATTATTATTATTTATGTATGACTCTTCCCCTCCCATGCACTTCAGGCTAAAGAAGCCCATTGTCCTCGAGTCCTAAAGATCCCTAACCTAGGTCTAGACTACTGAGAAATTTTAGATAATCTTTAAATCTCAGTTCTTGAAGTTCCTTGTGTCCTCCAGCGCCAAGGTCAAATGTCCTCTATCGACATAATGCTTTACATTCATAGAAAACGTGCCAGGGGGTTTCGTCCTCCTCTGTGCATCTGCACCGAGGTTCTTGTTCAATGCCCAAACGATGCATATGTTTCCTGAGTTTACAGTGCCCAGTGATGGCTACAAACATACTTTTGAGGTCGGTTCTCGACATGTGAGCGGCTTCTTTCTTAATTTTCCCAGAAAGTTTGTCATTGAGATCCTTTATAAAGAGTTTAGTATGCCTTATCTTGGCTCTATTCCAACGCGATTTTATCTTCCTCTTGGCTAGTTTATTGATTGTATCCCTAGCCAGGGTGAGGGGAACCCCGCACTTCTGGTCTTATTCTGGTCCCATTGGAGTAATTCCTGCTCCTTTCTTTGCCAGTTTGTCGGCCCTTTCATTTCCTGGTATATTACTGTGTCCAGGGATCCAAAAAATGTTAACTCTGTCATAAACAGCTAATTCATCAAGTCTTATACAACATTCCTCCACTAGTCTGGATTTTGTAATGCATTGAATGCTGCCTGACTGTTAGTAAGAAAATTAATTACCTTATTCTTGTGGCCCTTCGTTACGAAGGCACCTGTGAGTATTGCCCATATTTCCGCTTGGAATACATTGGGTGTCGTGCCCAGAACTAGGTTTATATGATCAGTGCTCCAGCATCCCCTAAACCAGATCCCCGAGCCGGCACCATGCTCCCCTTTGGATCCATCAGTGTACACATTTAGACCAATGGGTGGGTTAAAGCAGTTTTTCTTGCATTTGCAAATCGCCTGTGTGTTAACGCAGAGTCTTTTTTCAAAGTTATATTTGTTCAGCATTAGGTCTGAATTCTTTTTTAACTCAGCATTTCGCTCAATCGTATCAAAGACACTTCTGTGTCCAAAGTCATTCGTGGGTTTTTTTACCCCTCCTATTTTTACTAGCCTGTAGGCTAAATTCAATGCCTCTGCTTCAATTAGAATATCGAGAGGAGTTAAATCAATAATAGTTTCCAGTGAAGCGATAGGGGTGGTTCTCATGGCCCTAGTGATCATGATGCACCCAAGCCGCTGCACCTTCTCTAAGTTCGATCTATTTTGATGAATGCCAGCTCCGTGCCACCAGGCTATTGAGCCATAAGTTAGCACAGGTCCGACTATTGCTGTATACATCCAACGAGCCATCTTGGGGATGATTCCCCACCTATTGCCGCAAAGGCCCTTACAAGTCTACAGAAGCTTCTCAGACCTTTACCAGTCACCTTTGCGTTGATTGACTTTATAGGAATTGGTTCGTTATCAAGCCCAACAACATTACAAACAAGTAAGACTTTATTACTTTAATTACACTAACCAGATGCATGTTCTACATTTATTGTTAATGCATGTTCTACAATTCCGCGTTGTGTTAATAAAGTATGTAATACGTTATTTCTAAAGGCCTTAATACGTTGTTCATTCTTTAATATTAACAGCCACCTTTCAAACCCTTGAAGTTGAAAGGACGATGTATATAGCTATGGATAACGTTAAAATCACACACTAGCCTGGACATAAAGTTTCACATTACTCGATACATTATTAACATACATAGATTAAAAGGGCATTGTTAATGCCTAAGTTTTACTGAAAAATTAAGGACAAAATTAGTTTCACTACATCACAAACTTATTAATTTTATAAGTCATTAAAATTATACTTAAGTATAATTTTAATACTTGTAATTATACTTGAATATTTACCTGTATTCCCGATAAATTATATTACATAGTATGAATATAAACAATCATACCCGAAAAGCATGGAATATTGAAATTCATGAGTAACGAAAAATATATAGCATGAGCCAGAAATAATTGAGAATTAATTAAAGGACTGTAAAAGTTAACTAAAAAATACTTTCGTCCTGAAAACTTCAAAATCTGGAGATATCAGGACGCAAGTATTATTATACTAACTATCTACTTTGTATTCAAGAGTAATATTCCTTTTCTTTGGGATTATTATTCTTCTCGACTTCCGCTCGGCGAAGAGATAGTTAAACCGACCATGTGTCCTTTTCAGTTGGATTCGGGGCCTTACTGTAATTTGAATTTTAATATGATTTAATTAAACCACAGCTCCAAACATTTACAAACCCCAACCGATCCTTTAAGAGCGATCTTACACTGTTCAGCTGTTTCATCTTATTACTGCTTTAGGTAATTTTTTTAAGTGAGTGGTTTCGAGTTCAAAGGTTACCTGCACTGGTTGGATACGATTTTATGACCTAAAGTAGGTCAAGAGGATGCATTGTTCCAAGAATACTTTGTACGGGGCCATAGTGTACACATTTTAACATACGCTTAGACTTATTATTTCTATTTGTTTGTTTTACACCACTTTAAACGCTACTGTGACCAATCGGACGATGTTGTATCCTAAACTAAGCCTATCCAGACTAAGGATCTTTAACCCGACACTGCACATGCTCGGGACCCCTAATTTACGTCCCCTCCAGCTTATTACTCCACTTTTATGCACACGCTTACCGGATCTCTTCATCCGTTAACACCTCATGGACCGGGTAAACATTGAATTGATTCTCGGGATGAGATAAAGTAAGCAAGAAGAGATTGTTTGCCACCATTCTTCCAGAAATGGCTCATTTATTGCTAATATCCGGTTATATCGTCGGCAGGGAGTAGCCAATAACAGCTGACATTTGAAGATGTCATATTTAAAACTCAACGAAATAAAAAATATAATAAGCTTGGAAAATAAAAAATGAAGTACTTCACGCATTGAGTCCAGTACAGGGGTAAAGACTGAACAACTTCTAAGCCAACAGTTGAACAAGTAGTTGATTTGGACTGGACCACACTCAATTCCAAGGTTTCTTCTTCCAATTGATGGATCCCACGTGAGGGAGCCCCTTAGGGTATCCAGATCTTACAGGATCGATCCACTGTAAAGATAAATAATTTATTGTCTGTCACAATCGAATTGAAATTAGTTGACTGGATAATTCTAATAATGGACTGAATTGGTCAGGGGGTGCAGTTAATGATAACACAAAATAAGTAGAACTTATTTTTCAATTGCGCCAACGTTTCGGCCTACGGTGTTCTTCAGGAAAAAAAGCGGGTCCCATGGCTGTGGTGACTTGTCAAACCCAAAGAGTTCTATTGACAAGTGTTAGTTGGACAAGTCACCACAGCCGAGGCATCCGCTATTTTCCCTGAAGATGGCCTACACTGTAGGTCGAATCGTTGGCACAAATAAAAAATAAATAACATATAGAATATTAGTGCCCTAATACAATGATCTACCCAAATCCATAATTTTTGAAAAGTAAACTTTTATTAAAAATTTAAATAGGTAAAAATTGATGTAATGTTTAACAGCACTTGTCCAGATAAATATTTGTGGTTTTGCTAAGGGAATAGAAAAGTTAACATAAAAATACCTAATTTTCAATTACGTCTCTTCGTAGCTATTCCGGACCGAAACACCAATAACATACATTTGCGAGTATATACAAATTAGATAAAACATTACTAAACGAGCTATTTCATCTTTAGTAATTTACCTGAATACTAACTTATCTACAAGCTGTGTTTAAACAAGATTACCCTAGATAGTTGAGGGAGTAAACACCACTAAAAAAGATATCCCATAAAGAACACCATATATTTTAAACAAGTTCAAAAACAAGAGTGGTCACGAAGGAAGAATCACGTCAAATCCTTCCAAAATTAAATAAAGATATTCAAATATGAGGGATATGGTTAATGAGCTTATAGAATACATCGCATTCCAATACTCAACCCTGCCTAATTTTAATATGAAATTAATATAACATAAAATATATGATGATTTTACATAATAAAATCATTTCTAGAAAAGTTTATATAAGCTAATATTTGTACTAATAATTTATTATAACAAATAAACAAATTCCAGGCCATAAATGGAAAACGACAGAATAATAGATAGGTATTTTAATTTTAAAATGTGTCATTACTAAAAACAATTAATAAAGGCAATAAAAAAACTGACATTTTACAATCTTCTAGCAAATATACAGTCAGTCATTTCCACATCAATATAACATTTTTTGTAAATTGAGGGCAATAATTAGGCTTCAAAATGTTGTTTAACTTTAATATCCCAAAATTAAAATCTTTTTACGTTTCGGGTCATTGATACCCTTCTTCATAAAGAAATTGTAAATTCACTAAATTGTAAATTAGTGAAATATACTAAAAATAATATTTCAATACTGTAGGTAAATTTAATTTTAAACTTCATTTATACGCCTTTTCCAAAAATAAATAAATGGAATTTGACGATTTGTTATGAGATATAAAATAATAATATATGAATTAATGTTAGGAAAATGAAAAATCTAGTAAAGATTTTAAAATATTTTAATGAATTTTCATTAAAATGAATCAGTCCGATATCCGATTTTTCTCTCTTAAAATTAGTTCCGCATGTTTTAATATTAAAATAAAGTCCGATGCATAAGAAGTAGATATAATCTACCTTGAGATCGTAGCCCAAAAATTAGTTTACGAAATTTTACTTAATTGCACAGTTTTAGTCAAATATTTCATGAACTACGAATACACTTATGTCCATGAAGACGAATTTCGTCCGAAGAGAGAGTTAAATGTCTTCAAGGAAGGGGAATCGTGTCATTATCTAATTTTTTGTCCTATCTAATTAAGTAGTAATATGAGATCCTTTTTAAGCCAATGTCCGACTTGGCCCCCTATTCAATAGAAAATTAAGAAGAGTACGCTTTTTTAAGTACAAGAAACTTTTGAGATACAAGAATTTTGGAGAAAATTCGACCACAAATTCACCAGGGCTGTAGATACATTCTATTCCTTTGAAGCGCATTGGAATAATGCAAAATTACTCTACAACTACAAAATTAATTACTGAAATTACAAAAATTGTGGTTTCCAATTCGCACCATTAAAAAAAAAAATGACTGTTTTTGTAATGGCTGAAATGGAACAAACTAATGACGGAGAAAATTCTGATTTTACAAAAAAAAAATATATCATAATTAGTCGTTCAAAAAAACTTCAAAGTAACTATGAGCAAACACCCAAAAGAAAATTTAATATATTTTTTAAAACGAACTTTAGTAAAAAATGTATTATTTTTTGATAATTCCTTAACAGTATATGCATTGGTAAGGCAATTATCTAATCGTCTACGGCTACTGAACAACTACAACTGACTTCCTCAGAATTTCTAAGTTTGATTCAAAGATAACAAACTTTAAAAAATCTGTTAGTTTAAAAATATGTAACATTTATTTTTATTACGATTAGAAAATACAATAACAACGAATGGTAACTCGCAATCAGAGGTATCAGAGAATTAACAGACACACGTCTGCTTCTATCACTGATACTCACTCAGCTGTTATGAACTGTCAACTCAGAGCTTATCAGGAAGCTGCAAGCATATCGCGAATATGAAAGTATTAATAAAACAACATGAAAGCTAATCCAAACCATGATTAGCAAACATTACTAGGATTAAAACTTAGTTGATCTCAATAAAAAAGTTTTAGAAAGGTTCTAAGCAAAGCATAATAAAACACATTTTTTTAAAGCCTTCTCCAACACCATTCAAAAAAACATCAATTAATAAAGAAAAACATGAACATATTAACTGATCAGAATAACAGCTAAGTAAATAGCAAAAGCACTTTAAAATATTCAATTACTTGTCATAAATTCAATAACCTAAGGACACAGTATTTAAATAATAATTAATATTGATATATTACCTTAATAAATACATCAATAACGTTATTAACCTTGTTAAATGAATTCATCTAAGCTTATGTGAAGCAAGACTAATCATTAAACAAGAAACTCATGTAATCTTAACAGGAAGGTAACAGTGAAACAGAAATGGTTCTTCATCCAGATTAGAAGTAATTACTAAAATTAGGTGTAAAGCCAGAATAGCATATACCTTTAAAAATAACTATAGCATTTAAATTTGAACACTTATTCAATCAATGATTTTTTTATTTCACACTACTTTGATCTAATCCATGAACTAAAACAGAAAATTGCACTTACGCATTTGCAGCTTTGATTTTTGATGAGGTGTAGAAATTATTAATGATTACATATAAAACACTAAATATGTAAAAAGATGTTTTCTATTTTTTCAGCAACTAACTCCTTCATAAAGTACACCAGATCTAGACACTGGTTAAAAACTGATTTAAACACTAATCTAAAAACCTGAATTTGGATTTCATAAACGGGAGAAAAAACAAAAGTGAAGAACCTAGGTTTCACAGACAAATGAAACTAAGTTTATGATAACTATCAGATTTGAATCGTTAATTAAAAAAATGATTATTGAATAATTAATTTCATTGTTAATGAATATATAATAACCGATAAAAATCCTAAACAATAGTTGCTGTCATTAATCTAGAAGAGTATAATTGCTCAAATAAATCGGAACTAAATAGGTTATGTAATTACGAAAAAAACATAAGCCTATTGATATCACTTATTAACAAAGCATTATGGTTTAATAGTTTACTATTTCAAAATAATAACATACTTATCAAACTAATTCAAGAATATCATAAAACTTACAGACAGCATAGCAAAATAAGTTCACACCATGAACGATCAAGCTGATTAATCGATTCTTCCTACCATAGAACAACGATTCTCGGCAAGTAGATACAGATACTTTAAAGAACATTGGAATTTTTGGAAAAATATTTCGATTTGAGAATAAAATTTATGAAAACATCACATAAATTAATAATTTAATAATTAGCGTATCAGTTCAGCAGGTTGTCGGCCCGAGTTCAGTCACAACAAATTTTAATTTTTCATTCGTTTCCTTTTTATTATTCACGAAAATAAAAATAATCGCGAGTTTTATTGTATTAAAAATAGTGTAATTATGGGAAATGTGTATATTTCGGTGAGTATTTCATCGAGAAATTAACATTTCATCAAAAATTTTAAAGTATAGATGATGACATATGTTTGTAGAAACGTTTATTTCGTGATAAAATGATTGCCGAAATATACACATTTCCCATAATTACACTTTATTTCCATACCAATACTCACAATTATTATTATTATTTTTTTTTTTTGGAGAATATTAAAAAGGAAACAAATGAAAACACAAAACTTGTGACATAACTCGGAGCGACAAATACGGAACTGACACCATAAGTTGTAGATAATGCCTAGTACACTCGTAGTCTTACTGAGTACGCGACGGTTCCTTCTTTTTTTATTCACATGTATTAATTCATTTGCTAATTAAGCTATTGGGAATATAACATTACGGCTGAGGACCAACACAGTTTCTGAATCCTGCTAAATTATCAGCTATAACATGATCTGCGATTCCCTTATGTCATGGAATCTACAATATGGTTAATTTATAGCCATCAGCTAATTATTTTAGGTTCTTGAGGCAATCCAGACTAATCGAGGTGACAGTAATTTGGGGTCTATAGGTGCCGCTTATCTATTAGATATAATATGTTTATTTTCCCTTAGGACTTTTATTGAGAATATATCGTGCTACTATTTCAATAGCAAGTATTTTAGCATGGAAGATTGGGTATGATCTCATAACAAGGACCTTTCTTCTCTGTAATTAAAAAAAATGATCACTCCTTTTCCTTCCATTACTGATCGAACTGTGTACTAGGTAACAGCCTCATTTTAAAATTTGGAACTTCCGTTTTCCTTTCCGGCATAAATAATTGAATTTCTAATTGAAATTTAGGTTTCTAAATAAATACTAACTCAATGATCTAATCCTATGGTTAACACATCTCATTAACGATTTTGAGGTGCCTTTTATAACCTCCCGATCTACAGCTCTTGGTTCATTGTAATATAAGCAACACTAGTTAAGGCCTAATTCTCTTAATTGTCCAACAATTTTACTTTATATACATTTTAAATTTCATATTTTAAAGTATGAAGGAAAGTTGTAACAATGCGGTGAATTTGGATGCATGCAGTATTTGATTCAATTCCATTTTATATTAACGGATTGTCATATCCACTACTATCCCTTGAACAAAGAAAAATATAAAAATAGACATTGTTGGACACACATACACAAAAAAAACGTCCACTGTGTAAACAGTAATAAGAATATTTGAGTAGAAAAAACAAGGAACGAGATGAGAAAAATAGCAAAACAAATAATATTAGATAAACTTATTTCTGTAGATACCTAATGTTCTTAGGATTATACCTCATTAATGCTTAACGATCAGGTCTTATAGGATGTATTGAGTCACCCTGTAGTTTAACTGTTTTCATATTGTAATATGAAATTGAATTAATGTACCATCATATGTACAATGTGATACACGTGTATTCATTATTGACGTATAATTAAGGGAAATAAATACAAAATAATTATTTTTAAAGGATTTAACTTTTCTAAAGAAGTAGCAAACTTCGATCGGATTTTCCCAATGTTGTATTCTTCTAATATGTTTTGAAGTATATTAAGGATATCTAAATGCAAGGAAACCTAAATGCAATAAGTTTGGTCATGTTTATCTTATTAAATTTTATAGTCTTAAACTTAAAAAAAAAAACAGTGAATGAATAATTACTTAAATCAACATTATTACTCAAGCTTCGATGAATTTAATTAAAAGATAATTTTAACTTAATATTATAAATCTATTTTACAAATTTGGTTTTGAAAAAATTGTTATAGATTTGCTTAAAATCGCCCGCATAATTCTTGTTTGGAAAAATCTTTGCTCTTATTTCTAATTTCTCTTTGCATAAACAAACGTTTTTTTATTTAGTTATCATGTCAACACGATACCAAGTACTCTGTGTATTTATGAAAGATAGAAATTTTGTTATGGTTAAATTATGCTCTGGGTTTATAATTTTAAATGAATTAATTGATTATGAAGATTTTTCCTGAAACGGTGGGAAGTTGTGTGTATAATTTGTGTTAGGAATTTCTGTTGTGTTGTTTGGAAAATAATCAGTGTTTAGTTGTTATATACATAATTAAGTAACTTTTAAAGTGTTATAAAATAGCAGTAGAAGCAATTATATTTCATTTCCATGTGGATATGTGATAAGAAAAAGCTTTTAAAGGTTATTTTCTTTTATTAAAATAGTAACCTGTTTTAATGATGTCAGGTTATTTTGATGTTTAGATATAACTAAACAAAAGGACACTACTGAACTACTTGGAACCTGATTTATCGAAAATGTAACTAGTTTTTGTTTCCCATTTTCATGCTAGAAGTATGATTAAATATATCTTTTTGACAATTAATATTTTTAAACTTGTTGATTGTGTTAATAAACTTGTACAGCAAATCAGTGAATGATAAGTGATAAAATCAACATTATGGCTGAAGCTTCTAGTTCACAGAGTTTGGCTGAGTCAAGTATAAAGGTCGAAGAGAATCACTCTGCTATTAAACTTAATTTTCCAACTATAAAGCCCCGCCATAAGCCTCTTACTAGCCCTATTGTAACTACAAAAGAAATAACCAAAGAATTACTTGAAAGAGCAGAAAAAAGGCAACGATCTTACCCTGATGGTGTTGACGTTCTTTTAGCCATGAAACAGCCTTCTAGTCCGCTTAAAACTCCAAGAAGAGAAGATGGCAAACTTGATACAAATGAGCTCTTGTCAATATTGCAGGATGGTGCAGAAGTTCATTATGTGGATAAACCAAAGCCAAATAAAGTTCCCCGACTTTCAAGGGGTCCTTATAAAGATTTGAAAATAGACCCTGAACTAGAAAAGCGCCTTGCTTTGCAGCAACTAATGGAATTTTCTAGAAAGCGTGGTCGCCCAAAGAAATCAGAAACTGAAAGTAACAATAATAATAACATCAATAATAATAACAAAGGCCAGGGTCCTTCTGATGTCAAACAGGCTAAGAAGAATTCAGTTGTTAAGGAGGTGAACCTTCCTCAAGAGCTAAGGAAATTATTACAAGATGAAGGTGCTATTAACATGCTCTATGCAATCGAGAAAGGAGAAAGTGATAAAGAAAAACTTTTGCCTTCCAAAAGGAGAAAGAAAAAAGCATTGTTGAGGAAAGCTCAAGAAGTTACCGAAGCTCTTTTATATGGTTCTACTTCCGCCGGCCTGTCTCTCAGACATAGATCTCTTTCAGAAAAGAGGAAACCTTCTACTGATTCTATCGATTCAGAACAATCAGAATTTCAATTTACACCTCCTTCTGATTCCAAAATAATCAGGCGGCATTCTTCCTCCAGCTCTTATTCCAGTCGTGCTTCTAGTCCACGCATGTCCTCTCCTCCTTTGGTTCGCCCGGATGATGGAATCAGAATATCTGAAAGGACCGAACATCTTATTGAAGCCAAACGTAAAGAACTCAATCTTCAGCCAGCACATTCTCAGATTATTAAGAAATCTTTAAATGGTTTTAAAGAACGATTGCAATCTGAGTTTGCTAATAAACTTCGAGCTGCTATAAATCGTAATGAATCTTCTGGAGCCTCTTCATCTGAGAAAACAACATCCGTTTTGAAAATGGTCGAGGAAGACTGGGCTAGTGGAAGTGATTCTGAAGCAGACCAAAACCGTCCAAAAGAGAATGGAAGCGAAGAGCCCAATGTCACGCAAATAAAAGCGAAGCCATCACTTTCTTCACCAGCACCATCTCTGCCCAAACCTCAAGGTTAACAAATTGTTAATTTTTTATTCTTATGTATTTGAATGGCTATTTTTTTTCCTTAGCGAATCCATACATTGATTTTGATTTTAAAAAAAGTATTCTTTAATTTAGTCAAAGGAATGAGTATTTATATTTTAATGTTAAAATTAAAAGAAAAATATTGTTTACAGCTCTGAACCTCAGAGCGAAACTGCCTTATCTTGATTAATACCTACATCAATGCACTGAGATTGTTAGTTTCATTTTTCACTTTGGCTATAGTATAATATACTAACTGTACTTTGCGGTTTTGACCGCATCAAATTTGTATTTAGTCCTATAAAACAAAATAATCTTTTGATAACTAACCATAATATGTTATTTAGTCTTGGAGTGGCATTTTCTAAGAATAAGAAGACAAGAGTAAATTTTTAATGAACAGCTAACAAATAAATTATATGTTAATATTTTTTATGTTCAAGATTGCTTTTCCATTGTGAACCAGCCTTAATTTATTTAAATTTTTGTTAATATTTTCATGATTAGTATAAAACTAACTTAACATTAATTTATTGACTACTTTTTTTATAAAACATAAAATTTATCTGGATAAACCATTCTGATAAAATTGCAAAGTATTACTCATCTATTTGGATCTCTCCAAAATGCTTGCTTAAAAGTCTGAATTCATATCATTTCTGAACTTATCCATGTATAAAATTTGTATTGGTATTTCCCCCTGAATGCATAATTGTTTAAATACAAATATTACGTGTGTCCGAGCAGAGATATATTTAATTAGTCTTTGATTTCTCTTATCAATTTTAATATTATTAATATTCAATAATTATTAATATTAAAGTTTATACTTTATAGAATCGAGTGAATCCAGGGAAGAGAGGGTTGATCAAGGTCGAAATGATGAAACTAAGGAGGACTCTAAGGAAAAGAGGTTACCCCGGGAGCTATCTTCTTATCGGGAAATAAAGATGGTAGTGAGCGATGGTTTGGCAAGTCTTAGTCTTGCGACCAATTCCACTATTCTTCCTCATGCTCTTAGTACAAAGGTATTCTATATATTTATATTATTATTATAGTACTATATGTTTTATAATGGTTTTAATTTGTTAATTATAAAGAATATTATATTATCATAACTACAGGAAAAATGTTGGAATTATTTTGAATGACTTTTTTTTGGAACAATAACATTGTATTACGTCTAAATAAATTTACTCCCTGTCATTTCAGTAAAATCTCCTGTTTTTACAAATGGTTTTGTTGTTAAAAACACCATATTATAATTTGTTTTTAAAGGATACTATTATAAACTTATAATTGGGCATTTTGTTTTTTCCTGATTTGTAATTTAATTAGTTACTATAAGGTAATATAGGTAAGGAGGATGGAGGCTACCTACAGCAAAATTATGCATCAGTTTTCAACTTCAGGATCTTGACAATTCCTTTCCCTGTTGCCTGCTTATAAAGCAGTATATTCTGAATGAAACTCACATTTTTGGCATGAAAGTATTTAATTTTTGTTGCTACAAAGGATATACTTGTTACGAATGTAGCTAATAAGTTTTTAGATGATGGAAAGGGCATCATTGCAGATAATTGTTTTAAAAGTGTTGTTGACTTGACTAAGAAGTTCTTGGGCAAACGAATAGATTTAGTGGACATGCCTTGAATAAAAAAAAAAAAGGTTTGTTGCTAAAGAACCCAACAAAAAAAAGAAAAGGATATTGATACAAAAATGGATGGAAATACATGCACAATGTTTCAGGTTTATCGACAAAACATATTCCAGAAGTTAAGATGAATCAAGAAATGTTACCAAACACATAGTTATAGTTGGGACTGGATGGGCTTCGACTAGCTGAATGATTGGTTCATCTTTTCTTTAGGTTTTTCGGTTTATTTTTTACCACTGATGCTTGGAAGCCATAATTTGCTTAATTTATATCCTTCTTTTCTTTTGAAATTTTTGGGGTGCTTTGTCTTTTGCACTAAGTAAGATTTTGCGTAGTGCAAAAGATGACTCAGGTCACAAGACACCAAGAGTCTACTGCATTCCATGTTGCTGTGGGAAGGAGTGCTTTGGGATAAATATTATGTTTTAAATTGTTTAAAAGTGTATTTAAGTAATGCTGTTTCTTATATTTTTAGATCCAATATAATTTATTTATATTCTAATAAGATCGATGATAGAAATATTTTATAATTGTATAAGCGAGTTTTAAGCATGTCATGTTGTGTAATAACTACAAGGTTTTATTATTTCTCAGGTGTTGAGGGAGCTAAGCCTTGCATTGGAGTACGTCACCCAGAGCAGCGATGTCAAGTGTATCACCCTCATGAGCGAGAGCTTAGATTTCTGCCTCGGCTTTGATTTGCCCGGCTTGCTGTCGAGGGACCAGGGCGAACGGAGGGCTCTTGCAGCTCAGGCAGCTTTAGCCATCAAGTAATCACGTTTTATCTTTTATTTTTTCTCTATAGAGCTAACTGCCTCCCTTATCTCAAGCTCAGTTTTCTATTATTAATTGTCTGTACAGTGATATATGAGCGATTCTGTTCTAACTGTTACCTTTTTTTGTTGACAATTTTCGCAATTCTATAAGTTTTTTAATGGATATACGTATTCTAAAAATGAAAGTCCATGAGGATTTTGCTACAACATCAAAATATCAAGAATGATAATCAAGTTTTAAATTGTCTGTGCCACGGTTCTGATGCAGACATTTTTTTTAATTTATTTATGAATTGTAAAATAAGGGTAATTATTCCACAGGTTGTCGCTTCCATTTGAGTCACAACAAGTTTTAACTTTTCGATCATTTCCCTTTTATTATCTTCTAAAAATACGAGTTATCATGAGCTTTAGTATGGTAAAGAGAATGTAATTACTGGAAATGTGTATACTTCGGTAATCATTTCATCTAGAAATGAACGTTTCAACAAACACATATCCTATATACTTCGAAATGGTAGTTGAAACTTTTATTTCTTGATGAAATGATTATCGAAATGACAGACCTCAATATTTAGGATACGAGAAAAGTTAATAATCAGTGTGAGTTGATTGCTTAAAGGGCTCGAAATGGAGTTGTACTATAAGGAATAACTCTTTTTCAAGGCAATGTCTGACTTAGCCCCTTATTCACTATGAAAATAAGAAGATTGCGCTTTCTTAACCAACTATTCCCGAAGGCTGTAGATGTATAATTTTAGTAATAAATAACTGTTCTATTATTAATTTATTTAGAAAATTAAATTATCTTTCAACATTATCTTTTTGAAATCTAATATATTTCAAAACAAGAATTTATAGCATAATACTTAAACAGTTTTGTTTTTGTTGTAGGGAATTTGCTTGTAAAGTATGCATGCTGGGTAAGCCGCTGATTGCTGGGGTGCGAGGTAGAGCGGTGGGCCTTGGAACGGTCCTCCTCTGCTACTGCGACATGGTCCTCGCCGAGCCTGGCTGTAGCTTTTCCACGCCTTACCCTCGCTTTGGCTGCTTCCCAGAGGCGGCCGCTACTACTCTACTACCTCATGTCATCGGTTTAGCTCAGGTCAGCTCTTATTAGTTTATAAAAATCTATATTGTCACATATTTGTTTACAAGTATTACTATTTAATAATAGTAACACTTTAATAGCCGCTCACACAACACGTGTGTGACGGTTGGAACTACTCTTAGTGTCCGCTCACACAACAGGTGTGTGTGATGCAACCACCGATTGCTCTTGGCCAATTTGTTTGTATCTTTTCTGTACAACCCTGAAGCAGACCTGTAATGTGGGTCAGTTTCAAATAAATAGTTCAATTCTCTAAAAGAAATTCCACCCTGATTATTTTCTTCCCCTGTTTTAATGAATGTTAGACAACTGTAATCTCTATCCTTTAATAATGAAAATGTGGCATGCATTTAGGGAATGCAAAAAGAATTTAGGAATTTGAAATTAAGGCAGGAATTCAATAAGTGGGTTAAGTTGTTCAATATTGACACTGAGCACCGAACCTCAAACAGAGAGATCATTTACCAGCTCCGTGTTTAGTTTTTGTTGATCACGCACAAATAGATTATTCAGATTATTTCACCAGAAAATAAACACTCAAGATAATTCTGCACCTATAAAATCCTGGCGGTGTGTGGTAGGCACAACCTCTCTGATTTTTTCCAACTGTAAGGCTCTCCCTTTGAATGTTTTCATAAATTTTATTTTATTTATTTTGTATCATGTGATTCGAGATTATATATCACTTGATCTTTATTTTGTTTTTGTTTTTTATTATACTCAATACTATTTGAAACTTATTACATGTATTAAATTAATTTTTTCTGCTCAGACCAAAAAGCTGCTGCTGACTTGTGCTAGACTGAGCAGTAGCGAGGCTGAGAGCTGCGGTTTAGTGACGAGGCTGGTTAGCAAAGGAGACCTCAAGCGGGAGCTAGTCACTGCTGGCAAAGAAATCCTCACTCATTCGCCTCAGGTAAGCTAACAATAGTAACGCTTTTAGCATTATTACTAATTTGTATCCCTTAAGTATATACTTTAATTTTCTTTTAAAGCCCAAATGAAATTATTAATTATTAATTAAAAGAAAAATGGGGTGTTTTTTTTTGAAGTTATTAAGTTTTAATACATTATGAAAAAACAACCCTTTAGACTTTCCTGTTTTAAAAGATAACAATGGAGATTATTAGTGCACTGAGCTGAAAAATTGTTATTATTGCAATAATACAATAATATTCCTTCAATCATATTCAACAGTCCTATAATGGATCGGTGGTAAGGTTCTTCTACGTTTTGTTAGTTGATCTGTGATAATTCACAAAACACATCTCTCCTTTTGTCATAATTTATTTTTTTTAAATTATTTTCTTGGTTTAAAGTTTTCAAAAATTTTGGAAATATTTTAACAAGTTTTGGCTGTAGTGAAGATAATAAAAGTGATTAATACACACCTATGGTGTGTCATACAAAGGCACAAGGAGGTTAACTGTACACGAAGAGGGAAACTCTCTGAATTGTTCTACAAGTGGATGACACTAATGGAAATGGCTAAACTGGCTGAAAGATTCAACAATTGAGGTTGACAGCCTTGAGGTCTTTTACACGAGCATACTGGAGTGGTCTCAGCTACACTCCAAAATCAGACTTAGCGAATTGGGCTAATGTAATGATCCAGATGATTCAGAATCGATCTCTTGAACTCTGGCATGCCTAGGAGAGACTAGAGAAGATCAGGAAAGCCATTTGCTCAATACAACTTAACCCTGTGTCTATAATAATCAAGGAGTGGTAGTTATAGGATCATATTATATTATTATAGTAAGGTATATTATCTTTAATATTTTATAGATTATATTATATTATAGTTAGGAGGCAAAAACCAATCTCCGCATATTCCACGGTCTTATAAAAAAGTACACAAGGAATATCCTAGATAAGTATGTTGTCCTAATTAAACCCTTTATTGGGGATTGCTTCATTTTCATTATGTGACTACAGTACTTTAGTCCAAACAATGAAATAGCCAGAGCCCTTAGTCCAAAAACTTATTCTGATCAAGCACTTATTAAAAGAAACATTTCAAAGGTGGTTAACAGAATGAAACCAAAGGATGGAGGCTATTATTCAAGCTAAGGGAGGAAAAAAATTATTGCATTTTTAAGTAACTATAAATAATAAAGTTAATTATTAATTATACTCTTTTTTGCTACTAGTGTTATATTTTCTTTGATTAGACTGTTCTTCATTATCTTGTGTTAGTGAGTGGAATGTCTGAAAAGGTGTCATGATTAAATAAATTAAGATGATGTTTGGGCGACCTGTGATCTAGAGTAGTGGTTAGCATAACAATATACTAAGCCCAAGATCCCAGGTTTGTAGCCTGGGAGTAAAAGATCTTTGGTTATGTGGTCCTTCGGAAGGGACATTAAACAGGGGTTCTGAGCCTGTAAGATGTCAGGTAATCGTTAAAAATCCCTTTCCTAATTAATCCTGGGTAGGCAAAATTTAGAGCTCCGAGAGTTACATTAAATAAACAAACAAGATGATGTTTGATAGAATATCATTATCGTATATGCAATATTGGTTTTCAATTTTGATATATTGGGAAATATTTTTCGCACAGATTGTAGAATTAAGAATTATTTATCAGGATTTACAAGAATACAAATAAGGAATATAAATTATTTTTATTAAAATACAAAAAAGAGCTATAATTACAATTTTATTAGCATATTAAAAAAATACAATAAAATTAAGACACAACATATTGATAAGTCTGTTTAATTATGAAATAAATTAAACCTAAGTGGGAGTTGACGATTCAGTCGTGTTCCTGGATGGGGAGGCAGTAGGCCCTCATCGCTGGTCCGAAGTACAGCGCTTCCGTGACGTTGTACTCGCTTCTGTCTTTGTTGAGACAGATGTAGTTGTGCGGGCACGTGCACTGGATGTACATGGAGTATGTGTCGCTCCTGATGTGTCCACAGAATTCAAGGGCTTGGCATTTCTTCATCTTCTGTCAATTGTTATAAATAAATATTATCAATTATTTTAATTAGGTTTATGAAAATTGAGTTTTTATCAAAAGGTGTACCCGTTTGTGACATAACATAAACTTATCTCAACAAATAATACTTGTTAATTATTTTTATCGGTATTTTAAATAACTTTTTTTCAGAAACAACATTAAATTTAACTTGTGTTATTGTTGCTAATATTATTTTAACCACTAAGAATTTACCTGCTTGAAGTTTACTCTTACAAGTACTTTCCCTCCCAACATTTTTTTTTTCATGATGTTTTTTAATATAATAATCTTATATTATTAATGTTTGCTGTTATCATTGTTCAAAGGTAAAATTGAAAATTGAAATTTTTATAGTCCTTCCATAACCCAAGATATTCTCAAAGCATTATTAAAACAATGTAATTTATTCATTCCTCCTTATAGTTATGGAATCGGTCCACGCTCCACTTTTTTTTAGGTACTTTGACACATGAAGTAGATATGTACATTTATTTTTATGTATTTGTAAATAAATACAACAAGTTACTTACATATTGGCAGACATATTTGTCATGGACGAGAGTAGCATTCTCGATGTGGCCAGCAAGTGCCCAGTAAGCTGGCCATGGGCAGCGGCAGTAAATGTTGACTGTAGTTCTCTTATCAGTCGTTTTAGTTGACTCGAGGCCGACTTCCTTGTTTGTACATTGATCTAAACGATCCTTTTCGCTTGTACAAACCTATGATAAAGAGGTATACACGGTTGTTAGAAATATTTACAGTGTATAAATTTAAATATAAATAATTTTATTCTGAGATGATTCTTGAGAATACCAAAATTGTATAAATAAAAAAGAACATATGTATGACCAAAAGACTACTATGTTCAATAAGTTTTTACAATTATGTTTAAAAAAGTAAGTAAGCACCAAAAAATATGTTCTTCCCAAGAAAAAATGTGATTACTGAACTAGAAAAAAAGGAGAGTGAGAGAGAGAAAATAATTTACTTACTAAGTTGAATCGGAACATTAAAAACAATTATTTGCTTATAATTAAGATTTAGTCATATATTAAAATTTCATCATTACCTATGTTTAGTAAGTAAGGAGGAGTTTGATTAGGAGGAATTTGAATTATGATAGTGGAAAATATTGGATAGGAGGAAATTTCAGATGACATTAGAGTTTGCATGAAAAGAATGTTTGAAATTATTTGATTTTCGGAAAGGAAAGATGTTTGGAAGGTAATGGTTTGGTTTCTATATTAATTAATAAATATTATATTCTATCCAATATAAAAGAAAATATATTTTATGCATGTAGCCAGGAGTTAGGAGTTAGAAGTCGATTGCTTTACTAACTTAGCTACTTAAATAGAAATTGTATCTCAGTCACTCATCCCATTAGCCATTACTAGAGACGGGATTTAAAAAAAAAAAAAAAACTGAAAGGCTGTTTGGTAAAAAAAAAAAAAAAAGGAAAAATGTGCCTTATTATTGATGAAAATCTTCCAGTAAAAACCAATATCAAAGCATACAAACATAATTTATTTTTTGTTTAATTTATGTACATTATTACATTTAAAGCTTATTTAACCTTGAGGAACAATTACATCCTCTCAGTTGAAATACCATGCAACATGTTGCAACTTAAGAAAAAACTTCCAAGTGATCTAAGTGAGAAAAAAAACGGTGAATGAAGATTGTGAAAAAACTCTGAGCTCATGCATCTTTATAATGACCAAGATATTATGCAATTTTTAAAATCCGCTCTTATTGCAATTAAAATAAGGACATATTGCAAGAATGAGTAATAATGAAATTCTCAAAAGTCTCCTTGACGAAATGAGTTTTGAACACTAAAAAGTGGGTAGACCTCGCCTGCGGTGGCTGCAGTTGCGCAAAAAAATGCTAGGGATCAGAAATTGGAGAGCTGCAGCACAAAACAGAGAACAATGGCGGCTCAGACTGGGGGAGGCTTTGATTCTTCACAAGGGGTAGCACCATTAAAGAATAAGAAAAAAAACTTCTTTTTTTTGTTTTTCCATACCTACATTATTGTGGAGGGAGAGAAGTGGCTCAGTGGTAGAGCACTGAGCTGCCATGCCGGAAATCCTGGTTCAATTCCCGCTGCAGGCCATGATTTTTATTTAGTCTGCAGCGGGAGATGGATCGTATAGGATCTAGGACCCTCCTGGGGACCACCCAGCCTCTATAAAATATTATAAAAACAGGGTACCCAAAATAAGGGGGAAAAATCTGGTGGTCGAGCTTGACCTAGGACAAGTCACCTCCTTGCAGAACCGTTGTCCATGAAACAGTACAGTCTCTACCATGTACTGAACCCCAGACCCTTCATGGGTTGTAGTGGTACAGGTTTTTTTTTTTTTTACATTGTTGCAGTCATCCAAAATATTACTTCAAGTTAATCATCTTTTTTCTAGCTCTAATGATAACCATTTTTGTTTTGTAACTAAGAAATTGTGGAAATCATGTAATCAATTACACATTTTCAAAATACAAACTTCATATTTTTCATTGGACATTCCCTCAAGAAATAAAATCAGGCGAGTTGTAGCAACATATATGTTCTGTCTTTGGAAAAAAAATATATCAACTCTCAGATTGGTTTCCTTGAAGTAACAATTTTTCAAAAATTGAAAAAATTTAAACCTTGTTCAAATTTTATTCTCAGTCTCGAAATTTTACTGACAAACCCTCTGTTTTGTGTTTTTTACTGCAGTATAAATTTGACTTACTGTATATATCTTGAATCTTATAATTAGGAATTATAAAATGTATTAGACACCTGGTACGGAAAGAGCTAGTATATATGCTATCTAAACATATTATTCCATGTATAAAAAAATATATTTTTGTGTGATTTTGAAAGTCCTAATCCATTTTACAAGCTCAAGTGCAATGAAAGAACTATAACAAGGCATGTTCAGGTGCAATGGCATGATAAAATTTAATACTTTGATTTAATTATTACCTTTATGTGTGATCTGGTGTCGAGATTTGCTGCTCGCTCGGAACAATCGCTGGTAGGGCAGCGACAGTATCTGCGTACCCATGTAGGTAGCCAATACCTGTTATGTTCAGTACTGCATACCTCCAACGCTTCACATTCTGGGAGCTGTTTCTCTTCTCTTACCTGAAATTTTTGTTTTGATATCTTAAGAGGTTTGCAAATGTATCATTTGTCTTGTTTGATGATTGAGATCATGGCCAAAAGATATTAGTTTTTTGTGAAATAAATTTCTTGTTAGCTTAATTTATTTTATCATAAACATGTTAAATAACAAATTTTTACTCTAAGAAGATATTTTTGAAAGCTATATCCCAGGAGTATGGGGCTTTATGTGCATTTATTATCAATTCAGCATAAATATCACTTTCATTTGGTAAAAAACATCCGCCTCGTCTGCTAAAAGTGATAAATGTTTGAAGTAGCCTAAAATTAGAAATAGTTCAGTCATGTATAAAGATTCCTGTTCAGTTACCAGTTTCGATAAAGTCTCATATTTTATATTTGTCATATAAATTTGTTTTAAAATAGTATGAGAAATATTAAGTTCATTATCAAGTAGGTTCTCAAATCTTAATAATTTTAATGATAATGCGGCCTTGGTTAAAGTTTTGTGATTTATCACTGAAGACTTTGGAATATCATGAAAAGTTTATTATTCCAACATAAGCGATAACATAGTTTGAAAATCAATTATTGATTATAATCATACCTACTAGTATAGAGAGTTGTAATTAATAATTCTAGATTAAACGAAAATTGCTTTAACTTAGCATTCATTTCTTTAAATTTATAAACAAATAGTAGTAATAATAATAATTAGTAATTAAATAATAAGTGTATTTATAAAATAATAGTATTTCATCTAAGAATGATTCATTTCAACATTTTTTTTATCTCGATATATTTAAAGTTAACAATATTGCCTTTACAAATGAAACAATCTTATTTTCATTTAGCATCTTATAATTATGAATTATAAAATTAGACTTTTTTTTTTTACCTGATTGGGATAGAGGTAGTACACCTGGTCGAGTTTGCTCTGGACCGATGTTAGCTCTTGCCCTGAGACGCTGGTTAGGAGGGTCAATGATGAAGCGAGCACAACGAACTTGAGCATGTTGCTAGGATGTGACCCTTTGAGACGCACCCTGTAACAATCTGATAGTGGGGAAGAAGGGGGGTTATGTAAACAGTGATTAGGCTCGTTATCATAAGCCTTATCATTTATCACAGGGTCATTGTTTGTTGTTGTAAGAAACAACAAAGTGGAAAGGCAGTGCTTAGTTTATGTTTTGAAAGATCTATATTTATTTGAAATTCAGAAGGTGGAGATAATATTTATGATTCCTCTTGATGTGGAAATGGTTGACCGGATATATCTTGAGAAATGTTGAAAATAATCGAGGGGGGGGGGTGACGATGACCTAAAAATTAGGGCGAAACATTGCCTTAAATAAAATTGATCAGTAATAATCAGTTGATTCCGTCTAGAATAAGAAATAAGAAATTTAGATTGGAGCCAAATGGTGTCAAATTTGTTCATATATTCAAATTATTGAAAGAGCCGAGGCTTCTTTGAAAAAATTGACTAAATCAGAATGTATATTATTTTTTTATATTTATTCCACTCTTTTTTTGTAGACAATTATTGGAGTGAATTATGATCTAATTATGTAGCAAGGTAGACGTGTAGATTCTTTATTCAAATTGCCTATATTTAAAAAAAAACTACAACTATAGGTTTTCATAAATTATATATTTATTTTTATTTGATGGTGATTATTTAAATATTTTTGTTATGAAGAGAAAAGATTTGTCCTGGCCGGGATTTAAAGATCTTTTCTCTTCAAAATAAAAATATTTTAATAGGTTTTCCTTTGATCAATCTTATTTTAATTTCATTCATAATTTTGTTTCTATTTTAAAATGAAAATCTTGTACATTTTAATTTAAAAACCAACAAATTATGAGCTTTGCGACCTATATTTATTTTGTTAAAAGTATTTTAACAAAACATTTTATGAAATATCTCATTAGGTTCAAAATAAACTAATGACAACACTATTTCAGATTAGATAATTTACTTATTTTTTTAAAATAAATGATTAGTTCAGAAACTGTCGGTTTTGACAAATCTGATATTTTTCTCTTAAACAGAAGTTTGACATTTGATTCTTCTATTTAAAATACTGCATTGTTAAATCACTACTATCCTGCTGTTTTATGAACTAAAAAAAATATATATTTTATTACATGGAATAAATAATCACTATATTACAATTATTTAATTAATTGTAATATAGTGATTTAATGTTAATTTAAGGAGGATTTTACCACAATATATGTGAAGCAAATTATATAAAAAAGTTTATTTCAATTCATCACTTTTTTGTTGCAATTGTCAGGAATAATAAAAAGAGAATATATTGTATAGGTAATGGCAAGTACGAAGGCTGTGGTGATGCATGGCTTACGAACAAAACTGCCGTCAGTGCTAGAAACAGAAGTGAAACTCCTGCAGCAACATTGGACGTCCGAAGATTGCCAAAAAAGGATTGGCAGCCTTGCTGACAACCCGGATTCTATTTAGTTGTCCACATACTCTCTCTATCACTACATATCAGGATTCCACATTTGTGGCATACTTTTTCTTGTATATTACAATTATGTGATTGTTATACACATATGTATATACATGGTTGTATACTACATTATGTGTAATGATCTAATAATTGATGTTTGCAATATGATAAATATATATTTATACTTTTTTTTCCGTTGTTACATCATTTGTTTATGTTGTAGTTGCTAATGGAGGAATTAATGGATAAAAAAATCATTTATGACTTACATCAACTTCTATAAAGACAATCCAAATACTTTGCATTCTTTATTGGCCCCAAGTTGAATAAATCATTATTTAAAATTTTGGTGTAGTGATATCAATCTATTGCTGCTTATTAAACTTTGACTTGGACTTGATGTCGGAACAAAGTACAAAGTCGGAACAACTTTGCTGGGTATGAGAAAGTGGGCTGTTGACTAAGTACCATTGGCTGTTGATGATAATACTAATAGAACAATATTTTATTTTTAAATATATATATATATATATACATATTCTTTTTTTGTTTTATTTTTTATTATTATTATTTTTTTTTTTACATCTCTAAAACGATGGATAAACAATACCACTTACAACTGGTTTCTTCGTTTCAAAAGTTCATCTTTTACTTAAAATTTATTTTCCAAACAATTAAATTTTTAAATCAGCATTTCTTGCTTCATCTGATTTAAAGTTACTCAATTTAAGATTTCGATAGGAGTATTATGTCATAAATATTTTGATATTGGTTGGAGACAAAAGGTAGATTTCACTCAACGACTGATGTACAGCCTTCGAGGCTATCTTAGTCTTAATCATTTCATTTAATTTTGATTACTTTTTCTACTGCGTGTATTTTTTTATCCTGTTCCTTGTGATAATCATTTTCAAAATCATTATAAACTTTTAATTTAAATTATTTTCAAGAAAGTAACAAAATCATTTTTTTAATTTCCTATTGAGAATTGAAAATGTTTATTTTTATCATGTAACAATATAGGTATGAAATCATATTAGAACTATTTTTCTAGTTGTACAGTGCAATGTCCCAAACTGGTTTAGGAAAATTTAGGTTATTTTTTTTAATTAATAAAATAGTTCATGAGGTCTTTTTCTTTGTTTTGGATTATTTCATGTAATAAGCTGTTTTTGAATCATTAAATTATTATTATGGTGAACTGAGCGTATCATAATTGGACAGTGCTTTTTCATTTACTTTTATTTGATTTATTTAACTAATTTTATTTTATATTTATATCTTAATTAAATAGTTTGAAAATTTTATATTAATTCAGCGTGTTTAGGCAAATCTGATAGTATTTCAGAAACACGATATTCTTCCTCACCATGTTTATGTCTAATCATCAGAATTTTGGGGTGCTATCATTATTATGTTCGAAATTTAAATAAAAATAAAAATAATATTGTAATAATTTCTGTTTACAAGATTATATTTTAATATCCTATTATGTTATGAATTTATTTGTTCAGATGTTTATGCTACTGTTGGGTCTTACTATTTATGTTAGGAATAATAATCTATTGTTGATGAAGTCTGTTTCTAATAATTTATATTTGGCATCTTTGCATCGAACCTTTGAATAAAAATAAATTAAATGAATTGGAGGCAAGTTTTAAGTGAAGCAACTGTTTTCTTATGAGCTAAATATCTTGCTGAGACATTAATTTATTTTAGGATGTATAAAACAGATATATTTATATTATTTTTATTGTTTATTTATAAAGCTCTAGTATATTTCTGGTAAATATTAGCAACAATTTTATTTGTTAAGATATATATTTTTTCAAAGATTTTTAGTTTCTGTCCGGAAAAAGATTTGCTAAGGCATAATATAACTTAGGTATAACTTGGATTTAATTTTCTGTATGCTACATAACAAATAAATATTAAGATTGGAAGGAGTTACACCGAGATGAATATCTTATAGTTTTGAATATCTACCTTTTTATAACAGGCCACGTTCATCAGAACCAATAATGAGACAATTTAAAAAAAAATATTTTTATTATTATTTAGTGGATTCAGCTTGAAAGTCCTAATTTGAGTGACCGACTTTGTTTTAACATTTCAATCTCTTCTGGAATAAATACTTTTTTATCATTAATATTTACTTGCAGCATTTAATTTAATAAAATAATTTATATATACAATTTTATATTTTATTCAGTACATTTGTATATTAAAAAGTGAATGAAGTTATTTTCACAATAAAAAAAACACTCCTTTAAATTTTTTTTAATCATGTATTTTCATACAAATGTATATATTTGTCGTATGTTCTAAGTTTGAAAACATTAAAATAATAAATTTTTAACTGTTTAATTTTTCAGTTAATTAAATTAACTGATATATAAACAATCGTAGCGTCGGTATGTATTACATAGCAGCCTATTTGGATAATGGTACAGCAGCATGATACAATTAAACATGTATCACTATAATGTACCTTTCGGGTGAGGTTGTCGGTTAATGACCTCATGTCATTGGTTTACGAAAGCGAATAGTTTCGTTTATGATTTAGGCCTAGCAAGCAGACTATATTTTTATCTATAAAGAAAATTTATATTTTTGAAAGAGTATATTAAGGCAACTTAGGAATAAAGTCTTTGAATTAAACTTCAAAGTAAGAGTAAGTCAATTGTTGCAGTTAACTTTTTTTTTTTAAGTTATATATTTGTATAATAATAGTATATTTTATTAATAATTTAGAGTATTTTTTTTTTTTAAATTTATGTATAAATGTTCAAAATATCATTTTTTGATGTGTAATTTTGTTATCTAAAATAGAGATAACTGTTAAGTTTATTATTATTTAAAATGTATATAAATTTATAAATATATAGCTTATATTTATTTATTTTTAATGTTATATTTTTATGTTGGATATTCTTGTACATAAAATAATGATCTCTTTAATTATAACTTTAATACATGTATATGTACATATTCTATTTGTTTGGTAACAATGTTGGCGACTATGGACCAAATTTATAAAGATCATGTTATGTATTGGAATTTTACCAATATCTTTAAACTTTTATTAATATTTAATACTTCACAATTTGATTTTTTTTTTTAATCAGCTTGTCCTTCTCAGTTTTGAACTGAATATTGTATAATTTAGAAAAATTTATAAAGTGAATATTATTTTTTTTAAACTATTGCAAATAGTATTATTAAAATGTTTGAGAACAATATTGTTCAAGAACTTCCTGGTGTAGTTTAGTTTAAAAAATCAGGTCGCAAATATTTGTTTTCGCAACAGATTTTATTTGATTAATAGTAATTATTTTTTAAAATTTGTCGGATTACATCAAATGTATCAATCAAAATTATTGTAGACAGTCCTGAGGTTTCGTAGATTAATGTTTTCATGTAACATAAGAAAATAGACCATCATAAATAGAAAATATAACTATAAATATTTTCTAAATTTTAATTTTTTGAATACAGGGAGTTGAAGTGTTAGTAAATTATAATTTAAAACAAATCCATTAACATTATTGAGCAGCCTTAAGTTCCATTTTCTTAAATATGTTTTTCTGGAATTCAGTAAAACTAGTTTGTTAAAGACTATGGCTGGTCTATCAGAATGTTCAATCTCTTTATTTACTATTTCAGTAGCGGATGTTGTAAGTATAGGGCTGTCTGTACTTCAAACCTCTTGCCGTATTTGGTCATAGCTCCAAGTAAAGTTGCAATTAATGAATGAACACTGTTCATTAAATGAAATACAGTGAAAAAATAATGAATAAATTAGTATACGTATGTACATAAGAAGAGTCCAAAGAAGAAAAGGGGCACTCATTGTAATACATTTTGAGAAGATTAAAAAGTTTGGAAATTCTTCATGTGCGCATATAATGAACCAAGTATTCACATTCACAGTTATTTATATTTATATCTTATTCTGCTCAACAATATGAATATACGATTGTGTGTAACTCCATTTTTTAGAAAAAATGCCCCTTTCTTTTGTTTTGTGGACTCTTAATATAAAATTTTGGTGGTAATTATGGCTTAGTTGATTAACAGATATTAAAACCGTCAACATTCTGTTGTGTTCTCCACAATTCTTTACTTTATCATTGCTAAGATAAGGTAAACAATTTTATAAATCATTTCCCCTTCACAATATAATACATAGTAGAAAATAACTATTTAAACTTTTTTTATTCTGAAGAGTCTGTTTTTGTTCTTGAATTAATGTATAGAACTATGTTTCCCTCATTGCACTGGATATAATAATTATACGCACTGTTTTCTATAGACAAATGTTTATATGATATATTTTGTAACTGTTGTAAAGGTGATTATGAATGAAGAGATAAGATTATATGTTGATGTGTTCTTTACTTTTTAATGATATTTTTTAAAATTGCTTTTGTTTCGGATTAATATGACAATAATTTATTTGAAGTATTACTAATGTTTGCAAAACTGTTTATATATTTTTATAAGAGAATATATGAGTTTGTTAATGTTCTGTACTATGGAAAAGATAATTGAAGAAAATACTTGTTTGTAATTTTTATAATTGTTACCAAGATATAATAGTTTAGGTTTATTAGAGCCAGCTGTAAGCTACATTCCTTCACAAATTGTGATTGTAAAGTCTGATGTAAGGAGAGGAAAAATTGTGTGCTTAGTAGGAAATAAATTTTGAAAGTATGTATCCATAGTTTAGTAGTAGTATTCCTAAGCATTATTGTGCAATATTTTAGTTATTTTTATATACAGGGATATATTAATATTTTCTTTAAATTTGTATTTCCTTTTATTAATGGTATAAGAAATGTTAAAAAGATGGATGTTATTGTTAGCGCGTGTAAAGGAATAATTTTTGTTATTCAATGTGACAGTATAAGCAATAATTTTTTCTCTGATGTACCAAATATAAATATAGTTTTACAAGACTTATCATTGAAATTTGTTAGCAATGTTTGTTTTGTTTTTTAACATATGGGTGATTTTGTTTTAAAATGGAATTAATTTTTTTTTAGAATATATTCTATGTAATATATTACTATTTTTAATTTATTTCATAAATTCCTTAACTCTGAGAAAAAGATTATTTGCTTTCTCCCCCCCCCCCCCAAAAAAAAGGGGGGGATGAAAATGGTTTGGTCAAAGAATTAATTCCTTAAACAGTGATGAATTACTTATACCGATGTTTCGACACACATTGCAGGTCTTCTTTAGCCCTGTATAGGCAACATATTTACAAATGAAATAAGTAGAATAGATACGATTATAATAAAATTAACCCAGATAACCCTGAATACTTTTTTTGAGATTTTTTAAAACTATTTGCCCTAAAACACATTTGTATACATAAAATTACACATATATGTAAATTATTTTTTTTCCTAGGTTCACACCCCCCAAATTTCGACATCCTTCTGGAAGGATTGTAGAATAATAAGACATCATTTAGAAGAGAAAAAAAATTTAATCAATACAAATTCATATATAATTTGTTTATTGTGCTCTGGTGTGATATGGTAAGAAACAATCAATATGTAGGGTAACTTTACATTTTATACATTTGGAAGTGGCTTTTTTGTTGCACAATCGACAAACTAGCTGTTGTTTCTTGCCCGAGTCCAGCATTGGCAAACTGCAGATGAGATGGTCAGTACCGTCAAATCTGATTTCTGTTTCGTGTTTTTTGCTGTGTCTTCCACTATGTGACACAAATCTTTCATTTGATTGCAAAATGGACATTGCAACGTTTCGTCGATACGCCAAATGGTCAACTGCTCATTCATTTTTCTGGTGGAGCTGCCATGCGTTGTTTTCACAAAGATCGATGAGGTGTGCTATCAGTGGAAAGTACCATTTTTTGCCTCTAATGTGAACACGGTACAATGGTATATTTTGATCTCCTCGATCGATACCACCCATCTTCAAGTTATATGAGTGAATCGCTGTAGGTTGGGGAATGACAACCTTTTTTCTGGCTTCCCTTGAAAAACGATTGGCATTTTTCAGCGGATGAATTGTGTCAAAGTTGGTTGCCACGGACACTGTATTGTTATCATTCCAGTGAATAATCGAAATTCCTGTTGTAATGTCTGTAGCACACTCCAAACTTCTCCGTTTTGTTGCCTTCATTTTGTTCATATCAGTGAGTGGACACTTTTTATTTATCCTATTTACACGGATAGTCCCAGACGCAAGTATACCACGTGCCTTCAGATCACTCAGCAGCCTAAAGGAGGTAAAAAAGTTGTCAAAGAACAATTTGTATGGCATATCCTTTGGGAGTGTGTCAACATAGGACATAGCTACGGAGTTCCTTGATTTGCATATTTTTCTTGGCAAGTATTTGCTCCTTGATAAGGCTCTAGCCAGCTCAAATAACCAGTACTTGTTCCTCCACACCACAATTTATAGCCGATTCTGATAGGTTTTCCTCGAATGAATTGTTTCGTGCTGTGCCCTCCGTAGTAAGGGACCATCGACTCGTTCACTGAGTGAAACTCTTCATGAGGTGAAAATTCTTGGAATCTAGTATTCAGTTTGTTCAGTAGCGGTCTGATTTTTGCAAAGTGATCTGCTTTATCTAGGCTGTTATTGTCACATACGTGCAAATTTGACATTATGAACTGAAACCTATCTCTTGAAACAGCATTTGACACAAGGCTGTTGTGTGAATCTGCCTCATTTTGCTAATACATGACCTTCCTCGGCACGGAAACATATCCACTCAGCAATAATACTCCAACGAAAGTCAGCAATTCATTTTTTGTGATATTGCCTGTATAATTATGTTGTGCAGCATAATTATTAGTATAATTCAATATTAGATCTAATATTTCCTCATCAAAAAACAACTGAAAATATTCCAGAGGAGACATATGGAGTTTACAAATCTGAAGTGCAGGGAATACAGTCTCTGTCTTTGGTAGTTCCATTTTAGCCCATCTATGATCTATTGGTGTTTTCTTCGTAACCACTTTCCTCTTACGCACTACTTTTGGAGATGGACTACGTTCACGAGAACTGTGTCTACGCTTTGTAGAAGGCCCAGCACTACAACTTGTTTGTAATAAATCTTGTACATGTGAAGCACTTGGAAAACTTACGACTCCCTCTGAATGTAACTGACTTTTTGGAGTATTTTCAATTGCCGGGTCGTCTTCTGGCCCCGAATCTTCATCTGTAATGGCTTCGGTTGCATTTACTGGCGGTAAAAGAGTCACATCCAATCCTTCGTATGGTATTTCCTCATCTTTTTCATCGAGAATTTCCATTAAATAAGGAATCGAAACTGGAAAGTGATCCCTAGTTGGGCAAAATGAAGGGGGGGAATTAAATAAATAAAGTAATATAAGAAATAATTTAAATTAAAAAATAAAATAAAAGTATTATATATCCTCATCATCCTTGGTGCTACAGACAGATGTGGTCCTTGGCCTCCTCAAATTGCCTTCGCCAGGTGGCTCGATCCTGTGCAGCCGCTCACAATTTGCGGGTGTTTAGTATTTGATGGGCAGTACAACAGTGCTCCCATTTAAGCTGAAGTCTTCCTCTTCCTCTCGTTCAGTGGAGCCTCACATCCAGCTACTACCTCCTCCGACATGTCTGGAACGTGATCAGCCCAGTGCAGTTTTCCCAGCTTAATATACCTCACCATGATGTTGGTAAAGTTTGTTATTTGTCCTCCGCCTCCAGCTTTCTACGATTCTAACCAGTCCAAACATTTGTTGAAGGATCTTCCTTTTGAATATAACAATTTCTCTCTCATTACTAGTGAGGGTCCAGGTCTCCAATCCATAGGTTAGGACTTGCTTATTAAGGGTCTTAGACAAGGGGCACTTGGTATGGCATGTGAGGAGTTTCTTAGGTGTTTTCTGAGGCCAAAATAGCACCTGTGGGCTTTGATGAGGCGCTGGCTGGTTTCTTCGGAGATCGTGTCTCCAGAAATTACTACTGACACCAGATACACAAATTGGTCTACATTCTGGAAAGTGAATGTCAATTCATGGGTTGTCAGACAGCTGCCTCTCCTCCAGGTCCAGCTCTCATATAAATGGTCTTCTCCTGGTGTAAATAAACTGATATTCAAGGAAAAAAGTTGATCCTTAATTTAATTAATTTTAATTAACTATGAGCATTCTGTTATTAATTCTAATTAATTGTAATTATATTATTGAAAAATAAAATAAATGGAAGAACTTACTAAAAAAAAATGTTTTTAATTTAATTTATTGATGTTTTCAACTATAATAATATTACAAGTAAATCTGCTAATATGAACAATATGATATGAATTAAAAAAAACACTTGTGGAGAAACTACCCATCGGTAGCAATCCAATAAAGTTCTATAGTAGAAGGTCTCGAGGTCATCTTCTTTTCAGACGCCTCGGAGGGTTATCATGAATAGTATGGGAAGCAAGTTGAGAGACTAGCGGATTCAAGTGTTTATGGAGCTTGTCATGGAAGGACGGGTATATAGCTTGGGCAAAATCAGCATCATATGGGATATTAAGATCATGATGGATGAGTTTGTTTGTGACATAATAAGGAGCATTGAGGATTTTCTATTGTAAGGATTGGATACGAGATGAATTGGATGGTTTAGTAAAGCCCCAAAGCTCAACTCCTTATGTCCAAATAGGTCTGATAACTGTCATGTAAATGAGTCTTTTGTAATTAATTGGGAACTTAGAGCGTTTGCCCAATAAATGTTGAAGTAGGCAAAAACGTCGAGCAGTTTCTTGTCTTTTCAGTCTTGTATGAGGATTCCAAGTGAGACGTTTGTCCAGATGGAGTCCTACGTAACGTATCTGTTCGACAGGCTTCAGTGGAATATTATTAAAGGATACAGTATGGCAGGAATTCATAGGAAGAGTGAAGGTAAGTCGATGGGACTTGTTAGGATTTATTTTAATTCTCCAATTTTAACACCATTCTTGAAGGTTTGAGATATGGGATTGAAAAGATTGGGATGCAACAAATGGATCCTTATTTACTGATAACATACATGTGTCATCAGCGTACGTAGTGAGGACAGTGCTTGGATGGGTTGGGATGTCAGCTGTATATATCGTGTATAGGATGGGATACTACCTTGAGGAAAACCGGCAGATTGGGTAAAAGCCTGCTCTACATCGAGAAAAGCCCCCGTGCAGTACATGCCGCACTCTAATGCGGATGAGTCACTAAAAATTTAAATAAATAAAATATGAAAATGATGGTTGAATGTTATAATTCATGCTATATTTATTTTTGCATTGATATTTATATTTCAAACTGCAAACTGGGTTACTATTCCGCAGGTTGTCGCTTTGAGTTGAGTCACAAGTTTCAACTTTTCATTCGTTTCTCTTTTAATATTTTACAAAAATACCAGTTATCATGACATTTAGTATGGAAAAGAGAATGTAATTATGGGAAGGGTGTATATTTAGGTAATCATTCCACCTAGAGATGAATGTTTCAACAAACATTTATCATCTTTATTATTGTAATTTATTTTATTTTAATTGTTATTGATTTTATTAATTTTTAAAATATTTTTATTTGAAAAAAAAAGATATGTCCAGGACCGGGACGCGAACCCGGGTCGCCCAGATCACTAGTCTGGAGCTCTTTCAATTGAGCCATCCTGGCTCCTCCCCAGCCATAGACACATCCTTTCCTTTCACTGATCCCATGTCCCCACGTTCTCGCAATTTGCGATGTATACGAGGGGAAGAATGTTCTTTGAACATTATTTTAATTTGGATCTTGTTGACATCTAAACTATACTAATACTCTTGTTACATCTATACTTTGAAATAATAGTTGAAACTTTTATTTCTTTATGAAATTATTACCGAAATCTATCATTACCCATAATTACATTCTCTTTTCCATACTAAAGCTCATGGTAACTTGTATGTATGGAAAATATTAAAAATGAAACGAATAAACAATTAAAACTCGTAACTCACCTCGAAGCTACAACCTGCGCAACAGATACCGCAAACTGTACTGTACAATGAAGTGGACTAACAGAAGTGTGTGGAATGGTGATTTTAGCCCACTCGCCCCATTCTTCCATATTTACTGACAGGTAATTTCTAAAAAAAAATTTCAAAACTTTTCCCAACTCCAAAGAATATATCCCTAGCATTAATAAGCAATATTTTTGATCGTTTTTTTAAATTATTCAGTCAAAAGAGTGGGATTAGCTACTTTGTTTCTATAATAACTAATTGAAAATGATGGTCACATCTACACCGTATATCATTTATATTTACAGTTTAAAGATAATTCAATTTACACTTTGATATTACTCTCGAGAATGTGACATAAATAAATAAAGCAAGAGCATAATATAGATTAATCTTTTGAAAATTTATATTGATGTTAGTAATCATGAAATATTTGAACGTTTCACAATTTTTTTTGCTATCAAATGCCAGTTGCACCACTAGTCTAAACTATCACCTTAAGCATTCTACCGCTATGACCTGTCAGGAGAATGGTTATTACTTAATCAATTGAATGTATATGCTTTTTATAGCTAATTTTCCTTTTAAGTTTCCAATTTCAGTAATTTTGCTGAAGTATTTTACAGTATTGTTTATCCTCATACTAGCATACTGACAGAAAACTTATAATTTACTCTAAGATACAGTTTCTTATTCAACAGCACACCTTGTTTTTTGGGAGGAGAGGGAGAGACAGTGTTTAGTATGACAAATGCAATGTTGGAAACATTCATTACTATGGTACCCTATATATCTGTTTTACTCATTTAAGATTTCATCTATAAATGCGATTAATAATAGCAATCTCGCAATCCCCATTTTGATGATTTTACATAATTAAGTATTCTATTCTATAAGTTTTTTATATGGGAATGGGATAATATTAAGGAACAAAATGTTTCTTACTAGTCACTGCCTTTATTTGCTTTTAAAGACAGAAAAGCATGTTCTTTCCTTTATACAATTCTTTTTCTTTTTTAATGATGACTCATAAACAGAACATAGTACAGCTCTAATACAAAAGACAGATGAAATCCACTAGTTAAGACATTAGTGGAAAAATTCCAACCAAAAAGCCTCAAGTCTCTAAACTAAAAACAGGAAACAAAAATACCTATCAATATTTCACTTATCCAGGCATCTTCAGAACAGAAAGAGAATAATAGCAAAGGAAAAAATTAATTAAGCACTTAATAATTCCAATGAATAGCAATTTCACAGTTGTATGGCACTGTCAACTGATAATGCATCAATGTTCTGGAGTTGTATATATATATATATATATACATACACATTGTTGTCTATTTTTCTTGTTTGTTGATAAAATAAGTTTTTTCCTTCAGTTCTTAAGATTAAGAGTAACACAGTATAAAAATTCCATTAATAACAATTTAAATCAGTTCATTAACTTTGACAGATTAACTTAAACAAACTCTGTATAACACTGTATTTAAACAAAAATGTATCTTATATTAGTAGTAGAAACCATTATAGGTATCTTATATTTGTAAAATAATTTATATTACGCTAATTATAAACATTACCGGGTGAATAAGTAATATAATATCTTGTGAAAGTTTATTTTAGGCTTTGCATACATTTATATATAAGTTAAGAGCTAATTCTATTTTCTAATACCATTCATATAAAAGCAGGATACAGTAACAAGAATAAGAAGAAAGAAACCAGATTTATACTTATACTATTTTGTAGATTTAAACACTATATACAGCTATAATTATCAAGATGTTTCTCATTAAAAAATATTTATTAATCAGTTTACTGATAATTACTCGTTATTCCATAGGAATTAAATAAATTTTACAGGTATTTAAAACTTTTATTTTACCTAATTACATTTTTTTTTACAAAAATAATAATATACCTAAATACAGTCTTGCTAATCAAAACAATTATTGAAGAGTTAATTTAATTAACCAGCACCATTTTTTCATCAGGTTTTATAAGCCCATGTTTCAATGAAAATTCTCTTTTAATATATGCAAATAATAAATCAGTGATAAGAAATATTTGGGCTGTAGCAAATGCCAGTGTAACACCAAAATAAAAGTTAGCATTTGCTGAGCGTGAATAAATCCACAAATACCATACCGTCGGGCCTAAGACTGAAGTAACAATCAGTGCACACAATATAATGAATGCCTGTTGCATTTTACTGTAAAGGTGCTTCCACATAGGGAGTAGAGATAAATAAAATCCAACATCACCTAAGCATGGATAAGATTTAAAAACAGCTATTAATGCTGTCAAGCTTGTGGCCAAAAGCATTGGATTTTTATGAAACCTAAGACTAAGTGGTGCCAAATAAAGTAAAGTTGCGTTCAGTTGAAATGAATATATAAACAATAACCTAAAGTGTTCAAACATTTCAGTGAAAAAATACCAGAAGAGGCCAATGTTTGGTCTCAAATCAGTAACTGTTAATATCACTACGTAAACAGAACGCAAAAACCTCCAATCATTTGTTATTATGTTGGAAACATAAAAAATTCCAGCAATTATCGAAATAAACACAGTAACTGTAAAGAGCACTGAGAGAATTTTCCTTTTTTCTTTCTGAGCTATATAAATGCAAACAGGTATTATTAGCACTATTGTATAAAACGTTTGGTATACGTTCAGTCCTAAGGCTAAACAACAACTGATTCTCCAACCTTTGATCATACTTAAAAATGCCACTGCTAAACATAGGTTTCCAAAAGTGGTGGTTGTAAAACCGACACAATTGAGTATGTTGTAAGGATTAAATAAGTAAACGATTAGCACATACTTTGGCGAGAACTGAAAGTAATGATCATTTAGCAGCAATTCACAAGCATTTTCCGCATAACTATCCTTCTCAGCATTTTGCTCCTCTTCCATTTCCTTCATATATTCACAAGCCGTCCAATAGAGTGCCAGCCCCGTAATTAGATCACAGGCAATAAATATCACACTGATATAATTGGGAATATAAGCTAAAACAAAGTCAAACACCACTAGGCCTATAGGTGTTTCATGAAACAGGTCACCATCATATGGATTAATGCCCTCTCTGTACAAAGACACACCTTCGACAACTCTCCTCCAAGAATTTAATAATGTAGAAATTTCAACTCGGTTGGCAATAAGTTCCTTATAAGGTGAAACAATCAATATTAACCGAACCAGCGCTGCAAGGCCAAGTTTGATTATTAATTTTGATAATGGTTCGGAAGACATATTGGAATATTACCATTCAAAACTTTAGATGGAAATAATTCAACTTGCTATATCCATTCCAATTAAAGTTGTAGATAAGACAATCTTCACTTTGAAAACATGTGACTGGAATCGATATCTTCTAATTGTAAATTATTTATCACCCATTAAGAATTGATAATTCCCTGGTTTAAGTAAAAAAATCTTAACCCTTTTCCTTAAAAATATAAGATATTGTTTATATACCGACTAACAAGAAGGTTGCAACAGGGTTGTGACTAAGAAGTATTTTTACATTTTAATATAAATTCTAGTTAACATTGAAGAACCTAATACTGCTCCGTTGGTCCAACTTTTTGGGTGGCATGTTATGAGATGTCATTTTAGTTGGGAAACCCGAGTGTTATCTAGCAATTACTTTTAAAGTAAAAATTAGAAATAACGTACCATAACTCAAACTATAGAAAAGTCGCTTTGTCTTTTCAAGCTAGATAAAGAACCGAACATAAAACGACTTACAAATCAATTATGAAAATCAAAATTATAGTCGGAACTCACAAAAATGAGCTTCATTTTGATGTGTTTTTAAAACTATTTCGTTGCATATTGACCATAACTCAGAAGACAATAAATTTATTAAGAAGCTTATATTTATATTACAGTGGCTACTAAGCCAACCGTATAGAAAAGCGTCTGACGTATGAGAATCTCACCAAGAATCACTAGTACTTTGGTATAATCAAAAACCATCCTACTTATGTTATCTAATTATCTATAACCATACTAGAGAATGTTATCTATTTTCTGTCCTCTAAGTAATGGTGCCTAGCATGTTTTTTTTTTTACGCATTGCCATACCATCTATCCATCGCAACTTGGCAATTTTTGCCTATAATCTTTCGAGATTTTTTCCCCCTAATGCTAATATTTCCTTAAGTTAGCTTTGAAAGAAATACTACAGAGACTGTACCCCCTAGACGCGACTTCAAATCGGTTGAGGATATCCCTCATGCGTTTCTATTGAATAATATCCATAGTTCTGCTGGTCGTAACCATGGATGACCCCTCAATAGTTCGACTATCCCATCTCAGTATCTCCTTATCCCTACTGATATAGATACGCCTTGTTCGTTCCCTTCTAATATAAGTTGTCAGCCCAAGATCAACGATCCGTGACATATCCCCAACTATGTTTCGACAATATATATAAAATTAATCACCACTGAGAAAACTAAAAAAAAATATGTAACTCAAATTTATGGTACTGATCACAATATTGTTGGTAACGATTATTTAGTCCAATTCTTTCTCAACTTTAAAGAATCATTACTATCTTAACTTAAATTAGGTTCGTAATTAAATTTTAAAAGCAAATGTGAATAAAGGTCCAATTTTTATAAATGTCAATTCATTATGATTTAAACATGTCATCCCTAAAACTAAAACTACATTTATATAATAATAACAATTACTCCAAACATATGTGAGTAAAATTATTATATTATTCAATTCAATTTCTTTAATGTTATGTATTACTTTTAAATTTTTAGTATTGAATACCATATTCAAAATCAATATAATAAGCATAGAAAATGGAAACTTTCCCTAAGGATATAATTATGCAGACATTTATCCGAAACAGTACACCTTCTAATCAAATGCAAGCACAGAACGAGAGGAGGAACCAATTCAAACAATACCTATTGGAGACTGGAGTACAATATGAATTGGCCAAGGGTCTGAGGATGCTGTTCCAAGAAACTGTTAAGCCGAGAGACCCAATAGATTTCATTGTTAAGCGTATCGGACCTCCTCGAATTAGTAATTCGGAATATAAAAGGTTATATGAAAAACTACAGGTTTACTTGCACAGAATTGAAGAATTAAAGGCCGAGTTGGAGCTACTTAAGGTAGAAATGAGTGAAACGTTTCAAGAAACCAATAGCGATGAGTTTCGATCGGCTTCCATTGATTGCCCCTCGCCTTCCAGCGAAAATTGATTTAGGTTTGACTATTGCAAATAAATGTTGTTGAATGAATCATTCAAGATTTCCCTAATCTGAGGTCCAACAACTTGTTCATTAAACTGTGGGCTTCTAATCCGTTCGTTAGTACAATAATCTTACTGGATCGAGAATTAAAATTAAATGCATTTTATTTAAATTTCATTCATATGCTAAGAAGAGGTTAATTTTATTTTATACTAATTTTATTTTCCTCAAAGGTAGCAAAATTTTAAAATCCTTCCGCCGTTTAAGTTAAGTCATGTTCTCCATCGATAGTAAACAACACGTTCTATTTATCTTTAAAAAATAGTGCCTGCTTCTCAATTCAGAGAGTTTTCCGAATCAGTATTTTCTTTGTCCACTTCCAAAGTTGATGGAAGTGTCTGGCATCTGATAATTTCTTCTTCGAGCTGTTTAATGATTACGTATTTAGCTTGAAGTTCCCGGGACAACTTTTGGAACTCGGTTATAGTGGCTTGAGGTTGGCCTATATTAGAACTTATGAAGTCGAGAGGATCTTTTGGCTTTGTTGGTAGTTCGAAAAGCATCTTGAGTGTTTTGGAAAGACCTTCCTGTACGCCTGATCTATATAAATATTCTTTGAAATCTCTTTTCCTCCTTTCCATTTCTTTGAAATTTTTGGAAGGCTGTGAATCTATAGTTTCTATTAGATCATTGAATTCCTTTAGGAAGTCATCCATCCTCCAAATGATGAGTAAAAATAGGATTTAGTTTGGCTTTATAAAGATCTGGGTAAATTTAAGCGATTTTAGTTCGTAATTTTAAACATATGTTTTATCATACCAGATTTTCGTAAGATACATGTGCACATAAGTGGGTGGAGGTTGGGAAAGGATTGAGAACCAGGTTTCACAGTTATGCTATAATATTTATGTGGTATAAATTATTATTATTATGTGTGAGTGACTCTTCAACCATGCACAAATAGGCCCATTGTTCTCGGGTCCTAAAAATCCCTATCACAGGTCTAGGCTTCTGAGATATTTTAGATAATCTTAAATCTCAGTTCTTGAAGTTCCTTGTGTCCTCCAGGGCCAAGGTCAAATGTCCTCTAACGACATAGTGCATTACATTCAAAGAGAACATGCCAGGGGGTTTCGTCCTCCCCTGTGCACCATCTGCACCGAGGGTCTTGTTCAATGCCAAGTCGATGCATATGCTTCTTGTGTTTACAGTGCCCAGTAATGGTTTCGAACATACTTTTGAGGTCGGTTCTTGACATGTGAGCGGCTTCTTTCTTGATATTCTCAGAAAGTTTGTCATTGGGATCCTTTATAAAAAGTTTAGTGTCTTGGCTCTATCCCAACGCATTTTTATCTCTTGGCTAGTTTGTTAATTGTATCCTTAGCCAGGTAGAGGGGAACCCCGCACCAGGGTTCTGGTCTTATTGGAGCAATTCCTGCTCCTTTCTTTGCCAATTTGTCCGCCCTCTTATTTCCTGGAATATTACAGTGTCCAGGGATCCAATATATGTTAACTCTGTTGTGTACAGCTAATTCATCAAGTCTTATGCAGCATTCCTTCACTAGCCTGGATTTAATTACTGCATTTTGTGGTGAATTACATGCTGTCAGTAAAAAAATTAATTACCTTATTCTTGTGGCCCTTCGTTATGAAGGCACCTGCGAGTATTGCCCATATTTCCGCTTGGAATACATTGGGTGTCGTGCCCAGAACTAGGTTTATATGATCAGTGCTCCAGCATCCCCTAAACCAGATCCCCGAGCCGGCACCATGCTCCCCTTTGGATCCATCAGTGTACACATTTAGACCAATGGGTGGGTTAAAGCAGCCTTTCTTGCTTTTACAAATCGCCTGTGTGTTAAGGTGGAGTCTTTTTTCAAAGTTATATTTGTTCAGTATTAGGTCTGAAGACTTTTTTAACTCAGCATTTCACTCAATCGTATCAAAGACACTTCTGTGTCCAAAGTCATTCGTGGGTTTTTTTACCCCTCCTATTTTCACTAGCCTGTAGGCTAAATTCAATGCCTCTGCTTCAATTAGAATATCGAGAGGAGTTAAATCAATTATAGTTTCCAGTGAAGCGGTAGGGGTGGTTCTCATGGCCCCAGTGATCATGATGCACCCAAGCTGCTGCAACTTCTTTAACTTCAATCTATCTTGTTGGACTCCAGCTCTGTGTTCATTCCAGTTTAATTTACTGTCCATAATGACGCCGAGGTATTTAACCTTCTTGTTAAACTGAATGCTCGTCCCTTTCATCCTAGTGGGGGTGAGCTCCCTCAATGCCCTTTTGTTAGAAAAAGGTACAATTACCGTTTTATTAGGGTTGATGTTCAATCCTACTTTCATGCACCATCTCACCACCATTCTTAGTGCCATTGTCATCAACTCCGTGATAGTATGCTGATCAAAGCCTTTGATGATAATTGCTATGCCATCTGCATAGCCTATCACTTGGAAACTCGCCTCATTCAAGAGGTATGAGGTATGAGTTGTTCATCCACTACCAGGCTCCAAAGTAGTGGGGAAAGAACCCCTCCTTGGGGGCAGCCTGTAGCTACCTTAACCTTTTGGGGATAATTATACATATTGGCTTGAATAACCCTATTCTTTAGCATGGCAATGACCCATTTGGTAATTTTTGGTTTGATGCCATGCTTTTGTAGGTCATTAGTTAAAATATGAGTAGGGGTATTGTCACATGTCCCTTCTATGTCTAAAAATGCTCCGAGCGCTATCATTTTCAACTGCAGAGCATCTTTCACTTTTTCCACCACTGCATGTAGCGCAGTGTCGCAGGATTTGCGCTCTCTCTATGCATGTTGATGCAACAGTGCGGATCCATCTTTGAGATGTTTGTCCCTGATAAATCTGTCTAGAATCTTTTACATTGTCTTCAGCGGAAATGAGGAAAGACAAATGGGGCGATATGACTTTGTGTCCGAGGTTTCAAGCTTACTCTCCGGGAAGTGCGCTACCAGCATAGCAGTTATAGATTCTTTGATGCTCATGGGATCCCCATTTGGCTTCGCTAGGGAGCCCAGGGTATTACAGTAGTTGGCTTAGAGAGTATTTTATTCATGCGAGCGCATGTGTTCGTAATATTAATTTCCTGACAGAACTGACTCCATGAGTTCCGTTTGGCTTTTCCTAAGGTTTGGTATTCAGTTAGAGCGTATCTATATTCGATTCATTCACCAGTCCTTTTTGCTTTATTGAAAAGTATTCTGGTTCTAGATCTTGACTTCTCTAACTGGGAATTCCACCAGGGTGCATTGCAGTTTTATCCTTTAGTGGTTGTTCTACAATTATCCTTGAATGCAGTGATTAGTGCTTTAGTCAGTAGTTCGTTTAAGAACTTCAGCTGATAAGTGTTGGAAGCCGCATGGGGGCATTCTTTAATTAAGTCTTTAAGGTATGTACTAAAGCCTTCCCAGTTTGTGTTTCTGGGGCTTGTATAGGTTGCAGAACCTGAGAGGTTGTGACCTCAAGTTCCCACCTAATATATTTGTGATCAGAACTGAAAAAAATTTCATCTGGAAAGAAGGTGCTGAAGAAAAATAGGAAAGTATCACAGGAGAGATTCAAAATGATGAAAAATGAATAACAGACAGTAGAACAGAAAAATATAGAACCAGAAATGAAAGACGAGTCAGGACATCAAATCGACTTAATCTTTGAGAGAAATGGTGCAAGGGCATGTGTAAAGAATAAGAGTGGGGGTTGTCAAAGTAACAGGAGGTTATAGGTTATAGGTTATAGGTTACAAAGATATAGTTTTGTATATTGTAGTCTAATATAAGTTTTAGATCCCCCGAGTACAAAGTCTTACAAAATAGCACCGATATAAAAGCCGTACCCTGAGAAGAGACATTTAAATAATAAATTTGATATTAAGGTCATAATTTGGAGGGTGCTATCACTTCCCTTACCTTCTACAGAATGTCTTAATTAGCTAACATCGATGAATTCTTTATTTTCTATTAATAAAAAAAAATCAGGAACCATTGGAGGAAATAAAATGCTGTTGATTTTAACTTGTTTATTAAAAAAAAAAAAAAAAGAAATAAAGAAATCATACAATGAAAAATATATTAATTACAGTAAATGACTACAACTATTAACAGAAATGTATAATGTAATATTATATAATGTAATCTCTGTACAACAGGCAGCATTATGTCCAAATCAATAATGTAACATTTCTTTCGATTATAGATACATCAAATTTGTATACTGAGTGATCACTTAATAAATCAGCTTTGGTAGAAGAATACAAACAACTTGCAGCAATGATAGTCATGATATAAATAAGACGAAATTGGGAGATTAGAATAATTTATTAACCAATGACATTTATTATACGCTGGATTCCAGTCAATTTTACACTTTCTTCGATACAATTCTTTAAAATTTCATATAACTACAGGGATTTCACTGTTGCCGAGTTTTTTCAATTTCCTTTCATAATTTTCAGAGAAGTAAAAAATAGGTTAAATACTAAGTTTAAATTATTGAAGGTTCTAATTATGATTCCATGATGACATAACGTTATATATTATTCTTAATTTGGGGTAATAAATCTCTTTAACCATAGCATTTTTATAAAAAAAAAAAAAAAAACTTAAAATTCAGGTAAAACAATATTATAAATTTAATGACTAATAATGTAAAGGGCGGAATATAGAACTACTTAACAAGATAAAATGCCCATTAACATAGTAACCATTTTTCATTTTTTTTTTCAACATAAAATACATTGGTTTACTAAATAATGAATTACACTCGATTAAAATTGAGCTATTCGTAAATTTTAAGCTGACTAATATTTAATTTAAACCAAATTGCTTAAAGTACTGAAACAAAACATGGAATGTAATTTTGTAAAATTGTAATATTAGATTTTAAAAAAGTACAAGGGAACTGAGGAGAGATTAATTTAAGAAATTTATAGAAACTTTTTTTTTGTTCTAAAGAAAGAAAGATGTCCAGAAAAGCCTGGAAAAAATTCAAGGATGGACAATCTCTTCAAAATCCTTAATCCCCTCTTTCCTCAGAAATGTCTTGCTTAGCTAGGGACAACATGAAACTAGGGACTTGAAAACTTACTTTTTAAAAAAATGACAATAGAAAATCTGTTACACTACAATATCAAGATTAACAATAGCTGATTTAAAATAATTAAATCAATTGACTTAATTTAAACAACATTCTAACCAGAATTATTTAAACAGTCTATAAAAATTTAACTTTTAAGCACAATGCAACTAGCACATTTTTTTTTAAATTTTATTAATTACTACATATATCTTTATATATATATATATAATTATCTTGTTTTGCTTTTAATAACTTCAATGGATACAGAATACATTGTTGTAGGTCTAATATGGACAATTATAATTAGGATAAAAGAAGTACTAATAAATATAAGTTCAAGAAAAGAAAATTCTCAGTCAAATTACATCAAACTCTAGTAAATAAATATAGCTAACACTAAATATACATTTATAATAATATTAATAATGAAAAAAAAATTAAAAAATTGGTCACTCAGTAAGAATATTGCACTTAAAAGCTGACCGCAGTGCTTTAATCACATAAATTCAAAAGTACACAAGAGAAATGTTAAGCATTCACTAAAGGTAAGCCTAATTATCCGAACCGCGTATCTCTGTGATGGGTAAAAGTATAACACAGTGTAATGTACCACTACGCAAATTATTATAAATTCTGTATTTAATGCTCCCTGACGGTTGCTTCACGACAGCATCGTCTCAGGAAGCAATGTACAGGAAATGTGATTGCAATAGGAAGTTGTACCGTACTGCTCCAAACATTTATTTACAATATATTAAAAAAAAAATATATGAAAAAAATTTCCATTCTCACACAAACATATCACTTAAATAAAAACTCCTTTATTCACTCTAATATTTGAAAGTTTTTCATATAGTACATTAATATACGACATTGAGCTGGAGCGATGGACAGATAATGGTATTTGATCATGGAATTCCTGCAGCTGAGCGTCCACTGTCCCATCAGGTACCAACTCCAGCCTCCACAGATCCCATCATACGGTATCATCTGCAATTATTATTTTATCATTAATATGATATAGTAAAGTTGAAATTTGATATTTAATGGATTGATGGAATTAGACACATTGAAGGTGGATTTTTGAGCAAAGATAAAATGAATAGTTTTTTTACTGCACAACCATTGCTCAAATTTTTTATAATAATTGAGATTTCACTGGTTTTGAGAATTTCCATGCATTATAAGATTGCTTATAAGAGCTGGTGTCATACAATAAGGTTATTAGTCCATGGATGATACTTCTCTGGCATTAAACAAGACTGTATTGTTGTTTAAATTTAAATTGTTGAAAATCGATAAACTAAATTATAACAATACAAATAACCAAATTGGTTGACACAATCACTGTTAGATTGGTATAAACATTAAAAATATTTTATTATAAAACTAATGGTCTCAATACTATTCCAAGACTCATGTGTCAGAGGAAAGTTAACACATACAAAAAAAGACAAAATATATTTTTGAATACTTTCATTTAGGGATGTATTAACAACATATATTAAAAAAAATCTTACCATGGTACCACCACTTTGTTTTCTTTGGATTCTTATTGCATGTTTTCACGTAAAATGAATTATCAGGTGGCCTTTTCTGAAATAAAAGAAAATATCAGATATATATATATATATATATGTGTGATGAAGAGAATGTGTATATGTAGTGTAGTACATACACATGTATCCTACTATATTAGTGTAAAGTATAATTATAACCGTTAAATAAAATTGATAAAATGCAAGGAAACATTAAAACAAATCAATAGTAAATAAAAACAACAAAAACAGATAGAATTATTCTTGTGAGAATAGTCCGTATATTGTTCAAACAAAGCAAAATATTCTATACTTTTTAAAATAACATACAGCTAAGTTCTGTATCTTTAAAGCATTACGAACCATATTGGTGATGATTATGAAAAATTTTCCTTAATATCTTCCGTTCTTTAATCTCTAACTTTTCAATTAGGCCCTTATTGGTGATAGAACAGAATTTCTGCAGCATAGACGGCTTTTGGTTTTATCACCATATCATAATGCTTTATTTTTGAATTCCAAGAGAGGGACTTTTTACTATAGATGTTTTTGGAACGTTGGAAGGCTACTTCATTCTTATATTTTCTGACCTCTATTGCTTTTTTCTCGAGGGTATTCCGGCTGATCCACTCTCTGTGGATAATTAAATTCCTTGACAATTTCTATTTTTTCCCCCCACTTAAAAAGACTTTAGAATAAGTGTTGGTAAGTATTATTTTAATTAAGTTTCTGGTCTTGTTATTCAAATCAAGTTCCTTCAGTATAGAAAAGAGAGATTCTCAGTCTATTGAATCATACGTTTTCTCGAAGTCAATATAAGTGGCAACAAACGATTTTCCTCTTGACTTTGTTGTTTTTCATTTATAAAATTTATAAAACATCGTGTACATCAATAAAACAATTGTTAACCACTCATAGAATTTTGTTTACCTAGAAAACGGCATGCATACTCAAACTGTTGAAAGAAAAAAGGGAACTGACACTATTAAGAATCGTACCTAACCAAATTTTGTTTAGAAAAAATAATAAAGGAATCACCTTTTTAAGGGAATATTAGATATTATAGCCATTAATTGGCCAGTAAATTGTATTTCAATGTTATTAATTAAACATTAATATTCCTTTAATTCCAATATTATTTAAATATTTTATGTCCTCTTGAAATATTTTCTTACGTCAAAACTCCTACACAGAGGCACTAGGTTAAGCAATCTTATCAGTATATGAGGAAAATACCTGAGGAATTTATTGATCACATATTGATGACCTAACAGTTCAAAAAAAGTTTTATAGTTCTCTTTATTAATTGAATGAACCTTATGAATCTGAAAAAAAAAATATATATATGTATACATACATATTGAATGAAATAATTTTAGTATATATTTACCTTCTCTTTACAACTTGAGAGCATGGACACAATAGACAGGCAGACAGTTTGGACCGAGAGCGCAGGGCTCCAATCGTCTGTTAGGATGGAAAGGCAAATATGACCATTGCTGTAGACATGCGGGTGAACTGGAATATTAGGACCAATGAATGTGACCTGCAAAAAAATAAGTTTTTACTAGGGATATGTTAATTTGATACAATATAATCAATTTAAATCTAATTTTAAATAAGTATATTTCACTGATTTAGAATAAAATATAGATTGAAAAATGATATGTTTTGAAAAAGGAAACAAATAGTAACCACTGTTGAAAAAACAATCTGTTCCGACATAACTTTAATAAATGTTATGAATATCAAGAATTTTCTATTTAGTGATCGTAAAGACTCTTTATCTGAAGTTTTGTACTTAGTTTTGTAATGCTAAGAATATCAGAAAAATATGGCTTTACTTAAAAATACTGAATCACTAGCAATTTACATTGCAACTATTTCCATATGTGTTTCAACCTCTGTTAGCCTAAACTATTAATAACTTAGAGCTATAGTTTGAAAAATATAACAACACCAATCATAAGCTCCTTCTTTTGTATAAAGTATACATATTTAACTTGTATTGAAAGAAAACACGACATTATGTCATTGTATCAGAAGAATTTCATATTATGCTAATGTGAAAGTTGTGAACTATTTCCTATCTAATTCATAGTATACATACCTCTGGGGAATCAAAAGGGTATTTTGGACTAAACTTGAACTGTAGCGTAAAATTTTCACCTTCATATAAGGTCCCTTCGGCACCGCGCATTTTGATAGTCCAACTGAAAGTGTAAAAATGTTCATCATAAATAAATTTTAGCATATTATAAAAAAACAAAAATAATTATTTTGTCATGTATAATTCATATTCTTATAATACATGATATTCTTAGTTTCAATTACCCTCATAGAGTAATTAGAACAATTGGTAGACAGGCTGCCACATTAATGGAACAAATTAAACTAATTTTTAAAATTAGCTTAAACAAAACTATTTAATTATGTTTTATTGATTGAAAAAAATACTTAATATTCTATGGAACAAATAAATATTTCGAATTTTAAAGTAACATAGGAAATTAGCTTAGGTATGGTGTAATTATTTAAAACTATTTTTCTTTCATAAGAAAATAATGATTATAATACTCACAGGCTAAGGTTCTCCCCCTGATCGGAATCAACAACAACACCTGGTGGTGGCTCCTTTATCAGGGACATTAATTCTTTTTGTAGTCGCCTCTGAAATCAGACAAAATATATTATATTAGGATTAAATAAAATTGTTAAAGATGCTAGTCAAAAAAAAAAAAAATAGAAATGAAAATTTAAAATTACCAATCTGTAATTACACTTTATGCGAATAATGGTTGATGGTTATATATTTTACAGCTATTATACACACACATGCAGACACAAGTTGTTTTGGCTAAAATAAAATTATTTTAAAATATTGATCTGTCATATTCTAAATTATCATTTTTTTTTTAATAAACAAAGATTTTTTATTTTTTAAAAACAGTTATTTCTACCTCATTTATACTAGAGGTATAACCGCTAACAATGCGATATGAGCTGTTCTAAATTCTTTTAAATGGTTTCATTAATTATTATTCCATAATGAAGTCTGAAAGGTTTCAAAAGATGATTCTTTACTAAGAGCTACGTGATAAAAACATTTGTCCTTTCCAATTATTTTTGAAGTAATTCAAATGGAAACATTTAGATATCGTGATTATGAAAAAATGCACTTATACCACTTTCAAAAATAACATCTCATATATTTTACTTAACTCATATCAGAAATGAGTTTTGTATAAATAATTCAATCCTCTAGGCTAGTTCAATGAAAAAAAAGTTAAAATGGTGTGTCAGTAATGAATTATTATTTTAAATTTAGACGAACCTCAAATAAATTAAAATTCACCTACTACCAGAAAAAAAATGGAAGTAGTTTTACTCTATCAAGTAGTAAAAACGGCAAAGAAATATTAATAAATATATGAGAAAAACATACATGTGTATATAAAATAATTAAAGCTCCTTTATAACATTTTCAATTTGTTCAACATATCATCTTATCTTGGGTATTTCTAATATTCCAATATGGTGATAACTCCCACCCAACTTTCGAATAAAAACATTTATTAGGACTCAAGTTATTTATTTAAAAAATAATTTATGTTTAAACTATAATTAAACCTTAAACAGATTAAAAAAAAGAAAACAACTTCTATACTCATATTTTCCTTATGTGTGTGCGCATGTGTATATAAAATAATTAAAGCTCCTTTATAACATTTTCAATTTGTTCAATATATCATCTTATCTTGGGTATTTCTAATATTCCAATATGGTGATATCTCCCACCCAACTTTCGAATTAAAACATTTATTAGGACTCGAGTTATTTATTTAAAAACTAATTTATGTTTAAACTATAATTAAACCTTAAACAGAATGACAAAAAAAAAAAAAAAACTTCTATACTCATATTTTGCTTATAGACTGGTATAAAATAAATATTATTAATACAATAGCTAACCAACTGATTAAAACAGTGTAATTATTCTTCCATTAATTTCACTGTTGAATTGTGGAGGAACAATATTTTATCAAATTTACAATAAATTTTTTTACTGGCCAGGTCAGACTGTTTAAAAAACAAAACAAATTATGATGAAAATTAAATATTTTTGAACTGGCTTTGCATTTATTCCAGTTAAATATTTTTATATTGGTTAGATTTTATACAAAGAGTCAATTTAAATTATTTTAAAATTTAGATAAATTACACAAAAGGAGGAATTACTTTAAGAATACATTGCCATTCACAGTTTTTATAAAATTAAAATCATTAAGGAGGGACAATAGAATTTTTATTTTTTTAATAAATATTTGTTAATGGTGTATTTGATTTCAAAGGTGTAACAAGTTACCAGTTAGAAATAATGGATTATCCAGTTGAAAACTGCGGCAAGTCTTGTTACATTGATAATGTACGATTTTTTACACATTAACTTTCAACAGTAATGTTGTTTGAAAAATAAATATATCTTTTCTTTTAAAAAAATTGAAACAAAAAGTGAAAAACATATCACATTTAATAAAAACATAGAAAATATAAATAATACTTTCTAGCATTAAGAAACAGTGTTTGTTAACATTAGAATTGCATCCCTCTTTTCAATACAAATAATCATGAACTTACACATAAACGATGAATCTCAATCAGTTTCTACACAAAATTCTAATGAATAAAAGGCAGGAATCAAACAAAAAGTTTAATATTTTTATTTGTAAAGAAAAGATACGTCGAAAGAAAAGAACTTGAGTCCCGGTCCTGGACATATCTTTTTTTTTCAAATAAAAATATTTAAAAATTAATAAAATCAATAACTAATAAAATAAAATAAAGTTTAATAGTATATTTAATAAGTTATTGATGTACAAAAGTGATCTGGTAAATATAGCACTATATCCTTACAAAATAAATTAATCTCATGATATTATATTTGTGATACATCAACAATTGTAAAAATAATAATAACTTAACAGTTTTAATACTGACCTCCCACCTCTCTCCATTGAGGATTACTTTGGTGTTATGCTTACTTTTAGAAAATTTCAGTGCCATATCTCCTATTTATATAATATAACCTAATAGAGCCTATTTTAAAAACAAGAATAAACTACTATCACAGTGACTTTATCATAGCCGCAGTTCCCCTGCAATATACAACAACAGATATTAAACTTTTTTTTTACAGTGCATACATCAAAAAAATATCCAGAGAAAACGGACTTGACAAGATAAGTTAGAGAAAATCATTTGGTATTTGAACTTTAAGCAAAAGAGCTTTCAGCGCACGCGCTTCGTAGGTGACGGTGTTTTTCCCCTCCTGCCCAAGGCTTTCTTCCAAAGGATTGTCTGGAGTAGTTTTAATATCTTTTCCATAGGCCTCACAATTATCAAGGAATTCGAGGCACTCATGGTAAAAAGCATCTGTAGGAATGATCATGCGTTTAGCAAGATTTTCAACTAACGAAAGCATACATCGCTTGGAATAGAACCATGTATCGGTACCTAATTTTCTATTAAATGGTTCTAGACTGCGTATAAGCCTGGATATCCCAAATTCATAATTCCCTTTTGCACAATATAGAGTTCCTATAACGAGATTAACAATGGAAAGGTGATAAACTTTCTTGTCAGGATCTTCATAGTTCAAGCGTTCTTCTTCTTTTTCTATTTTTCTCATCAGTTCTTCCGCTTCCTCATTCATCGCTGTCATTATGTAAGAAACACACAAGTTAGCAAGAACTATAGGACTAACTCCTAACAAATTGTTATAATATTTCTTGACAATGGGTTCATAAAAGCCTGCAGCTTCTTTGTATTTGTTGTCTTGCATGAAAAGAACATTGGCAACGTGCAGCCTCCAAACATCATTCTCATTGCAAAACTCTACAGACTTGTGAAATATGTTTTCGACTTGACTGTACTGCTCCAAATCCCAATATATCTTTGCCTGGGCCATCAGAACAGGAATGTAGCTCTCAAGGGTCTCTTCGTACTCAGCGACGGCTTTCTTAACAGCAGCATCATCTTGAATGGCTCGGGCTTCTTGCACTCTTTTTGTCGACTTGCGCAGGCTCTCTGTGTGCCTCACAGCTATCTCATCAAACTTTCTATATGCATCATCAGGAGAGGTTTGCTGTGTTATCAGTGCATCTAAATAGCTATACAAATACTGACTGAGATATTTCTGAGTCAAATGCTGGTTTTCTGCCATGACATCAGCAGCCAGGTTGTAATAGTCATACTTACAATACAACAGCAGTAAGTTGCCCAAAGTTTCAGGGGGAAATGGATTCTGTTGAAGCAGGAATTGAAGCTTCTCGAAACCTTCAGCCGGTCTGATCTCCATGTTGAGGAGAGCTTGATTGTGAAGGGTAACTGCGTCCAGCTCCTCCTCCGATCGAGGAGGCATGTCAGTCAGTGCATCTTTCGCGGCGTCCATGTTACCTAACTGGAACTCTATAGCAGCTTTGAGGTTGAAGGCTTCCACGAGGGCGGTCTCATGAAGTGTGAGGGTATTACCAACACTCCTCACCTCTATTCCCTCTGTTGCCATGCCGACGCTGAGCTCGGGATGCTCCCTGATACCTCGTTCGATAATGTCCGCGATATGTTTCATCGACTGGGCATATTCCTTCATGCGGTAATAACAGAGAGCCACGCTATACGACAGGTATGGGCTGTAACCTACCGTTACGAGCGCCATGTTGAACTTGGCTAGGGCCTCCGCGTACCGCTCCTCCTTATAGAGAATGCAAGCGTGGTTCACATCCATGTCATGGTCATCTTCCGATATGTTCTCGAGCAAAGCCCTGGCACTGATCAGATCTTCCTCTCCATATTTGATGGCAGCTTTGAGTTTGGTAACGGACGTGTGGTACTGCGGGTCGTCTACAGCAGCCAACGTCTTCAGCGCTTTTTCGAACTCGCAGGCCTGGTAAAGAGCTTGAGCTTGGTAGAGGCGGTAGTCCTTTTCTTCCGGAAACAGCTTCACCAGCCTCTCGTAGTATCCAGCCGACTCCAAGAACTGCTGACAGTTGAAATAGCAGAAGGCGAGGAGAGAGAGGCAGGCTCGGGATTGGTCATTGTTGGCGAGCTGGTTGGTAAGGAGGGGAATGGCGTCCGGGTACCTGCCTTCCTTGATCATCGTGTAGATGGCCTTAGTGTAATCGCCATCTTTGATGGAGTAGGCGTGCATGTACATTCTCGCGGCGGCAGAGCGCTAGGACTGGCCCTATGTTGACGAGCTGTTGCCACGGCAGCGGGTCAGCTGGCTCAGGCCAATCTATTATATCGATCTGTTAGTTTAACCTCTCAGAACTGATAAGCTTGTATTTAATTTCAAAAGAAATCGCAGTTTATTCTAGTATATAATACCATTTAGGTACTATAAATACAAATCAAAGTAAATTAGTTCATTATTTGTTAAGCATATGTGCTGTAAGACAGCCACCATGTGTATTTAATGCGCATAACACAAATCTATCAAAAACATTTGTTAAAAATTTACAACTTGTAATCATCAGATTAACGTCACGCGTGGGAGGAGTATGATGACCAAATCAAGTTAGAAGACCAATATTTTAAGTTAATTTTTAAAATATTAAAACTTGTTTAAACAAAAAATCTAAAAGTAACATTTAATGAATAATTTTATATTTATGGAATGTAAAAGTAATTATCGACGACCAATCAATATGAGCGAGAAATTATGCTTTAAACAAATTAATAACGATTGAGATAAATATTTTAGATATTTTTTTATTAAAACACACAAGCGAATTCACAAATTTTAAAGTGAACCAGCACTGCATGGAGCCTTTAGATCATTGAGCTTTAGTAAAACGATAATAGCAACTCATTATATTTTAAAATACATAACAATGGCCCATTTTCGTTTGCAATTACTGAAAGTGAAAAATTACTGAACCAATCTTAACCAAACTTAGAGAACATCAACTTCAATAATAAAATCCATCGAAAAAACACCTATTTTTAGAACGTAGTGGTAAAACGGCCCAGAAGATTTTAATAAAATTCGTATTAAGTATTTTTCTTAAAATCCTTTAACTATCAACACCTAAATACCTGATAAAAAAGAAGAAAAAGTTGTGACGAAAATAATAATTCATTTGCGCACGATTCAAAAAGTTGACTTTTTTTTTTACAATAGTTTAAAAGATAGAAAAAAAAATCGAAATGTGAGCATTTTTAATAAAGATGCAGCGCATTAACCATTGTAGCCATCCATATAATTTCCTTCCACTGTAACTTAACGCAAGTATTACAGAAATAAGAGAATAGTTTTCTGTTCCTTTGATTGGATAGGACCCAGAGCAAAAACAACGCATTTTTAACAAGCTTTTATTACGTTCGCCCGTATGTACGCATATATGTAACGGAATCTTCGAACTCGATGTTTGGCCACTTCAAAACATCGCTTTAAAGTGGAACTTTGCAGAACTCTCAAGGACCGATGACAATAAAATAATTTAATAAGTTTGTCTCATTATCATGACTTCGGATCTTCGGGATTCCGAATTCATGGTTTAATCTTGGAGGAAATCATATGACTACTGGCAGAACCAACTAGGGAATTTTGTATACTTAGCAACAAAGAAGGGAAAGAATAGTTTAAAAACCAGCAAGAATAGCTGAACTAAAAAGTAGAAACACAGCTAAAGAACAGGCGTTTATAAGAAACAAAACTACAAAGAAGAAAATAACTTCAATACGTTTAGAATAAGAATAGAATAATAAAAAATGTATCGTGGGGTGCTTGATGGTAATTGTTGTAAATTCACTGATATTGGTATAACTAGAGTCATTATTAAAATATCGTACCCCACTCGTACTGGGAGCGGAGTGGCTCAGTGGTAGAGCACTTTAGTTGCCGCGCCGAAGGTCCTGGGTTCGAATCCCGCTGGTGACAAATCTTTTATTTAATCCGTTAGCAGCCAAAGATGGAAGCCTCTATAAAAAAGGTACCCAAAATAAAATGGAAAATCTGGCGTTAACAACTGCACAATCTCTATCATGTACTGAACCACAGACACTAATAGTGGAACAGGTAATAAAAAACCGAAAAAAAAACCATACATACCAACCAAGCAATAGGAAAGCATTACCGGGAGAGCTAGTTTTAATAAAGAGATAATACATTTTACTAAAGAACCTTCAATAGGTTAAACTGGCGGAGTAAGGGGAAATGGCAGTAGAGTAGAATGTCGACTATAAAAAGAAAGGACGCCAAAGAGGTAGGACAGCGCGGGGATAATAAAACAGAGTTCTATGGCAAAAGGAAGAGTGAGGATACCGCCCAGACCGGTCCCTCTTCAATCCCTTTCCCCTGTCTGCCTCGACATATCCACTATATCTATACCGACTTCCGATCCTCCTCCGATGTAAAACGTCACATATATATATTTAAGTCTTTCAGACAGTAACAAATTAGTTTATTTCCATTACAGCTTATATATATTATTATAGAGAGAGAGAGAGAGAGAGAGAGAGAGAGAGAGAGAGAGAGAGAGAGAGAGAGAGAGAGAGAGAGAGAGAGAGAGAGAGAGAGAGAAACCAGAGGGAGGGGAGATGTGCCGCCTGCTTATTTATTTTACGAACCACATTCCACTATTCAGGAATCATCCGAACACACACACAAATTGTGATATGCAATATAAGAGGCAATGTATGAAAGGTGATTTGGTGAGTAAGGTTATGTATTAGGAAATGGTAATATGGTGATAGTGATAAGTTAATTGTATATAGAAGGTTATTTTCTTCAGGCTTGTTTTTGTGTTTCAATAAAGTATAACTTCAAGTTATTAACCTCGGTCATTTATTAAAAAAATAAACATTCACATTAACGAAGACCAAATGCAGTTCAATTATCTCAAATCGCCAGCCCAAAGAGACTCATCAATCAGTAGTTTTATCTTGATCCTCGTTGATGCGAATCTTTATTTTGGTGTAGTCTGATGCCTCAATTGGCGGAATGATGGGGGGTTAGTTATTTTCTATGATTTTTGAGGTTTCCAATTGCATTCAAATAATCGTTGTCTCTTTTTTTGTTCATCTATATATGTATACAAGTGTGTAAGCCCGTGTAAATTACTTAAAACATATATTGCTTGATGCCGAGGTTGTTTTGGTATACTTGCCATTGTTAAGATACGTGGCACCAGCGAAAATAAAATCCTCGTTGCGGCGAGGATGAACACTAAACTCGCCAACGTGCCCAGGTTCCAAAAGTTCTTCCGGTATAAAACTTAAATCAGCTGATCTTATTAAACATACGTTAGTTAACAGTCACACCTTGACCCATCTCACAATTGAGAGTTTTTAAATCAATACATTTAAATAAAACATGTCCGCTACATATATTTCTTTTAATCTAGACATTAAGTTTAAAACACACCATAGGTGACAATAGATCTATGAGTTTTTGAAATAGACCGTATTGAAGGCGTATTCTAGGAAAAAAGTTATGTAACAAAATCAGCGGTTAAACCACCAGGCCTAATAGGAGGTTAGTCGTTAAATAGTTTAAACCTTCTTAAATAGCCCCACTTGTTTTTTTAAAGAATTTTAAGAAGACAGAGCGTTTCTCCTTTACGTGACTCGCTTCAAGATATGGGGGTCCAATAAACTGTTTATTAAAGACCTAGAGAACGGGACACCCTACGCAGTTCAACAGATAGCTTTTTACTAAAACCATATTAAAAAACCCTTTTTCTAACTGTAGTTCATATCATATTAATGCTATAAACGATAAATTACTTATAAAAAAAAAATCAATTATATTTAATAAAAGACTAATGAAATTCCAATGCTAAAAGCATTGATTATATTATATTTATCAAATATAAAAAATTTAAATGCCCATCTGATTTCTTTTGGGTATCTCTATAAACCTTCATTAATGTTAACCGTATAGCCCTGTACGGAGAACGAAGAACCAACTAGTAAAGCAAAAATATTAAGTTGAAAATACCCCATATCTTTAAATTTATGAAAAAAAAAATGAAAAGATTTTCATAGCTACCAACAGACAGACAGAAATACATCCAGAGCTTAACTTTGGATAGTGCTAGGAAATACACTACCCTCAAATATTTTACACAAGGCTTAATTTTTCGGAACGAGTCAATTCGATTTATTTTTAAGAAGTTTTTCAGTGTGAAAGAATAATTTATATTTTTTTAAATTAAATTATATTTAAAAAAAATCATTTCGGAAAGTAATGGAAAATGTGAACCCTCTTGGCTACTTGCCAGACCGTTAATATAATGTTTGTATTTTAAATAGTACATTCGCCTTAAAATAACAAGTGACAAAACAACATTTCTTTGGCGAGTTTAAACAATTGTGATGAAATCAGCCTCACTGATAAACAATTCTATGCATGATACTATTGTCAACCATATTAAAAAATTCGGAAAAACGAAGTTATTTCAATTTAGAGTAGTGATTATAATAATATTTTGGAGACCACTACCTAACAAGAAATATTGTAAATATAGCAACCCCCCCATTTAACATGTTTCGTGAAGACGAAAATCAATTACATTTTTTTCAATTACATGCCTTCGGAACCTTTTTTACAAATATACTTATCACAAACCTAACTTTATTCGCTATATGAAAACTTTTTGCCCATGTCCGAATATTACAAAATCCTAAGGTATAATAAAGTGTCTGTTTCGCAGGTTGTTGCTTTAAGTTTTAACTGCTTATTCGTTTCATATTTTCCAAAAATACAAGTTATCGTGAGCTTTAGTATGGAAAAGAGAATGTAATTATGGATAATGGGTAGATATACGTAATCATTTCATCAAGAAATAAATGTTTCAACTAAGATTTCAGAGTATATACATTTCCCATAATTACATCCTCTTTTCCAAACTGAAGCTAATGATAACATTTATTTTTAGAAAGTATTAAAAGGGAAACGTTAAAAAAATTAAAAGGGATTGAAAAGTTAAAACTTGTTGTGACTCAACTTGAAGCGACAACCTGCGGAATAATTACCTATAATAATTCTTATAAAACAAAAGCAAATAGTGTAATAGTGCAGAAGACGACTCCCTACTTACAGCCACGAGATCTGAGAATAATGCCATTATCCGAAACCTTATTCACTAGTTAGCGTCATCGCTGATCCCAATTGACACGGCCTCCCGGGAAGCCTGAAGACTGCCCTGGCTACAATATCTCCTTCTATTTTTAAATTATATTAAGATAATAATATCTCTCCCTCTAATGGAGCATCCTTTCAAGTACTGCCTTGGAAAGGGACTGATTCCATTCGTTATAATTAGTTACCATGGTAACCTGCCAAGAATAATATAGAAAGCAGATGCCTGCAGGGGTCACCTTAATCACCCACCTTCTGTTCGGCGATAACGACTTTTTGCACAATCGATCCCATTAAAGTTGTCGAAACAATTTAACTTATTAAAACAAGATTTCGGATTAAAATTATAAAAATGAAGTTTAAAGAATTTTTCCTGTAATATGAAGCCTGGTTCATAAAATATCCAGCGATATAGGATGAAACAATTCTAGCTGAATACAAGGATTTTAAGACAGTACACAGCAAAAGTAAATAGTACTTTTCGTCTATTTACATGATAAAATTGTAAATAAAATGTTATGTATTTAATTGGATCGCGATATAATGCACAATTTGGATACGCGAATGAATTTCAATAAAAGATGCATTTATATTTGATTATCACTAATTGTTACTTAACTTTTTAGAACCCATATAAAAACTATTTACAACAACAAATAAACGCCCAGTTTTATTTTAATATACATCCATTGCTACATAAAAGAGTAAGTTAGAATATATAATTCTGCGAAATTTAACTTACTTCAAAATTATTACCGACAACATCAACCTGAAATGGATTGGTAACGAGTTATTGAGGAAAAACCTTTAAAAAAAAAGAAAAATTTTCAAGACGTGAAAACCGCACACAGTCGAAAACATACGTACCATTGGAGCTAATATATAACACGAATCTAAAAAAAAATTACCACATATCTCGAAAAATGAAATGATATAACCACATTGATTTCAACTAAACTGGCAAATTGTTGTAAAAGTGCCACTGCCAGTTTCCAGATCAAGCTTAAAAGTTTTTGAGTTCAATATATCCAAAATGTATACCCTAAAAGTGTAAAATTTAATAATTTACAATTCAGATTGTAATTGTTGAAAACAGAAACTTTCGCTAAAAGACTGGCTGATATATTTTTCGTCATTATATTTTAATACAAGAAAAAAAAAAAGGGAAATTCATTAGTAAATTATATTGATAATCGTGAATATTTTGTCAACACATTAGAAAAATAAACTCAATTTTGCCGTCAAAAGCGTTACTAAAAACATTAGAAGAGAGCAATTAGTATTGACTGACAACGAGCAAACATCCGTAAAAGATACACCTTCACTATCACCGCCAGAGAGATAACGTATCAACACACCATCCCGGTTACTAGCTGTAAAACTCGCCGTGGTATTGGGATATTTTAAAAACAATTTATGGGAAGTAATTATAAAGTTTATTACAAGTTAATCAAAGAATGCATTATGTCATTGAAAGGCAAGAAAAAAACAGATATTCAGTACTATTTTATAAGTTTGGTTTATTGAAATATATACAAACAAATAATAGCAATTTTATACAGGCATTAGAAAAGTTAGAGAATATAAACCACTCAAGAAATACAACCAACGGTAAAAAATATGACTACCAATATTTTATTATAATTCTTATCATACGATTTTCAAAAATAGTTAATTTTTTATAAAATTGTTAAGACTACTAAGAGTGGTGAAATGATAAATAAAGATATTCTTCTAATGTAAAATTGCTTTTGTATTTTTAGCTAGCGAAAGGCGGAAGAGCCGCAAGACGATAAATATTGAATGAGATCCAAGGGAACAGCCCACTTTACGGGTTCAGGCGCCACTTTCTCCACTGTCTGCCATCGGCTCTTGGAAACTCGTCTTTGCCCATGAATTAGTAATTCCCTGGCAGGGCAACTCTCAGATGAGACAAGACCGACAGAGTAGACTCAAGTAATTAACTACATTTTCATAAATACTTCTTCTTCTTTTTGCGGCTACTTCTTTAATCTAGAGCAACTCAATAATCACCCGAACAGACACCGCGATCAACACCTGAATAGATACGATATACTTTTATCAATATTTTTGAAATTACCATTCTTAGTTAGTGATTGAGAATTTTTCGATTCGATTTCGATACTAATCATAACAGCTGTAGTTCATTTTTTTTTCTTTTCTAATTTTACAGCATTATTTCCTTTTTGTTCAATATGTAATCATCAAAATCGGTGTATTCTTGGTACTTTAATCTGCTCTTTACCACCCTCTAAATATTAAAGAAGATATAGAATCGTTTAAAAATCACCTATTCGGATTTGTCTTTAGTAATCGTACTAACTGTTGTTTAATTCTATTGCAATATTTAGTAATAAGCAGTTAGTGATGATTTTATATAAATTGATACTGTTCAAGAAAATTTGATTCGCGATCATTTTTCTAGACACCTATTCAATTATATATATATATTATCGTTTAAAAATTGGAACAAATGCTCTTTATTATATTTCTGTAATAAATATATGTTCTTAGTTCGAATTTAAGTTGAAATTTAATTTTGTATATTATAATAATAAGGGATAATCGACAATAACAATCATTGGAGGGCTAAGTTCACAAACAGCTTAAGATAAAAAAAAACGATATAAGGAGTATAAATGAATATTTGAAAAATATATAAAAATATCTTAAACAATGCATTCAAATAGCGTTAATTTTCTATGAAAAACAATATGATAATTTCATGGACGTTTGAAGTTGATTGTTTGAAAATTTACTAATTGAGGAAATATTAAAAAATCCAATTCATTGAAGAACTATTATCTCATTTATGAGAAACAAGTCTTCAATGAGCTACATAAAAACTCGATTTCCGTTGTGACATAAGTACTTATACAGTAAAAACAACATAAGTAAAAGGTTTATCAGTCCATAAAATCGTATATTTTTAGTACAATGAATCAATATAGTCAATAATTGGGAGGGGGGGGGCACCATTTAATATCATGAAGAAACTAGAATTGATTAGCCTATTCCTCTGAATATAAGACTAGCTAGATGGAGCGGAATAGCTCAGTGGTAGAGCACTGAGTTGTCATGCCGAAAATCCTGGTTCAAATCCCGCTGCAGGCAAGACTTTTATTCAGTCTGTTAGCAGCCGGAGATGGATCATATAGGATCTAGGATTCCCCTGGGGCTCAATCAGGCGGTTGAGCGATCTAGGACATATTACATCCTGCACAACCGCTTTCCTTCAAACAGTACATTCTCTACCATGTATTGAACCTTTTCACGTGTTGTAGTATTACAGGTTTTTTAAAAATGTTATGTATGCTTTTCATGGCGCGGAAGCGTGGCGGTATATGTAGAAAGTAGAAGCATATGAGGACATATTCTCCGAATTTCACGGACCGACCACAAAACCAACAAATAAGTGATAAGTTAATAAATACTTCGAAACTACAATACCTGGGACACATCGTGCGGAATATCATATATCGTCAACAGCAGCAGATAATGCCGGGAAAGATGTAGGAGGATGTACCCCTCTCCTACATCTTTCCCGGCATTATCTGCTGCTGTTGACGATATATGATATTTCGCACGATGTGGTTTGAGAACTGTCCTTAAAATTATTTAGAAGTGCCGCTAACAAAAATTAAGATCGCCATGTTAACAGCCAACGTTCAAAACGGATAAGACTACTTCTACGGGAAGTAGAAGAATGATTTTAATTTCAACACTTTCGATATCATCAAAGATTCATTTAAGACATATACTTCAAAAGATAGACTCATTTATTTACTACCAAACAGATAAGTCTATACATCTCTCCCCTCTCCCATAAATTTGTAATACATCTATTGATTATAATTCTTTCGATGTTATCAAATATTTATTTAAGAAGCTTGATTAAATGGATACACTCAGATACTAATATATTATGAAATAAATAATAGATAAGTATATTCCTTACCTCCCTTCCCTACCTTATAAGATTAAAAATAAATATAATATTCGAAGTGTTATTTGAGGCGTTTATTTCTAGATCAAATGATTACTGGAATCTACTCATTTCTATAATTACATTCTCTTTTCCATACTAAAGATATACGATAATTTGTATTTTTGGAAAATATTAAAAAATAAACGAATAAACAATTAAAGCTTGTTGGAGCTCAACTTGAAGGGACGACCAGCGTTTGTCTTTGATACTTTCTTAGGAACAGATACCTAAGAAAGTATGAAATATAAAAAAATAAAGAAGAAATGACGTGTGAAAGAAATGGTACAAGGATACTAATATGAGCTTGGAAATTATAATGGTTTTGATGAAACTTGCCTATTTCTTCTACTCAGTATTCGATTTTATAGTAATAATTCAAATAGAAAATAGGGTACAAAAGGTAGGAAGGCCTTTAAACGTTCTCCACACTTGAGCTCAGCTGAAAGGATATCGTTCGCGAATGAAGCCCCGCTACTAGATATTCAGGCCACCCGTACTTCCTAGGAAGTTGGATCCAAAGAGTCGACTGTTCCAGATAGCGAATCAGTTGTACAACAGCCGAGTCCTCAATTAGGCTGGCTAAGGGGACCTAAGGAGAGTGGCTTAGGTAACAGTCGGGGAGGGCCCATGTAACAATGTTACACTATGCAAGCGAAACGGTATCTGTCTCTAGGTCAAGGAGTACATTTTATGAAAACAAGAAAACAAAGGTAAACAAGAAAAGATATAATACATAAAAAATAAGCAGTAGAAGAACCAGGGCTAAGTACTAGGATAAAATTAACGAAAACCTAATATTTAAATCACAGTTCTTTACTAGATTTTAAGTTTAAAAAATATGAATTTTGATGCCGTCCATGGTTTGCAATATTCATTCTTTACAGTGAGAATAGATATGTTTATTATTCAAATATTTATTATTTATTAAAATATACACAAATACAGAAATTACCAACTTCGCAAATATTGTACTTCACATTACATGAGGAGAATTTAGCAGAAATGAACCAGCCCCCAAAAACCTCGTAAATAAAACTGAATCAGTTTTAACTCAACCCAACAGAAAAGAACTAACACTAAAGAAGTTTAAAAAAATATATACAACATTTTAACGAATTTTCTATAACATGAAATAGAATTAAACTAATAAATATTTTCATTGGAATAATAAAATGTTTTAATTTTCTAAAACAGTGTTGTTGTTTTTTACAGAAAATAAAATAAATTTATTTTAAAATATTCCTGATTTTCAAGGCCTTTTAACTTTTTTATAAGTTTACTCAAAATACGTGGGATAAGTGTTGGTTATTTACAGTGAGGTATTTTTATTTAATCCAACAATGAAAATAAAATGAATGTTTTTTTTTTAAGAAAATACTTATTTTTAATTAAATATATCTTAATTAATCAAAATCTTGCGTAGATAGGTAGTCAGTCATCATTTTCAACTCTTGAGAATAAGTTCTAAACTTTATAATAGTAACTTTAGGATAATGTTTATTGAATACGCGTTAGGAAGGAAGTATATCCAAAGAACGTTTAGGGGGGAAAAAGAGAGTGAGATAGATAAAAGTTCATTAATTCTAGACTTTTTGTCTGTATTATTTTTTTACGTCGTGAGAGAGAGAAACAACAGAGCAAAGTTTATAACTCCATTAATTTGATTATTGTGTATTATTGAAGGATAATAACCTTTAAAAAATATCGTCACTATCTTTATAGGCATTGTATTTAAAGAGATAATGTTTACTACTATCGTTTTCCCATGTGTTTTTTAGCATAACCAATTGGAATAAATAAATAAATATTGTGTTTTTATTTTTTTTCAACTGTCCTTGGTACAGCCCCTCCCCTCCCACTCTTACTTGATAACAACATAAATAATAAATCCAACATTTCTAATATTTTAGAAGGATAGGTTAGCAAAAGAATTTAATATACCCTCATTAAGGTAAGTCGATATTTACATTATTAGTTTTACCATAATACTATGAAGGTCTATGGTCTACACTTTGTACACATCATAGGATATCGATATTTACAAAAGAAGAAATACTATCAATCCAAGAGGCCTTGTAATATTATTTTACACTTTGTAAAGATAATAAAATGGATTAGTTTGCAATTAAAGGTAGTGCAATAAAGATAATTGAGTAAAATTGGATCTGACGGTATAGCAAATTTTGGTAGAACAGTGATCACAAGGATTATCTTCTATTGACAAAAACAACAAATATCCAAACTACGCCATACCTACTACAGGAATAAAGTTTTTTTTCTTTTAATTGAATTTTACAGACAAAAAAAATAAATATACAAAAGTAGAAGTAGGGTTAGTGCTAAATTATTCTGACAGACAGGGTAAGGACATTCCCATTATTCTTTACGCATTTTGCATAAACATATGTACACATTAAAGTTTAATAAAAAGAAAAACCCTGTACCACTACACTCCATGAAGGGTCTTGGGTCCAGTACGTGGTGGGTACTGCAATGTTACCAAGACAACGATTGTGCAAGGAGGTGATTTGTCCGAGATCAGGTTCAAAGGGCCAGTCCCCCCTATTTATGGTACCCACTTAATAGAGACTGAGAGAACCACAGGAGGGTATCCAGATCACAAAGAATCCATCCCCAGATATTAACAGAGTAAACAAACTATATGCCACAGCTGGATTTTAATCCGGGACATTCAGAACGGCAACTCTACAACAGATCCCGCCCCTTTTAGTTTAATAAAGTATTATTATTTTTAGTCCTAAATTACAGGAGATAAATATTTTGGACTACACAGGTAATATTGAGCTAAATTGTGAGAGTTCGACGGGAGACAAATTACCAACTCTTCGAAAACAACCATCCTAATTTCAATTAGACCAGGTTTGCTAATTGAACGGTAATACGCTCTGCTCATACTGAGGAATGTTTATAACAATTGCTACTCACATTCATATTTCAATGGTCTCGTAAATAATAATAAACTTATGAATATAATAATTTATAAAATACATTTTGTAGGTTATAAATTTTCTTTATAAAAGACATCGTAAATGAAATTCCACGTAAAAGTGGTAAAGCCAGTAGGATTACATGCTTCGGAGACATTGACAATGAATAGTATTAGTTGATCGAGTAGTCAAAAGAGAACGCAAAATATTAAGGATTATAGGCAATACCTTGGTTTTAGTTCAAACGAGAAACTATACAGAAAGATAGAACCGATTTAGTGTGCCCTAAATCCTACTAATCTAGTTCTAACTTGTCTACAAGAAGATAATGGTACAATGATAAATACAGCTTCAGAGATATCGGTTGAGCAGCGATTTAATTAATCAGGTCGGAGGAGATATGTATTGGTGAAATCGGTCAATAGGAATAGATGCCGTGCCGTACGTCACGTACCAACAGCTGTTGGGTCCTTCTGGGGTGTTGAGGAAGCGAAGAGTCAAGGCTCCCATCACATAGCACATGTATTACCAGCACATTAGCAAAGAAGTCAAAGCACGTAGACCTCAAAGTTTGGATCGTTATAGCTCATGATGATGGTGTACTGTTTAAAAAAACATATTATTCTCGTGTTATCATAATATTTTTTTCAATAGGTTTTACATAAGTATAACCATAGAGGGAGCCCTTATAGCCTTAAAAATACATGTCTCAAGGCTGTGCCATCATTAATATCCTTTTATGTTTTAAGTGCCGACAATAGATAGTATATAAAAGCTAGTTTGAGGTAATGTTTGGAAAATAAAAATGAGTCCCTCTTGTATACATTAGTTTCAAGATCAAATAATTTGAATATATTGCATAATATAAATAACTGACGCAAGAAAAAACAATTTCAGCATCGATATTTGGAAGAAAATACAATCTCTGAAACAGAAAAAAAAGGAAATGAACCGGCTTACCACCAAATTACTCCTCTCATTTTATTGGCAATTATAACTTATTAGAAAATTATAGTGGTATTTTTTATTTGAAAAATATGGATCATACATAATTAGAATTAATGTTAATACCAAAATATTGATTTAAGATTCGTACAATGAAGATTATTTCAGGCGTTCTGAATCAATAGCTGATAACTCCGAATTTTTAAAAAAGGACCACATTTTTTGCTAGTTTATTCAAGTAATTTTGTCTAACTCGACAATTTCCCACCGTATTTCTTATAGCTTCAGTCCGGTTATGAACCTCAAGTTTCGGCTGGTGGATTTGTTATTGGACGTTATCAATATCAAAATAAAAATAAAATACATAAAGCACGATCAAATTCTACATGTTCATACTTCTTAAATAAATTTATTTTCATTTATTCTTTTATTAGCGACATTTAAAAGAAACACACAGAGCTGATTTCATAACACAACCAAAAAAGATAGTCATTCCGACCTGGGCTGGACATTGAAAAAACAAAAAACACAGCTGATAACTCAATAAATTAAATTAAGGTTACAATACTCCCAATGAGAAATGAATGACTTGCAATTCGATTTTCTGATAATATGCGCAAAATTATATGAGAGTAAGAAATGGAGAAGACACCTAGCTAAAATAAACTATTGTTACGAAACTTAACCAAGAGCCAAATCCTATGTAATCTTAAATGTTTCTTAAATAGGAACAAATTCCAACATTTAATACATGCAGCCCAGGTTTTGGAATTGATGTAATACTTTACCGCTAATTTACATATTCATTCTGATATTAAATCTTTTTCTAAATAATGTTGCTATTTCAGCGTGCTATTAAGGGCGCCTTGGGGATAAACATTTACAACCCTGACGACGCATTTGAGTTGTAAATGTCTCATTGAGCGTTATCGGTGCCAAGCGGAACCATTATCATAGTCCCTTTTAATTATCCCAGCGCAATTTTTTTTTGTTCGTTCTTATTATACCTTTGATGGACTATGGTTCTGAAACATAAGAGAGAGAAGATCTCAATATCTCAATTTTATACAACACTATTTTCAAAATGACAAATTTTATTTATAAAACTGACATAAGAAAGAAACTTTTAAAATTAATATTTGGAAAATATTAACAGGTCATAAGCAACCCTAACAAGTCAATCTTGGGGGTTTACGACATGTCATGCCTGAATAGACAAGAGGATCCCGAAAAGTATATTTTATAAGTCACAGTATTACGTCTTTATTAAAGCTAATGAAAATGTTTTTTACGGCCAAATTTTTTTTCTTTTCCAACCTGTACCACTACAACCCGTGAAGGATTTGGGATTCACTACATGATAGAGCAGTACAGTCTATTTGCAGGAATGAGATTTGTCCTGGATCACGCTCAACCGCCAGATTTTTATCTTTATTTTGGGTAACCTAGATCACGGGTTAGTCCCAGGAGGGCCCGGTCCTAGATCCCATAGAACCCATCTCCGGCCACTAACAGATTAATTAAAAGTCTGCCAGCAAGCGTGATTTGAACCCCGGAGCTTCGACACGGCAACTCAGCGCTCTACCAATGAACCACTCCGCTCCCTTTTTTCTTTTAGTAAATACTATTTACCAGGTTGGTTTGCGATTGATTGAGCTAGATGCATTGATACAAACCATTTTCAAATCTCTTCTAAATCAAGACAGTAAAGGGAACAAAGACAGCGCATCTTGTTTTTTTGAAATATGCGCACTCTGTCTCCACTCAGAGAGTATTAAGTAAAGAGTACAGCATCAACAACAATAAGTTAGTAAAAGAAATAAATAATAATAATATATAAAGTATATTATTTTAAGAATTCGAAGTAATTAATGGTTGGAGAGATCTCTGAATTGACTTTATGATCTCATTGTCGTGGCCTCACCTTGTAATCTGTGCGAATAATTTTAAATTCAAATTTCATGGTTATATTTTTTTGTTTGGCTTGGTAGTGTTTATTTCGAATCTAACTTTATGTTATTATTTTTTATTTTGGGACCAGGAAGTTGAATGTAATTTCAAAATTATCCTTATGTGACGTCTATAAGATGTCAAAAGAACTAACGACAAAAGAAAATAACTAAGAAGAGGGTTTTGATTGGAGGGGGAGCTGGACATTGAAGGACCTTGGGCAGGGGATGGGCCGTGCGGGTCGCCTATTCCTTCCTTAATTCCTCTGCAACTGTCTTCCGCTCATGGTGGAGAATTCAAAGTGTTTTATATTGGATCAGGATCGGGTAAACACAATTAAATTGAATTGTTCAAAAATTCGTTCATACACTATTAATAATAATTTGTGAAAATAGATACAGAGGATGGGTGATTCTATGAGCTACATACATGGACTTTCGCATCAAGTTTTTATGGGAAAGTTATCTTACCAATTGATGTCTATGAGGGTGGATTTGATATTGATTGGATAGATCCAATCTCCAATCGATTTATCCGTTTTCCTCAATAGACATCTCAATTGCAAGGTGGTTAAACACTAATGTGGAACGTTTAATCGGAAAATAAAAATAAGGAAATGAATATTCCTACAAAGGAAATTATAAGAAAGGTAATGGAAAACTTCCGAGAGAAACAATGTTTCTGCCCCAGTGAATAAGTCGAATTTATTTAAAATGAGTTTCTTATACTTAGGGAAGCAGAATCGTGTTATTTTCCTAATAAGTGGCTATGACAAGATTAGGCTTCCATGAATACAGTTAACTCTCTTTGGACTTGAAATTCGACTTAACGACTTATTCACAGGGGCTATAGATATAAACCTACCCGTCCATCACAAGATTAGCAGAGTGAAAATTATAAAAAATATAGAATATTGTATTTTACACACATTGCGAAATTCAAGTGCAAGCATGAAATATAACAAAAAATAATGCGAGGTAGATTATTCATGAAAGTTAAATATTATAGAATAAAAATGATCCATCTTATTTAAAGATGCGATGTTGATGATGATTGCGCATCCTTGCAGAAGTTACATTGGTTTCAGAACCGGACCATGATCTCTGTTATCTATAACAGAACATTAGAGAGCGAAACTTCGAACAAATTTCGACAATAAAACAGAATAAACAAACTTAGGTGTGTGCGTCGTACAACTGTTAGCAATAAGCCTCTGAAAACAGGATACTTCAATACAACAGTTGGAGACATCAATCAAATTTACATTATATCTAATTAAGAAAATAAAACTAAAGATCATTGAAAGGGAATGATAAAAAATAATAATAGAAGAATCGTGTGAGGCAGAGAGGATAATTAAAAGAGTAAATTAGAAAGAGGAAAGCCTTGGGTGTGAGACAAAACCTTTGTGATCCGACCAATACCTGCCGTAGCAATCGTAACTGCACCTTCAACTCCCTTCTTGATAGCATTAACATATCATATAAGCTGTTGTTAGCATATATGACACCAGGAAATCTCTCTATTATAAATAAAAAAAGATAAATGTATAAGAGTGTGTATTATGAGAAAGGAAAGATACAACAATTATACAACATGGGAGTTCCAGTCATTTCAACAATTATACGATTGGAACTTTGTGGAATGCTCCGCTAATCGGCGGACAGACTGTAGTTCCCTGGTATGTACAAAACCGTGCAACATTACAATGGGTACTTGGGTTGTAATGTTTCTATGGCAACGGTTGTGCAGCAAATTAATTTGGCCAAAATCAAGTAAAACTGCGTGGTTTCCTCCCCGAATCAAGGTTATACACTTTGTAGATGGTAAGAGAGTACCGGGAATGTATACAAATTGCATTGGCTAATATCAGAATAAACAACTTATCTGGTTTCCAACAACGTACCATTAGATTAGTTGGCTGCACATAGATTTAAAGTTTTTTTTTTTTGTGTGTGTGTGTGTGTGTGTGTGGTGATTAAGAATTACAACTTCCCTCCTCAATTTCCCTTCTGTTATTATTAGTGTCGCCCTGTTTAATGAAAATTTATATAGTTCTGGGTCCTGCTTAAAAAAAAATAATAATAAAACATCAGGCATGCTATTTTAATTTTGTTACGTGGTAGAATGTCATGAGAAAGACAACCCCTTTATTCCAAAAATAAAAAAAATAAAATATGCTCATTCTATCAAGAACATATCATTAAGTCCTTTAGGAGAAGCTTGTCCTAAGAGCTGTAAGAACAATAACCTATCACAGCCCCGACGAAAGAAACAAACTATGTTAATAAACAACGAGCCACTGCTTCCTAGATTTGCTCGATTAAAATCGATTCTATCAAACCAACAATGCATTATTGATATCCACCGCCACTGTTTCGTGTGAGCGCTGTATAAGGATAAAACATTTACATTTACCTTGGTCGTAGGCAACATTGACCTCCTCAATTATTACACAACCTTCAGGCTACAGTCAGTAACGGTGCAGGCCACCATAAGTATATCTGGAGGCGAAGGGATTCAATTTGTTACAAAAAAAAAAAAAATGATTTGACTAAATAATAAATGAGTCAAATGTGGTAACCTAGCAACCTCAGCGATACATGTTTGACTCCAGCCTGGGGGGGGGGTTTAAAATTTATTTCGGAATAAATTCAAATCTTCTCATTCTGGTTAGAAAGTTGGTAACCTGTATTAAGTAATAAACCGTCGGTCTTAACACGAAAGGAAAAAAAAATAAGGTGGTTAATTTTTTTTTTTTAAAATATTTTTATTCACATTTTCATATTTTCTTTTAGCCTAGAGGCAAGCAATTCAGCATTTTCTTTCGCTAATCTAGGATCCCTAACCAAGTCGTTAAGCACGATTTGAGTTAACAGTTTAGGCTCTACATTTTCTGTAAAACATTGGAATTCTTCATCATATTGTTCATCTAACTCCGATTGTACATCAGAAAATACTTCCGTTGGAATAGAATTTAAATCATCTGGTGGTTCAGGGACCGGTAAATCTACACCGTGCCCTATCGGTCGGATGGCGGACGAAAGGTTAGGGTAGCTTATTACCTTCTTGTTTTTTTGAGTTATGACCAGTAATATCGACACTGCAAAAGGACCAATCATCGGAATGATTTCTTGGCTTCCTCCATATCATAGGAACAGCAAATTTAAAGGGTTTTTTCTCCTTTTTCGACCATTTTTTTAGATCTTCGACGCATACATAACATACCTTATGCGGGGCACATGATTTATCCTGATCACCAAGTTTAGTTCCCAAGGATGATAGATAAACCTTTTTGACATAGTCTGTAATGTATCTTTGGTGTTTTTAATCACAAACTCACCACAAATATAACAAAAACTGTCAGCAGAGTTTTTATAACCGCGATTAGACATTGTAACAAGCACATATACAGGAAACGTGAAAGTGAGGTTAGGTTAACAGTAAACAAAACCATTGACAGAATCAACCTTTTTTGGCCAGGAAATGTGTTTCAGCAGTGCTACCACCTTCATCCACGCCAATAGACCTAGTTTTTTAGTTATTTATTTTAAATATATAAGCTGTTCAATTCATTAAAAATCGCTTAATTTAATAAATTTAACTATAAAATGTGAAGAAATTGTGGGTGATACAGCTTTTTTAACATTATATTTGGATTCAGCACCCTAAAAATTATAGGAATAAGGTATTTTCAGTACATAAGTTTTTTCATCGTTGACCTGTGTTATCAAGAAATCAATGAGGATGGAATCAACGGGAAAGATATCCAGAAAAGAATCAGTGAATATAATTATAATACAAAAACAGGAAAGTAAACGGAGTTGCAGTAAAACACCTTCCATTATAGGTTTATAGTCTATCAAAAATGTGATTCAGTGTCACCATCCACACCTAGTAATCGTGATATGATTTTATCAATGTTTTCGGTAAACACTACATTTTTTCCAATTGATGTTAGAATTTTTAGAATATGTTGAGCTGTAGGAAGGACCCTGTAAGGTTGAAATCAAAGTTATATAATCTGTTAGTAGCCAAGGGGTTTATAGAACATTCTTGGGCTCACCCGGCCTATATAAACGGGATATACAATTCGGGTAATAATCTGGAGCTTGGGCGGTAAAAATCACTTCCCTGCATAACTTTAGGCTTAGAAACATTATAATCTCAAGCAAGAAGCTAATATATATCCTCCTCGAGTTGTTGAGGTCCAGTTTTTTTTTAAAAGAATAAATAATGAATATTCTATGAAAAAATTCAATCTTTAGGAAAATATTGCTTTGTGAGAGGATCATAGCATTCATCTATGTGAACAAGTAAAAACAAACAATTTTCAGAAACATTCATTAGAACTAAAATTGTTGCTGTCTAATAAAAGTGTTTTTACTTAATGACCTCTCCAATGGTGTACTCAACTTTGCACAGTTAAGCCAATTTTGAAGAAATATCTGAAACCGCAGTTGTTCATTTTAGTTTTCTTGTTATGTTAATGATATTCAATTGGAAGCATTTTCTAAAATTAAAATAATGCTAAAGAGGTAAACTAAACCCTATTAAGCTATCGATTCGATAAGGAACCGTTCAAAAACACCTTGAAATGACTCTATTTCTACGAGGACGTACCTTGGAATAGATACGCGTAGACCATAAACGTGGAAACGAAGCCTAGTAGGAAAACAGTGACAAGGCGACCTGCTTCAAATATTTTATTAAATAAGGTTTAACTTGAATAATACCTAGTTGATTTTTTCAATAGCTTACGACACAATTTAAAAAAATGCGTAAGTAACCAGGAAGTAAGGAAATTAGGAAATTAGTTAAGCAATGAATAACTTTATATATAAACCAATGTATAGACGTTTAGATGAATAAATAATTTGCTTAATTATTGCAACTGCTGAGCATTAATTAATCGAACAGTTTTAAGTTGAAATGCTGATTACTATACATTACTTTTTGCTTGAGAATAATACTGAAATAAAAGACAGAGGTAATTTTACAGAAGAAATATTGAGTATTATATTCATAAAAAAAAAAATAAATAAAAAGGCTTAGCGAGCACGAAGGCTCGATGCCGATGCACCAATCAGCTGCTTACAACCTTACAAAGCTCTGTCCACGGACCACTACCCAAACCAAAATCCGCCAGTCAACCTCTCAGACACTTCCCAGTAGGCAAAGCGCTTATTAACTTTTTAGAAATTCGTTCGTTACTTTGCCCAACCACTTAACAAACCCATCCTAACCATCGCGACGCTAGAATAATATTAACCGGGTGCATGCTTCGCAATTCCGCGTTTTGTAATTTCCTAAATTCTCCACTTGTCTCATTCTTTTTATATATTTGGTATATATATATATATCTTTAAATTACCGAATTTATTGATACAATTAATCTGTAGCCGCGGTGAAGAAATAGGTTTAGTCGATTTTTGTCCAGAGATAGTTCACTATATTGTGTCATTCTCGTCGTTTTTTGTTTCAAATGGAGTTGTAATATAAGGAATAACTCCTCAAGCATATGCCTGACTTAGCCCCTTATCCCCTAAGAAAATAACAGGATTCCATTCCCTTTTTTGTTTCTAAGCCCCCCCCAAAAAAAAAATCAGTAATTAACCCTTATGAAATTCACATTTTTCGCGATTAATTTGCAGATAAAATTAATGTAGCTATAGTTTAATTTTTGTTTTGTCTATATATATTTTTACTAATGAGATAATAATTGTCGGAAATTAATTTGAAAATGACATTTTCAATTATAATTTAAAGCTTTAAAGGGGAGAGGGAATTAATTAAATTTCTGGGACAGAAGTTCCGACCTGGTGACCACCATCACCTAGATATCGCTAAAGGTCGAAATTCGGCCAAGAAAAAAAAAATCATCTCCCAGGCTACCTTCACCAAGATTCGCCTTTCTCTTGGCAAGTTTCCTGTTCGACATCTTCTTTCACCAAGATGCTCCACCCAACCCAATCCAATATATGCAAAAGGAAAATATATTGACATAGTTTTGTGGTAAAACCGGACCATTTTGCTAAAAGAATTGGTTTAAATAAATACAGGTAACCTAGTAATACTATCAATAGGCTCAAAAATCAGGATTTCATCAGGACAGGCAATAAAAGATTTATTATGGAAAAATTTTCACAAAATACAAAGCTTTTTGATTCCAATCGAACCTTGCTTCCTGATTGGCTGCCGTTCATATGAAAAAATAACTATTGCATACTGAAGTGAATAGTGTACAAGGACCTACCCAAATATTACAGTAAGAAAAAGTAACTACAGAAGGTTAGCTACAACAAGGCCAAGTATAGTCCCGTCATTTGGCAATTCTTTATCAAACCAAAAGCTCCGGACAACTTAGCAATTACAGAAAATCATAAAGAATGTTTGAAAAATATGACTATTTCTATAGACACTTTAATGAGGTCATTCTATAGACCACGAAAGGAAATACAAGTAATTAATAAAAATAAATATATTCACACAGAAATATATAGAATTATTGTTATGATTATAAGAACTGATATCAAAGTAAGCGTAATTGTTAATTGTATATTTATTAATTACGCCTACATTTCAAGCATATGATTCGCTAGGCTATAATACGTGATTCCTACGAGCTGGTTTGGGTAAACATTTTCAGTATTAAAAGAATTTTCGACGGCTTTCTACTTGTGATTTCCCAAGAGACGTACGACGGCAGCTCCAAATATCTGTTTTATTATTAATTATTATTGTACAGGCACCATGAAAATAAACAATAAGTTTGTCCGACCACCGTGAATCAGAGAATCAAACCTTTTGGAAGCTCAGTGAGCTACGCTAAACTCTGCTCAACTCCGCTTCTGCTGGTCGGAGGGAAGGAGTTACCTGGGATCGAAAGCGTAATCTCGAGGATTCTTTTCATAATCTTATCCACAACTTTCTCCCTTAAAATTCAATATTTTCACAACAAAAGATCCTATTAATCAATAACGTCTTTCACATCGACACTGTATTACAAAGGGCTTGGGGAAAAAAACATCTTATTTTCCATGCAATGACGCAAGTGCAACGAGAATTGACTTACTTTATAATATATTGTAATACTATTAAGCCAATTCATCATAAGATCATAAGATTATTCTAAATAAAATCACCATTCCAAATCAAAAAATTCATTCGGTACTAAGCCCAACAACTTAACAAACGCATCCTAATCATCGTGACGCTGCCACTTGAATAATATTAACCGAGTGCATGCTTCGATATTCCGCGTTGTGCAATTTATAGATATATATATATTTAAATTACCGAATTGATTGATACAATTAATCTGTAGCCGCGGTGAAGAAGTGGTTAAGTCGAATTTTGTCCAGAGATAGTTCACTATATTGAGGGAAGCAGAGAATTGTTTCATTCTCGTAGTTTTTTGTTTCAAATGGAATTGTAATATAATATGATATAAGGAAATTTAAAAAAAATCACCTTATCATTTACCATAACCATTAATTAATGTCTCATTATTATACGAAATTATTTTATTGGGAACCCATAGACTGAAAACGGGTAATAATATTGATTTATTTCATCATGGATATCTCTTAGGTATGTCCGCACCAAAAGCAACACATAGGAACATTGTGTTCATGTTGCTTGTTTGGGGAACTTGATTAACTGATTGTTTCTAAAAGTTTGTTACCTTTGCAGAAACAAGAGTTTTATAAGTTGCTTGTTTCCATATTTATTGGCATAGATCAAAGGAAATTTAGAAACATTAGTAAACATTTTTGTTTGCCAGGCGCAATGTGAACACGTTGTAACTTGATACGGTAACTAGAGCGCCGTATGTATAGCGATGAGCGTACTTCTATTGTATTTATAGTTGTTGTTTGTTTTTTTCTTATTTACCATTCAGCTGACCGGACGATGCTACATTAGGAGCTTTAAATTTTGCCTAACCAGGTTTAATCAGGTTAGGGATTTTTAACGAGTACCTGACATCGTATAGGCTCAGGACACCGTTTAACGTCCCTACCGATGGAGGACATAATCAAGGATTTTTTAAAACATCCTAGGCCTACCTGCCGGGCTACGATCCCGCGATCTTGAGTTTAATAGGTGTTATGCTACCCACTAAACCACGGTTCGCCTTAAGACTATGTATTTATAATTATTTATCATTACAAATCAGCGCTACTCAAATAAAAGGTATCTACTCATACAGTTAAGTTTTTTATATTCCCATTGTCAATCATGAATTCTGATACTAACTCATCTATCTTTAATGAGCTCATGAGACGTAAGACGCCCTGTATAGTTCTTTCTAAAAGAGTAGAGTAGGTTTGGTCCAACATTTACGGACTTCTTTTTTTTCTAAATAATGACAATTGCAGCCATTGCTGGCTGTTAATAGTCTTCGCATCACATTGTTTACGAATATTAAAACACACAAGACACTGATGTTGCATCAACACAATTCCACTGACTAAAATGTGTTTTTTGGTAAGGACCGTATGTTTACGATAATTATATTGTTGTTTCGGTTTCCAGGTTCCAGGTTACGGCAACAAGCAACAAAATGTTCCTCTGTGTTTCTTTTGTGTAAACATTTTACACATTTAGATTCCTTAACCAACAGAAATTAATAAAACCCCAATTAATAAAGCAGTCGGTGTAGGGTATACCATAATATATAAACATAAATGACACATATACATAAGTAGACGTAAATGAGAACATAGCATACACCCTGACTGTAACATGAAACCTCGAGACAAGAGGAAAGTGCTCGGGAGGTCAAGGACTTGACTGGCTCAAGTGCCCTTAGGCCTCCTATATACCACTGTGTGTGTGTCTACTTCCGTTTCCTCCATTCTCCCGTCCGCTTATGGTCTTCTACCAGGAAGTGCATCTTCACCCATTAGAGGCGACCGACACAAAGATCGATTATTACAAATGGAAAATAAGATTTATATGCAAACAAAAGAACCATCTTAATTGTTATCGTAAAGCAATACCGATTTTTTGCAATAATAACATTATATCAAACAGTACCAAATTTAATAAAAAAGAAAGAATAAAGGGTAAGTATTGATGTAATTATTACCGAAATCTACTCATTACACATAATTACATTCTCTTTTCATAATTACATACTAAAGTTCACGATAACTTGTATTTTTGGAAAATATTAAAAATGAAACGCACCTGTCGTTACTCAATTCGAAGCAACAACCTGCGGAACCGAAAAGACGCTTGCGATGCCTTAATGAGACTATTAAGTGAAGAAATCAATCATATGTTTATCGATTTAAGTTTTTAAGATTATTAATAAAAACGTAGTTCCAAATAAAAATAATTCTAAGGTTTCTTGACCTCAAATTAGCCAACGATATAAAAACTCGAAAATTATTAAAGGTATACTAGTTCGTCAAAACTCTAAACAAAACCCTGTTTAAAATAAAAATATTTTAATAGACTTATAGCCTTAACGATTATGTGAAAAGTCATCTTTTATATTCATCATACAGTACAGTATCGTGAAGTAAACTTCAATTTCTTAAACTATGCATCTTGCATAGTTTCGCACTATAATAATGGGACACATAATAAAACGATGTAAGAAAAAAAATAGGAGAGTTGGAAAACGTGCAGCAATTATTAAAAGGTTTCACCTGTAACAGGATTACACAAACTAAATGTGTTAAAGACTTAAAAATAAGACGGGCTACGAGCCTCTGACGTCACGGGCAGGGTATCCTCCTCAGAGTCCAAGGACAGTCCGGTGAGGTAGGATGGAGTGTCCCTTTGGAGACACTCCTTAACCTCGTATGTAAATCCTATCTCGAACAACCGCTACAGTCTCAACTATGTACTGAACCCAAGACCCTCATGGGTTGTAGATCTACAGTTTTTTTCCTGATTAATAGTGCCATGATCTTTGTTAGTACAAGTAATAAATCTTTGTAAGTATAGGTATATAACCAACGAATTTATGTCATTGCTTCTTTATACGAACTTCCTCTTCTATTTGATATATATATCAAATACGATACATACATAAATACATATCAAATAATACATATAAATTAGAACATTAAGTTTAGAGATATTGAAGTTTGAGAGTACAGTAGTCAGTTTTATCTATCTAAACCTCATTAAATAAACAATAAGTACAATATTCAACTAGCACTTTAAGTCTCAGTACGTACTTGGAATGTACGTTCATTTTACAGACCAGGATCACTGAAGGTTCTATTGAATGAGCTATCTAAATATAAGATAGATATCGCAGCAATTGAAGAGATGAGATGGACAGGATCTGGCATAATGGAGAAGAAATGTCACACCATTTACTATAGTTGCCACGAAGATCAACATATTTTAGGTACAGGCTTTGTTGTTGGTGGCAAGATGGATTACAACTAGTAATGGACTTTAACCACCTTATCTATAAGTTACGATTCAGAGGTAGATTCCGAAACTATTCAATAATCTCGTGTCATGAACCAACAGAGGTGGCGGAAGAAGATACTAAAGAAGAGTTTTATAGTGACCTCAAAAGTGCTATCTAGGAGTGTCCTCGTCATGACATAAAAATAGTTTTGGGAGACCTAAATGCACAGATCGGTAGAGATTCAGTTCTTTGGCCCCTAGCTGGAAGACACAGCCTGCACAATATATCCAATGATAATGGAACAAAGCTGGTCAATTTTGCAGCATCGCACAATATGGTTGTTGGTGGTACCATGCTTGACAAGAAAGACGTCTATAAGGCAATGGGTTTCTCCGGACAACCATTCCAAAAACCAAATTGATTACGTTCTTATAAGTAAAAGACAACGTTCTACATTAACGTACAGGGGAGCAAACGTAGACAGTGATCATTACCTGATAATAGCACGCATACATGCCAAAATAAGTAATGTTCAAAAGACCAGAGGGACCCGATCACAGAAAATAAATACTCGGAAGCTGCAGGAGCTGGAGTATAAAACACGGTTCGCACAAAAGCTGGATGTAGCTTTGGAACGTAGGTTTGAGGAGAAGGAAAATGAGAAACATGGTCCCAGTGTAAGGACAAAAACTCGCCGAAGAAGTGTTAGGCTTGGAAGGGCCACCACGGAGGTCTGAATGGTTCGATTGAGAGTGTCAAGAAGTCACAGAGAGAAAAAACAGGGCCTACAAGAAAATGATCAATATGCATAGGACTCGTCAGGCTGGTTCTGACTACAGAGTGTTAAGATTAGAGGAGAAACACCAGCATAGGAGAAAAAAGAGAGGGAAGGAAGAAGAAAGAATGAGAGAGATTGAGGTTCAAAGTAGACAGGATAATACCAGAGCGTTCTACAAGACAATTAACGCCGAGAGAAAAGGAATCAAACCAAGAACCAATACTTGTAGAGGTAAGGATAGTAAATTGATCACCGATAAAGAAGGGGTCCTTGAAAGGTGGTCTGAACACTTCGGAAGTTTGCTGGGAAATGTTCAAAACCCTTTCCTGGAAGATGACTCGGATTCAGATTCAAACACTCATTTTAAAGAGTGTGAGCTTCTTGACCAACCAGATGACGAGGAAGTCGAGGATGCGATTCGGAAGCTTAGGAACAATCGAGAGCGAGGTTGTGATGACATAACAGCTGAACTTCTGAAGGCTGGTGGAAATGAAGTGATAAAGGTGATCCGAGATCTTCATAGTGTTTGGTTAAACAAAAATCTCCTGCGTGACTGGTGCATTGTCCTTATCCTCCCTCTTCACAAGAAAGGATACCAGATGCATTGTGATAACTATCGTGGCATAAAACTCCTTACCTCTGCCTACAAAGTCCTCTCCAATGTGGCGTACCAAAGACTACTCCCTCCTGCCCAAAGAGATAGGATACCAATGCGGCTTTGCGAATGGTAGATCTTGTATTGATCATATATTTGCCCTGAGAATTCTTATGGAAAGTACAATAGAGTACAATATAACAAGAGAGTACAATATAACGACCCACCAAATTTTCGTTGATTTCACCAATGCCTATGACAGTATCTTCAGGGGGATGAAATAGATATAGTTGGAAGAACAGAGAGGGATTTACAGCAAGCGTTCCTTGCTTTGGAGAAAGCTGGACGGTGAATGGGTCTTCAAGTGAATCAGGCAAAGACCAAATATATGCTTGCTAGCCCTTCAAGGCAATCAACACCCTCTATCACGTTTGGGACCTACACGTTTGAAGGTGTCGACAGTTTTGTCTACCTTGGCTTTTTGGTCAAAGCGGATATCACAACTGGAGCAGAAGTTCAAAGAAGAATTTTGACCGCTAATAAATGTTATTTTGGGATGGCAAACATTTTAAGAAGTCATTTGATATCAAGAAGATCCAAGGTAATACTTTACAAGACAATGATAAGGGCTGTTTTAACTTACGAATCGGAAACCTGGCCTCTGTCCGGGGCAGATGCCAATAGTTTATTGCTCTTCGAAAGAAAAATATTAAGAAGGATATATGGAGGAGTTAGAGTTGGCGATCAATTTAGACTCAGGCAGAATGCAGAGATATATCGGATGTATCAGGAGCTAGACGTGGCTCGATATAAGCTATAGCTAGGCTTAGATGGGCTGGACATGTGGCCAGAATGGATGACAACGCTACTCATAAGATACTGCTATTTGGGTACGTTGACGGAAAAAGAAAACGTGGACGGCCACGATTAAGATGGGCAGACGAGGTAGAGAAGGATGAAGGTAGCAGTGTTGAATCCAGAGCTTGGAGGAGCTTTGCACAGGATAGAGAAGAGTGGAGGCGACGCCTTGATGCGGCCAAGACCCGTACTGGGTTGTAGAGCCAGTGTTGATAGGATCAGGGATAGGTTCAGTTTTGGTTACCCATCGAACAGTAGATGTAGAGACGAATTTTAAATAGAATATAATTGAAGCAACACAAAATCTGATGGATAGGAATTTCATGCTCGAATACAAATGAATTAGCTCACGATATGATTGTGCAGAGCCCTGAACTGATAACGCGACTGTGTTCTAGAGGTGTGCCATTATATGAATAGTAGAATCATATTTTTTATTTGTTTCCTAATGGTATTCAGGAACTGATAATGTAATAATTATATGATCATAAGAGCATTTGAAATATACACATACATGCAAAGAGGTTAGACTGTTTCATATTTCTTGGGAGAAGATGTGACGACCGGTAACAATAGCGGTCCGCCGAGCGAAGATCGATATGCGGGACCACCATTTTCGCGACCTCAATACAAGGAAGAATCGTGTAACCATGAGAGCGAAGAGGAATAAGGATCTCCTGTAGTTATAGCAGCGAAACTATCGGATTCTAAAAAAAGCTCTTGGCGTGAATAACTATTAGTAATTAATAAGAATAAAATATTCAAGTCGTTTATGAATAAAAAAGGGACTTATGATATAGGAGGTCGCCGTGGACTGTTATCCACCATTGTTGACTACTATCAGTATGCTCATAATACCTACCTTAATATTTATATTGATGGGAATTTAAATATACAACATGAAATGGTAAATTGCTAATTCTAGACACATCTAGCTACGTTCTTCATTTAGCAATGTTTTCCTACACGTTTGATGAAACCATCACCATTTAATCTTTTTGACAAATTTCATTTATGGCTTTTTCCACATAATTTGGAATTATTTTGAACTTATGGAAGTATTTCACAACTTCTTCTTCCGAAGACGTCACTTTCCGAAGTGTTAGGAATACTATTCTGTCGTTTTCAAATAGACAACAAACAAAATTAACAAGACAAAAAAAACTAAAAACAATTTAATAATCCACACACAAATAACTCAAATGAGACGAGTTATAAGAAGATATTACATGAGATAAGGAGGTAGGTTTCATAGTGACCTGCTATATCACAATTTCCAAAAAAAATCTATACTAGTTGAAATATGGTAACAGATTCCCCCTGTTTAAACGTGTCAACTATACTTTTAGAACATAGGTTTTAAATACTCACTAGATTGATCTTCATATATACATATATATGGCATACATATAAGACATATTCGATGTCTGAATAAAAATTTCCTTGTATAAATTAAACGTTCGATTTTCAAATATACATGGGCTAATATGACATAAAAATTGTTTTATTTAGGAATTATGTTTTGTAAGGAAACAGAACTTAGCATATAAGGTCGCGGTTATTCTTGCCTTAATCAATAATAAAAGAGAAAACGTATATATTTACTGGGCTTTCATTTAGAACATGGTTAAAACTGCACAAACTCTCAGAGCAGGATGATACGTCGATATGTGGTCATGATGTTATACCTACTAAGGCCAAGGGTATAAGATTATTTTTCCTTACTGTTTGATTAGCATACAAAAAAATCGTGAATGTGTAGGAAACAAAAAGAGAACACTAATCGATTATAGGACCTGATGAGCACAGCCTAATCAATTAAATAAGAAAAGATCGCCAAGAGGATAGAGGCGGAGCTGAGCCGAGCACCGTGAGATCCTACTCCCACGCGGAGGTGAACGCACCAAGGCCCCAGCCGCCTCGGTATTGAGCATTCACAACAATACGATTACTACTTTATGCTTGTACCGCTACAACCCATCAAGGGTCTTGGGTTCACTACACGGTAGAGACTGTACAAGGACAGAGCATGTAAAGGGAGGTGATTTGGCTATGGAATCCGCTCACCTCAGATCCCACAGGGTCCATCCTAGTCTGTTAACCGATTAAATGAATTATCTGTCACTGCCGGATTTGTTGAAATCGTAATATGTTTCCATCTTGTGCAGCCTAAGGCTACACCTACAGTGGATCCGATTCGGTGCGAAGTGATTCTATCACGTACGATGCTGGGGTCTATACATTATACATATTTTACTATACATTATAGTAAAATATAAATGTATTAAAAATAATTAATAAAGTATCTTAATTTTATAAATTTAAAGAACCAAATGTTATAACTCTCGATATATTTCAGTCATTTGGTTTGCTAGCGACGTCTCATCGTATCACACCGGGTCCAATGTAGGTGTAGCCTAAGACTACGCCTTGACATCAAGCTTTTCCTAAAAAGATAATACTGCACTGTAGTTATCACATTTTTCATGTGAAATACAATTCTCATACTAAATAAAACCTTAATTATATATTAAAAAAAACAACAAAAAAAACATTAAGATAACTGCATACAGTAACAACCTAAATACACTTACTTATTACGGCTAGCCTAATCTATAATTATTGGTTGAAATGACCGTTTTCAAAGAAAATGTTATTCAGTAAAATAACTATTCAAAATATTTATCCTCACTTTCTTTACAATTCCCCAACGTTTTATCAAATTTTCAGTGCCAGAACTGAAAAATTCAGGGTTTTGTGATGTAACACAGTATGAACATGCGTTTTACTTGAGAATCATTTTCCATAAAGAAAATGTCCAAATTTCTGAACAGATGGAAATACGGAAATAATAAGGTGGGTGAGGGAGGACTCGGTAACCCAGCTCCTTCAGTTTCTTCACTGCCTGTCCTGAAATATAATTAACATAAACATTACTTTGTCGGGAAAGAGTATAAGTCCCTTCCGATTGACCAATGCAGATTCTATTTTGATAAATTTTTGTCGCATTATGTTAATATCACCGAAGGGCGATGATGATGAGATGGCTTCACCTCTGAGTAGAAAGGAGAATGAATGATTTACAAACTAATTATTTATTTATGAATTAATCATTGTCCCCAGCTTAAAATGTCTCAAACCAACAGCGAATGGTCCTTTCGTTACAACACCCTTTCCTGAACGTGGCGGTAATGTTTCTTGCAGCTTGGGATGTCGAATGTCCTAGTTTTAAAAAAACGTTTGTTACATTGTAGTGATAGTAAATGTAACTGTTCCTTTTAAAAAATATTTTCTCAGTTCTTGATAAGCCTACAGAAACACACTAAAGTCACCATGTTCTCCCTGAACACGGCCAAATATTTATTGGTAAAGGGTGCTTCAAATACGAATACCGTTAACTGCTCCAACAACCAGCAGACCAAGAAGAAACATGTTGCCCACGCTAACGATGTGTATTTAATACAAACCGTTAAGGGGGGAAAGGAACCGTTATTCACTCTGCTATCTCACCTGTTATCTGGAGCTCATGTTCCGACCGACACGTTTCGGCCGCCAAGTCGTTACTGCCAACAGGTCTATCGGTGACGAGGAATCGATAGATCGATGTCCTCATGGCGCATCTTGTATCGATCAACACAGAGCAGTCACGCTAAGTTACTAATAAGGCATTTCACTTGATCCACGTGCAACGTCTAGTTTAAACATACCAGCATTGATCTCAGAACAGATTGTAGCTTTTAAGATATTACAACTAAAAATTTTGGAAAAATTGGTTGCATCAAAGAGACCCGTGTAATGCGAAGTGAAAGTAACTAAGGGGGATCATAAAACATTTCCTGACATAGGCGATGGAAATTATATTTTTTATAGGCTATAAAGGGAGCGTGATCAAGAGAGAAGTGAGGGAGCGGAGTGGCCAAGTGGAAGAGCCCTGAGCTACCGTGCCTAAGGTACTGGGTTCAAAACCCGCTCGCTTGAAGACTTTTATTTAATCTGTTAGCGGTCGGAGATGAATTCTATGGGATCTAGGATCCTCCTGGGCCTCACCAAGAATTCACAAAGTGGGGGTATCTGGCGGCAGAGCTTGATCTAGGACAAACCACTTCCCTGCGCAACCATTGTCCAAGAAACAGATAAGACTCTACCACGTACTCTTTCCAAGACCCTCCCTTCTGGCTACAGGTTTTTTTTTAATAGGATGCGATAGAAAAATCAACAATACAGAGTCTTCATGACTCTATAATATTGGAACAAAACCAACTGGTCGAAGTTTCACCTATTCAGATATCATAAGGACACACAGTGCAGCACACCTCACACCAATAGTCCTACAGGCTCATCAACTATAGATAGCAGCCTTGCCCCAACACGCTCCACAAACAACTCAATAGTCTTAGAGCAAGGTCGCTGCCTTAAGTTGGTGAGTCTGTAAGGACTATTGGTGTGAGCTGTGCTTCAAATTTTCTTCTTTGATGAGATTTTCATTTTATGTGTGTCCTGATGATCCCTGAATAGCCATAGTATACTGGACCACCGCAATAGTATCGAATATCTAACAACAAAAAAGAACAATGTGCTAATAAATAATAATTACGGATTCAAAGTAAATATTATGAAAAATATAAATAATATATCGCCTAATATATGTGAAGAAACATGATACTGTTGAATTCGGCTGATATTTAGTAACGAGCTCCATAGAAAGACGTGTAACCAATCGTAGCTCGTACCTTTCTTCAGAAGGATTTCCTTTAAAGAAATAAAGCCTATTATATATTTTTTCATCTTTGTAATAAAAAAAGAAATAATCTTCTTAAGAAGTGTCGATACCCACATCATTGCAGTCACGGGTTATAATCGACAGTCACGAAGCGTGACTTATTTTACGAAATCGCAGTAAAAGCGTTCAACTAAAAGTAAAAAAAAAAAGGCCAGAGTTCTTTCAAAGACCAGTTCAAAGAGGTCTACATAGTGATATGGTATATACAATATAGGACTGGAAATATGTTTGAATATCAGTAATTTAAAAAAATAAAACGACATTGTCATGATTTTTTTTTTCCTTTCTTTTAATTTTTTAGCTTTTAAGAATGTTTTTTCATTCCTTGTAAGTGATTTTACCAAATGAATTAAATTGTTTGATGACTTGTAATCGTTGAGTGAAGAAAAGAAAACTATGAAATTATGAAATACAATAGAGTTGAAGAAAGCCAGGGACTTAGACCTTGAGATAAATAATATATATAGCTAGAAACGGAGATAGCGGGGGATTTCGGTGTTACAGTTATAACAGAGAGTACCATTTAGTACGTGTAGAGGAATTCAAGTACCTGGGGTCTCACTTACAAGAGGATATGAAACCCACGGCGAATGGTTAAGTTACTTGTTTTATAGGAGTATCCAAAATTTTACGTTCGTGACTTCTACCTAGAAATGTTTAAGTTCGAATGGCTACTGCTCTATACGAGGCCTACAAGAAAAGAAGCAGCATAATGTTTTTTTATAATTAAGCATAGCACAGAATAGGCCCCAAGGAGGACGTGTGAGTCATTGAGAACGCTTTATCGCCTCGACTACATCCGGTAAATAGAACTGTAGCGATAGCACTTTGTTGGATGGAATAGCGTTGTCGGGAACTAACCAAAATATGGAGCAGCGCTGTTAGTACCCTAGTGCCAATAGAACTATGTTCGATCCAACCTATAGGGTGTGGAGTCGGATGGAATTTAGCAGAAGGATAGTAAGGTAGGGCTGCTACTACAGAAGCACTACCTTAGTTCAGGCTTCATTTTTTTTTTTAATATCATAAGTCATTATCAAAAAGAATAAATCCAGTACGTTCCTACAATCTTAACCAATATAAATGGAGATCAGTTGGATTTAATTTTTTCAGCTCTACTATAATTCTCCAAATAACTAACAAAGAAAATAAATGACTAAATAAAAATAGATCAATACATAAATAATGATAATTTCAGTGCAAACATCGAGTTTGGGCAGGGGAAAAAATACTAGCTTCAGATTCACTAACAAATCAACCCTCCTATGGTGTACGTTCAGGGACGACCCAGGTTGTCCACAGTTTTCTCAGGATGGTGAGTGGCATTTACCATTCACCGCTGCAAGGGAAGACACGCCATGACTTGTTGGATTCTTCTTTACAGGAAACGCAGCGTCATTCAGGGAAGCTATTCTTTGGAAACGTTGTTCCCTCCCCCGGAAGGATTTCCGACCGAGACCTAAACCATTCATTGGTTTCGATCTATGAAACTAACCAAGAGAAATAATCAACAGGTATATACAAATATAAAAAAAATGTAAATGGGGGGGGGGGTATGTCTCGAAAACCTTTGAAGGGATTTTAAATAAATAAATGGAGCGGAGCGGTTCAAGGCAGAGCGCTGAATCGCCATGCCGTATGTCCTGGGTTTAAATCACGCTGCTACAAGACTTTTATTTAATCTGTTAGCAGCCGGAGATAGATCATATGGGATCTATCACCTCAAATCACCTCCCTGCACAACCTTTGTCCAAGAAGGAGTACAGTCTCAACCATGTAATGACCCGTTCACGGGTTTTAGCGGTACAGGTTTATTTTCATACAAGGAAGAAATTTTAACGTAAGCAGACTAATTGTTTTTAAGATTATAGTAAATAAATAGAAAAGAGAATATGTTTTACGATGAATCGATTTCACTACGGGGTGAACAAACACACGTTTTCACTTTTTTGCATCATACATAGCGAAACCACATTGATACCGAATCACATTAGCAACTTGTAATATATATCTTGGCCCGTAAACTTGAAAATACAAACTTCCAGAATAAAAAGAAAACATAGATACAAAATCGTGTCTAAATGAATCAATTCTGGGTGAATACCCCAAACACCTTTACCGATTTTCAACTCAAATAATGTGATACTTGCATCGTAAATAAAATCGAAGGTATATTATAAAGGGATATTATAAAGTCTGATCATATAATAATATTTGTATAGCTTAAAAAAAGTTCTTTAAACAAAGTGTTCTGTCTATGGTAAAAGTTTTCATTAAAAGTGTCAAAAGTTTGACTAGTTGCCTTTTCGCAGTTAGCGATTCATAGGAAAAAAAACAACTTGAACCACAACCATTCTTGAAGGGTCTGGGGTTCAGTACAGGGTAGAGACTGTACTGTTTCTTGGACAACGGTTGTACAGGGAGATGATTTGTCCTAGATCACGCTCAACCGCCAGACCCCCCCCTTTTTGGGTATCCACTTACTAGAGTCAGGTTGAGCCCCAAGAGGGTCCTAGATCCCATAGGGCCGCTAATAGATTAAATAAAAGTCTACCAGCGAGCGGGATTAGAACCCAGGACCTTCGGCATGGCAACTCAGTGGTTCATAGAGAGGGCCGAAATCGTGAAGCTATACTTACGTGAGAGCATGGCATCGCTAACACATGCATCGGTCCCGCGCCCTCATCACTATGTACATAATACATTTATCATACTAATCCCTGAATAGGAATCGGCTTCAAGTGTCGCCTTGAGTGCTATGTCGTGGAATTGTTTAGTGGAGCCGTTAGCGAAAAGAGATATACTTTACTTTAACTAAACAACAGAAGGTGTTGACACTAAGAAGTCAGGAACGAGTCATTGCTTCTAAACTGTATTTAGGTTGTTTTTTTTTAAATCGACTTGAATTAATCAAATGAATTAAGACTCCTAACAGGGTTGTAAAATTTTCTCAGAATCTGTTGCATTTAGCCAAATAACTATGGGCTGATTTATTAAAAAAGTAGCGGCGCGGTTAGGTGAACGTGAATAGTGATAATGAGTGACCCGAACCCATCAGCAGTACCAGTACCAATACCAACGTCAAGTACAATCAACAATGGCATTCATCTTAGCAGGGCATTTTTAACAATATCACAAAACACCCGTTCTTGTTTTCAACTACAGCGAGATGACCTCGGCAAGTAATTTATGAAAGGAAAGGAAACGCCATAATTTAGATTATAACTAAAATCATTTAAAAAATTATGAAAAAATTCATCAAATGTTTTTGTGTTACACATGTGTGCAGTTTTTGTGTATTATACATTATGATACAGGTGTGCCAACAAAAGTTTATAACACCATCAGGTCACAAAGCCATGTTCCGTACTTTCTATATTCCTATGAAAGCGAAAGCTGGATAAAGAAAATAAACTTGAACAAAAAAATAAGTATTTATATTATGTCGTTCCGGAAGAGAAACCATAGAATAGAAAATACAAAACATAATCGTAGATAATACGGTCCTAATTCTTTTTGGATTACTTCAACTTCTTTTTCATTAATCCGGTCGAAGTAAAAAATTTCAAACCGAAACCTCAACTCCACACATACCCAAGTCAAAATTCGAGTAGGAGCAGACCTGTTAAAACATGCACAAACGTAACGCAAAATATGTAGGTCTTTTGTTCTTCTTTATGCAACATATTCTACTCCAATAGATTCCCGACCAACAGAGCTCTATGTAATAATAATCAGCTGGAGAAATAGAATGCTTGTAAGAATATTTCTTGAATTTATCTAATGGTTTTGTTTTCAAATAATAAAAATACTATAACTTGGGAAATGTAAACACCAAAACATTTCTAACAATAAGTCCTTATTATCAGAAGTTATGTGCTGTGTCGGGTAGGAAATATAATGAAAATCAGAATACCTGAGACATACCATGCAAAATGACAAATACCGTCTTTTGCAGATTGATAATAGGAGGGGAGCAGGAAGGAGGAGGTAATCCTGGCTAAACAGTTTGAGGCAATGGTTTGCTCTCACAACTGTCCAATATTTAAAAGTGCCGCTAACAAAATTAAGATCGCCACATAAATAGCCAAGGTACGAAACGGATGATAAGTCACGTGAAGAAGTCCTCCGAAGCTGCTAGTAGAGCACCCAGAGGACGACCCCCAAGCTATCACGGATCACTCAAGGTTGGGAACGGCTCATCTTAGCATTGCGAAAATTGTGAAGACATTGAAGCTCTGTTTCACCCTAAACGTAAGTAGAGCGTTATGGATTAAATCTTATTAAATGCAATAAATATTAAAGCCTCCATAAATATATTATAAAAAAAGGATAAAATGATTTTGTTTGTTTAGATTAAATAGACGGAGTGAAGAAATTAGCCAATGGAAGCAATATAGCGGCTGGTTACCATGGCCACATCGATCCAATGTTATTTATGCTGGCCTTTCAATATACCACCATATTTGCAAATGATTTTCTCTATTGCTCTTTCGTACCCGAGGGGGAGGGGTTTGAGTTTTGTTTTAAGATTTGAGAAAATTGGGAAGAGTGAAAATCATCTTTACATTCAGCATATTGTTGCAACTACATTTTTTAAAAATAATATGAAAGATTGCTATATATTAATAATATACTAGAAACATAATTGCAAAATAAAATGTTTTTACACATAAAAATCTAGAGCAATGGGAGGTAAGAAAATTATTGAAAAACAAATGACAGGTCAAATTGGTTTCTAACTGACAAATGCACGAACATCGGTTCCAAAGAGTCTCGATTTATAATATAACTAAAGCTTACAATAACGATTTGTACAAAGCATTCTAAACTGATTCATGGAGGCAGTGGATTGAACAGGAGGCAGTACAATAACCTCGACCAAACCGCAACCTCCGCCATTAGCGGTGAGCCCAAGACATCCCACCACTGGCCACAGCCTTCTGAATCGAGACGGTACAATACAGGTAATATATTAAGTTCTGTCTACAAGAGTCGAAAACGTAACCCATTCGAGACCGATGTGCATTTGACTTCCGACACGGTGTGCAATTGATTTCCGAGGCTATAAGACGGCCTGCACACCATGTGTGCAATAACAGTAATGTTCAATTATCAGTTATTCTGAGTAAACTAGTCGTCGAAATAAGATTTTTCTTGAGCTAATGAAATCTGTAAAGTACAGGAAAACAAAATTTGGCATTGGTTTCACTGTGTACCAAAAAAATCTAAAAATTATCTGAAGCTTAACTTTTGACTACTTTTAAAAAAATTTCTTTGCATTATATACTGTTCTTTATTATAGAAAGCAGAATAACGATTTTATATTATCTAACTATTTTTGAAATAAATGTTTATAAATGTAAACATGTTTTTAAAATTAAAATTGAACAATATAAAGGGAAAAAAATGTTCGCTTCTGGGGACCGTGTTCGAAAACAACCGTCGTTTCAAATGGGTTAAAAGAAAAGTATATTCTACTTAAATTAAAATCCCTAAAGACAATTCAGGAATAGTAACTTAAGGATATAAGACCACCTTTACCGTTAAGAAAAAAGGAAGAAACAAAAAATCGTGGACTGATTCAGGAATCCATATAGGGGAAGAACCGTTGCAAGCTCCTTGTTCGGGTCAAATATTTCTTAACCTGTTCACAATATTATTCCAACTACGTCCACATTGTTTAATTATAAGTTATAGTTAATCAATTTTATATTAATGAACTATAAAATATATTAGTTCACATGAAAATAACGGGATATTCGTGAGCTATTCTTAGGTAATTTATTTTTAAATCAACACAAACAATCTTACGGGGATTATGATACTTCTAAGATGTATCTCACGACACCAACTATCAATCATCTAGAAGTTCGCTAAGGTTCGAAGCAGGTTACACAACGTGAACATTAATTACCGAGCGAGCTGTAGATAACAAGTATAAGCTTTACCTACTAGTCGTCTTATCGATAGTCATTTCAAATATTTAGGTCGCCGTGAAACTGATTCGCTAATCAGCAACAACTGTCGTCATGGCAACGGTTAATATTCCTCGTTATGTCGAATATTATTGTGTACTAATGTAGTTTAAAAAAAAAAGTACAATAATTAGAAGTGGTAATGCACCAAGTGTTTGCTATAGACAGTCGAGGAAACATAAGGAAATGCAACAGATGGTTTTCCTTTCATTACGGATACAGTTCACAACCCGATCACCTTGGAAACTGAGTCCTTTTATCATTTTATTGATAGACCCTCTACATACAGGCGGCTTTGACGATTTTCCGCCCACTGCCTCTACAATATTGATTAAAAAAATTATTATCCGAGAGACACTTTAATATTTCTTAGCGGTATATTCAGGGATGGGATATGTTAAGGTATGACAGGGCTTTTTAAAGTTTGATTGAGCCTCGGTTCTATTTTAACTATTACTCAACACAATAATATCAAATACCAAGGACGGGAAGTAAAAATATACAGTTTTATTTACATTTTTCCGCAATAATACTATTTTTAAGACTACAACAGCATAAGGACATAATTCAAATATCAAATAAGCATACCGTGGACTGAACAAGTAGTGAGGATTTTTCTAAAGATTAAAATAATGCACTAATTAAATAAATGGAAAATGGCGCGGTCTAAAAAAACAGAATTAAGGTTGTTGAGAATCATGCATAGCTCCAACCATACTCTCCACTCACGACGAGCAACGTGCACAACGATTAAGTCCAGAGGGTCGCCTTGAACATTTTTCTGGCTCGCGAGATTCATCACACTTTTACAAAATCTATTTATTTTATAATGACCAAAGTAGTTAAAACAAATGTATTTAAAAAATAATAAATTATTTGCGCGTCCATATATTCAAAAATTAACTCAAAATTATGAGACAAAATATAATGAAGTTATTATAATGACTACAATGCGTGTCATTGTAAAATTAGTATTATTATAATAAATCCAAAAAACAAAAAAAATATGTGTAGTGGGCATAAATACAAAAGGAGGGTGTACAAATTTATATGTTGCATACGGAGTTGGGATGCATTTCCAAAGTGGGCCGCAAGATCATTTGGGTTAGCTACCGCAGTTCTAAATAATACAAACTAATAAAGGAGAGGTAGAATTATACTCCAAATTAAATAACATTTTATATGATAATTTGAAACATCAACAATATATTGTAACATATAAGTATTTAGCAATTATTAACTCCGGAAGCTTAAATGGGGTAGAAATACAGAAAATATTGGAAGGTAGAATAGCAAGACTAAGAGAGGCTATCCAACCTTCCATCCTATTCTAAAAAAGAGACAATTATTTCGAGGTGAGACCTTCTGTTATTTTGTCTCTAGCCTCCAACCGCGGGCTACTAATTTATTAATCAGATTATAAAATCGTTTCTTCCTAGAAAGATAGAACTAATAAATTATTTATGGGATATGAGACAATAATGGTACTTATTACAGTAGCCTGTACCGAATCGAAACTACACTCACCTGGCAACCAGAATCGATTCCGATTTATCAACATTTCACAGATCGAACTAACTGACACTTGTTTGCTACTTCACGGCATTTCACATACAAATCTCGGATCAAAACGGCCTAGTGGATTCTTAATGTCACAATCAGTACTCTCTCCATTCAAAATGGAAAAGCTAAGACACAGAGAATTATACACAGCTTTCGATATATTATTACAGGTCAGAGTATTACGTAAGTCAACTTTGCACATGTGTGAATTTAGTTCAAAATAAAACGAAAAAGTATAATCGAAATAATAATTGAGACAATTACTGAAATCATTTGAACAAATTGACTTATGATATATTTTTATAGAAAGAAATAGCAATAATTTAAATAATGCAATAACAATCGTGTTCGAAAATTTTTCAGTGAAATATTATATTATAGTAACGTAACGTCCATCTAAAATAGATGTTTCGTTATAACATGTCATGAGGAGGCTACGTCGATAATAAGTTTGTAATATAAATGTGTCCTTGTCTATTGTATTCATTCACGCGATAGCAAAAAAAAAAAATAATCTATGTAATAAGTAACAATTTAATTTTGTCATTATTAAATATTAAATATATAATAACATAAATTTCAGATCGACATAAGTTACAAGTTATAGTGAAATGGTCAATGGTAATTAAAATTATACAGTTCTTCTTAGAAAAATAACTTTAAGAGATTAACTGTAGATATATCCAGTAGCCGTTACAAAAAACGTTGTACTCATTTGTCTTTGATATATTGGTGCAGAAATAACGTTACTAGTTATTAACAGAAAGACCTTCAACTTGCTCCTTTGGAAGACAAATTCCATCAAGCGGATCCAGTTCCAGTCAATGATCTCGTTCCGGATAATCCCGCATTCCAGGGCACTAAATGAAAAATATATATACTTATAGACTAAACTTTCAGACCTACTCCTGAGACAGTATAGCATAATATAGTTAATAAACTATCACTTATTAAAATTTTATTTTTTATTTTTTTATATCATAGCCGGTTACTTAATACACTGAATGGATCAGACACTGCGCTGACTAATCTCTAGGTACAGGTTTCGAGATAGGATCTGACAAATATTTATCCTGTCTTCAGCCGTGAATCCATTCCAATCCCTGGTAAACCTCCTTGGGATTAACTAATTTTATATTCACAAACTAAAGCCAAAATGAGCATATATATCAGAATGACATAGAAAACGATCTTTTTCTGGGACTAGGTCGCAGGATCCTAGGATCAAAGAGTAAAACATGGGAAAAACAATTGGTGAGCTTGTTTTAGGACATTAAGAGTTAAGCATTAGGACATTAAGAGTGACACAAGCGCCGTGTGACAAGCTCTATAGCTAAGGTTGATGAGTGATAGAGAGATATTTATCTATTTCATTCGTGGTCCTAACTCACCACCGAAAAAAATAAACATTTTTGAGTTGTGTCACTTTAGGAATACTAGTGTATCACTATCTAATAGCTTATAATTAATTAATTTTATAATAAGTTATAATTTTATTTAATTAATTAGTATTTTAATTAATGATCGTTGTGATATTATTTTAATAGTTAATGTGTATAGTGTTATAATTATTTTTATGATTAACTAATATGTTATAATTCTTCTAATTGTTTTAAAAATAAATGAGATGTTTGAAAATCATATCGTTTACATACATACATTTATATATATAATATATCTAGAACTGTTTATAACATTGCTAATACAGGGGAATATACGTACTTAATAAACCCGGTATCCGAATAATATTTAAGAAATCAATAGCTATACAACATCTAATTTTTCTTATCCCTTGAATTAACAATTAGGTTATGAGAAAAGACGTGGCATTTTTTATGATGATCAAAAACTCAATATTCCGCTTAGCCCTTTAAGGTCAAGGATGAATGACAATGTAAACATGATATTTATTTTAACATTTCTCCTTAATAAGTTAGCCTATATAGATAACCTGGAGCTTCTGCGGAAATGATGATTGTGCAGACTGAAGCCGTTTACGATTGGAAGTAGCTATTTTACTACTCTGAGTACCTTCATCATAACTGTAACTGTTTCAATTATCCTTGTAAAGGAGATAAAAAGAGTCGGTTTTAACAATAACATGCTAAACATTAAATAAAACAGAAGCCAAATAAAAGGCTCTAGTTGTGTGCTAAATGTAGTTTTCGCTCTCGTGAAATGGCCTTGATCTCCAGTAGTTCACTCGCATGTTAGCATTGCAATATGTGACACTATCTGAAACATTAGAAGTACCTAAGTAAATATAGTAAGAGGCCTAGGGCAGGTGGCGTAAAATGGCCCTTATTAGGTTTATTACCTCTACTCTCAGAAGTAAGGGCAGTTGTCGGGAAGGAGCGGTCAACTCAAGATAAAGGAACTGGATGAAGTAATGGAAGAGAAATAGAGTTACATATTGCGTTCCCCATTCTTTGTAAGTAGTTTTATAAGCTATCTTTGTAACCGTGTTCAGCATAGATAAATATAATGTTATGCAATAATTATACTTATTTAAAAAACAACTCCTGGTCAGTCAACTTTTGGAGAAGAGAGAGAGATATGTCTCTTATTTATTAATGATATAAAATTACTATATATTAAGTATAACGATGTCAGGGTGGCATCCCATTTTAGTATTTAAATATATTCAGATCAAAGGATCTGACTTTTCCTTGAGATCATAACTTGGACAGTGAAGCCAATATAGCAGCATAATGTTTCAAAATGTTAACACATTCTTATTTTATACTGTTTTAACTTAATTACTTTAGTTTGTTTCAAATATAAAAGGTTCCATAAAACGTTAGCAACATACTCCACCATAGACAGTGCTACCGTACATTTTTTTCGTTTTGACAGCTTTTCCAACTGTTGTCAAAATCTACCAAGGCGGATCATAACTACAGGTTACCAAACTTCCTAACCAGAGACGGAATTAATTCGGTGGGCTGGCTACAGGATATATTATATATCACCTAGGCCAGTGGTTCCCAACCTGAGGCGTGAAGACAACTCAGGAGGGTTGCACGAGACCAGTGTTTATCAGAAAGACAGTAACCAACTTGGAACTATTATAAGTTTGATTAATAATAAACAAAATGGAGGCCTACATCACTTATCAACTGATTAACATAAAGAGAGTAGAAGCGAGGATTAGTAAGTGACTTCCTGTTGCAGAGGAAAGGCAGCCAGGGCCGGCGCTTGACGCCCTTGGTCGATGTCATTCCGCCCTTCGGCTTCCGATTAGTATGTAAGCTTATATATCATAGTATTCGAATTATAGGATTGTACCAGTAACTGTATGGTCCATGTCCTTACCTAAGGTCATAGCTCCGACTTTCAAATCCTGCTAGTGCTCAAAAGATAATGTTTCATTTTATAAGATTATCTGATAAAGCTATAATCAAAGACATGGCTCCAATTCAATATTAATAACAGCTGAAGTAATATAACATATCGGACATTGAAATAAATGACTTGATATAGGTTGCAATGATAATCTCTATACAATAAAAAATATATACAAATAATGTTATTGTTTGCTTCTAATATCCTTATTTAGTTATAAATATCAAAATATTACGAATTTTTGCATAGCAAGTAAAACTATTCAATGCGAATAAAATATTTTTTTAATATGAATATTTTGAATACGCTTAGGATGAAGAATTATTATGGGGCAATATCTTTCATTCCTAACTATTTAACATTTTTGAACTCCTTCTTAGGATTAGATATTAGAAACTCTGAGACCATATTTAGCTTTATCATATAGAGTTTCTTTAAACTGATAACAGAGAGAATCCTATTATTTTTTTTATATTTCACAGTAGTGAGTAGCAGAGACGATACTAAACCACGGGGAAAGAAAAACATCTCTTAATTTTCCATTAGAAATTTTTTTTTATTGTTTCCTAAATATTCCATTTATTATTTCTTCCAAAGGAGATTCTCTATAGTTGACAAACCCATGGAAACTCTGAAAGTACGACATTTTAGTTATACGAGCAACCAGAAATTTTAATAAGTGATAGTTTATTAACTATATTATGCTATACTGTCTCAGGAGTAGGTCTGAAAGTTTAGTCTATATATCTATATATTTTTCATACAGTGCCCTGGAATTTTAAAGTTCACAGCACTTGGAGTTTTTAAATTATTTTTTTCAAAGCCGATTAGAAAAATAACGTTTAACTTTATTAATTTAATTCGTTAAAAAGAATAAACATGATGTACTCTTAACAAATCCTAAAATCGTATTGCCGTAAACCTAAAAGGCAAAAAATGTGGCTACTTCAACGCTATGCCATAAAATAATATTGTTGCGAACCCGAAGGCTCGATGCCGATACCAGCAATCTCCGCTCACAAGCTCCTGTCCACGGACCTAAATCCGCCCAAACCAAATCCGCCACCTATAACGCAATCTTTCCACCTACGTCTCAGCCTACCCCTCAGATAGAGACCGCCTACCCGCATCACACCGCCTTAAATTTATGTTTCATTTTTAAAATCCGTGCAAGAAGTGGCGACGAACCAATTCCCATCAATAACAAACATAAACATCGAAATCGAAATTACTTAGAACTATTCGAGTGCGCTAGTATCACCCAGCATTTAATTAATTTAGAAGAGTTTTAAGCAGCATTATTATCCTATCGTCGACAAATAATTAATAAACCATTTTATAAAATCGCTCTTTTCCCAGAAAGAAATTATAAATTATTTATTGTTTTTTTTTGAAAGGATGTAAACTGGATTGCATTATCTAATAATTCGTTCACTTAATGAAAACCTATTTCCAGTCGGGTTTTTTTATTTATTTTTTTTTGGCAAATAACTTTATTTTGCGGACACGTTTCGACTAATTTGTCATTATCAATCCATCAAGAACTTCCTTCATCTCAGAAGAGTTACACGTCATCTTTTTTCTATAAATTATTAATTACATAAATCACACAATATAACGAATATACATTTATTAAAATCGTCCATAAATAGAAGTAAGTATAGATACCTCTTTTTTTTTTATAATTCATGTCATTAGTTAAAAACTTTTCTTGGAGGTCCATTGTCCTCCATGGTCCTTTTGTTACTATTTTAAACTTTGGTCTCTATTTATACTATATTTTATTTATATTTACATACTAAAATCCTTCCCATTTAAATTTATCCTAATTAAATTATAATTCAAAAAACTATAATTCAAAAAATTTTTAATACGTAAATTTATTAAGTTTATTATTTTATTTTTAATATCTTTTTATAGGTTCTTAATTTAAAAATCAGATAGGACTGAAATTGGGATATCTAGGTAACTGTTGGGAGGTTATAGTGCTAGGTTATCTCTCTGTGTTTTTAAAGTAGACCATCCCATTTGTTATTTTGTCTTTAACTTCAAAATAACTGATGCATATGATTTGCTAATTTCTCCTCCCTCTTTCCTATCATTCACCACATTATCTATATTATCGCTGATATATAATGCTTCAAGGAATCGTCTTTTAATTACATTCTTTTCTCTGTGTAATACCCTAGGCTTGTCAAAATTAAAAGTGTGTAATTCATTTTTACAGTGTGTTGATAAAGCGGTATTAGTTTTTGAATTAGGTTTTAAATTATTTTTATGGTGATAAAATCTATTTTTTAAATGTGTACTAGTGTGACCTACATATTCTTTATCACAATTGTTGCAACTCAGGTTATATATGACATTTTTATTCTCTAAAAGTGGTATTTTATCTTTTTGGCTATATATTATATTTTTAATCGGGTTTCTTGTTTTATACGCCAATTTTATATCTGATATGTCATAATTTTTGAAAGTTGGTGCTATTTTTTCAGAAAGATTTTTGATGTAGGTTATGCTTCTATAATTTACTTTATTATGTTTTACTTCCTTATTCGGTGATTTAGTGACTATATGGTTTGTGCTGTTATTGATTTGTGGATTTCTATTATTATCTTCTGTATGAAAAAATTTTGTAATTTTTGTTTGGGATGGTTTAATTATTGATTTTTTATTATTATTGTAGGCTATTTTTGAATTATTAATTAAATTTACCCAAGAAATAGAAAAAGATTATTTACTGAACTACTTGGACATCACCATTATTAGAAACCCTAGTAATAATATTATAACAACTAAATGGTATAAAAAAGAAATCACGTCCAATAGACTACTCAATTTTTTCTCAAACCACCCGAAGCATCAAATTAAAAATATAGCTCTCAATTTAATTAGCAGATCAATTAAAGTAACAGATGACGAATATCTAAAAGAAACTAAACACAATATTTTCAAAATCCTCCTAAGCAACGCTTTTCCGATAAAACTCATTAACGAATTATGGCACAAGCAATACAGAGTTATTAGGAATATAGTTGATAACAGCATGTCAATAAATAAGGAAATTAACTTAATTCCAGGAGAATCCATTAATAATTCAAAAATAGCCTACAATAATAATAAAAAATCAATAATTAAACCATCCCAAACAAAAATTACAAAATTTTTTCATACAGAAGATAATAATAGAAATCCACAAATCAATAACAGCACAAACCATATACTCACTAAATCACCGAATAAGGAAGTAAAACATAATAAAGTAAATTATAGAAGCATAACCTACATCAAAAATCTTTCTGAAAAAATAGCACCAACTTTCAAAAATTATGACATATCAGATATAAAATTGGCGTATAAAACAAGAAACCCGATTAAAAATATAATATATAGCCAAAAAGATAAAATACCACTTTTAGAGAATAAAAATGTCATATATAACCTGAGTTGCAACAATTGTGATAAAGAATATGTAGGTCACACTAGTACACATTTAAAAAATAGATTTTATCACCATAAAAATAATTTAAAACCTAATTCAAAAACTAATACCGCTTTATCAACACACTGTAAAAATGAATTACACACTTTTAATTTTGACAAGCCTAGGGTATTACACAGAGAAAAGAATGTAATTAAAAGACGATTCCTTGAAGCATTATATATCAGCGATAATATAGATAATGTGGTGAATGATAGGAAAGAGGGAGGAGAAATTAGCAAATCATATGCATCAGTTATTTTGAAGTTAAAGACAAAATAACAAATGGGATGGTCTACTTTAAAAACACAGAGAGATAACCTAGCACTATAACCTCCCAACAGTTACCTAGATATCCCAATTTCAGTCCTATCTGATTTTTAAATTAAGAACCTATAAAAAGATATTAAAAATAAAATAATAAACTTAATAAATTTACGTATTAAAAATTTTTTGAATTATAGTTTTTTGAATTATAATTTAATTAGGATAAATTTAAATGGGAAGGATTTTAGTATGTAAATATAAATAAAATATAGTATAAATAGAGACCAAAGTTTAAAATAGTAACAAAAGGACCATGGAGGACAATGGACCTCCAAGAAAAGTTTTTAACTAATGACATGAATTATAAAAAAAAAAGAGGTATCTATACTTACTTCTATTTATGGACGATTTTAATAAATGTATATTCGTTATATTGTGTGATTTATGTAATTAATAATTTATAGAAAAAAGATGACGTGTAACTCTTCTGAGATGAAGGAAGTTCTTGATGGATTGATAATGACAAATTAGTCGAAACGTGTCCGCAAAATAAAGTTATTTGCCAAAAAAAAATAAATAAAAAAACCCGACTGGAAATAGGTTTTCATTAAGTGAACGAATTATTATTTATTGTATTTGAGACAATAAAGGCCCTTATTATAGCAACCTGTACCAAAGAAATCGAAACTACACTCACCTGGCAACCAGAATCGATTCTAATTCATCAACGTATCACAGATCGAACTAACTGACACCTGTTTGCAACTTCGCGGCATATCACACACAAATCTCGGATCAAAACGACCTAGTGAATTTTTAATGTCACAATCAATCCACTCTCCATTAAAAATAGACAAGCCAAGTTACGGATTTTTTTTCATAGCTCACGATATCTTAACAGATCAATGTATTACGTAAGCCATTTTTTTAATCCAAAGTCTATAGGTCATTCATACCTACATACATATAAAATATATATATAATGTTACCTAGGAATATATATCTTTGATGCGCGGTCATAAGGGCTTAAGTCAAAATTTTGAATCTTTCAGGAGAGCAACAGCGAAGTTCAAAACATTATGTAAAATCTAATTATTGATATTATTTGTAATTTTATTTTTATAAAACAATATAGTAGTAATTCTATTTGAAGCATACATTTATTTCTTGTCTGATCATTCCTGATTCTGTATTATGGGCTTATTTTGACTTAAACCCCTTATGACTGCCCATCAAAGATATTATAGGTAGCATCAGGTTAGTTTTTTTCCAGTACAGACTGAAGGGTTTGCTATTACGAATTTTTCCATTGATAATTTAGGTTAATTAACTAATTTAGTAATAGTATATACTTATATCTTTTATTATTATTACAATCAAAATTAAAAAGCGGTTCATTATTTCGAATTAAAGACTCAGTACTGTGGAGTACCATACTAATAAACACACAACAAAATATTTTCCATGCCATTAGAATGGCTACAATGTTATGTGAGTCTGAAACATGGAAATTAGGAAAGAGGAGCAAAGAAAAACAACTTGTCGGCGAGATGGACTTTTGGAGGTCAATCAATCTGGAAAAATTCGCCATCAAGCGATCAGAGTTACAACACCTACTGAGGATGGAGGATACAATATCAAAAATGATCATGTGCCGGTGTCCTGAAGGCAGACCATGGATTAACCAACTTCAGGATATCATTACTGGCTACGGTCTCAAGACCCAGAACTAGACCTAAAGTATTATCCGAAAAGCTGGTTGGAGAAAATCACAACTTTGGGGAAACAAAAAAAAAAACAATAAAAAAACTAAAGGTACTTAACAGGAAACAATTTCGATAACGTCTCATGCTATTTTAATAATGTTAACACCCACCTGACTTAACAGATTAAAGAACATTTAATCGTATATTGATATAACATGTTTGGTAAAGGCTAGTAAAAAGTATATAAGAAGGGATGACGTTTACCATTTTAGTGCCAGGCTACGTTACACCAGACGTATATTATTGTTGTTTAGCCAACGTATATATATAAAATTGAAATCTGTAAACACACCGCGCGTTTTAGGGTTTTGCCTCTAACCCCACTTTTATGTAATACAAAAAGCTATCCCATTTCTAGAATTGATGCCTTATATTCCTTTTCTCAAGGTATAGGAAGGAACAAGGCTGCACATGGTTCTTATAACTTTCTCTCCCGCCCACCCCCCTCCTTAACGAGATCAATTTATAAAGCTCACCTTCAACTTAGGAAACGAAGAAGGTATTCCAAAAGGCGACCGTTAACATTCATAGCATGGGCTTCCTGCTCCGATACCCCCCACTCCTGAACAAGAGCCAATCATGTGGGTGATTTCATCCGAGGTCGAAACAAGTCCACTTCCTCAAGATAGCAGCCATTATAAACGCTGTTTGCTTATGAGTAACTTTTTAACTAATAAAGGTTAGTATGATTTTATTAGAAAATTCGGAATAACATAATATATACTAATGACAACAGGTAGAACAATTCAGTTGGCGTGCTCCCATGAGATCTATAAGATGGTAACTATCAATTGGACAGTGAAGACCAATAGAGACTGTCGGTCTTAGCCTGGCGAAGTACTAATGCGTTAAGTTGGGTCAAGGGAACTACATGCACCTCTCCATGTACCACAAAGGCAAACATTAATCGATATATCCACATCGACTCTATTGTAAACGTATACTTTTTATTCACATATGATTTTACAGAGTTCATATGGCATGCGACCTAGGTTGGCAAGGTTCTAACCTTAATTTTAGGAAATGCGAATTTGAACATTTGGAATTTCTAAAACATTTCCACTATTCAAAATAATAAAAAACTTATCTATTTTCTCAACATTCCTTTGCAGTTAGTTAAACAAATACTGATGTATTTTATATTAATAAACCGAAATGGAGTTGGGACCTTGTCATAGAAAACTAAAAGTGAAACAGGAAAGTGAATATGCAAGTTTCCAACTAAAAAAATTAAAATAATATGTACTCGTACATAAAAATTAATCATATAAGAATATTTATGTTAGGATTATTTATGTTAATGTTTACCTATAGTTTCTTATAAGTTAAGTTGGTTTTAAGGGGTCATTTACGTTTTTAAAAAGTACATACATTGTGAAAAAAAATTGTGATTTGCGGTATTTTAAGACACCACTGGAAAAAAGTGCAAAGTCAGAAACAAATATAATTATCTTGGAAGACGGCTTACTGATGATGGAAGCTCCTACAAAGATATAACTGAAAAAAAAGTAAGAGGCAGAAAAATTATTGGGTGTTTAAACTCTGTTCTGTGGAGTAAAAAAAAAATCTGTACCACTAAAACCCGTGAAGGATCTGGGTACATAGTACAAACTGTACTGTTTCATAGACAACGGTTGTCCAAAGAGATGACTTAGTCTAGATCACACTCAACCGCCAGATCCCCCCCCTATTTTGGGTACTCTATTTTTATAATATTTTATAGAAGCTGGGTGGGCCCCAGGAGGGTCCTAGATCCTATATGATCCATCTCCCGCTGCAAACAGACTAAATCTGTGGAGTAAACAGGTTCAAATTTTCGAAAGAAAAGTACTCCGACGTATCTTCAGTCCCAGTTAATATTAGAAGAGAATGGCGATTGAGACCAAATGCAGAAATTTATCACCTGCTAAACGATATAGATATGATTACGGTGATAAAATTAAATCACCTTCGGTGAGCAGGTCAAGTCCCTAGGGTGCAAATAAGTGTCACTCCCAGAATGGTGCTGACAAAACAGTTGCAGGGACGTCGAGCGTTCGGTAGGCCAAGATTAAGATGGGCAGAGTGCGTAGAGAATGATGCAAAGAAAGCTGGAGTTTACAGCTGGATGACAACAGCCAATGATAGAAGAGCACGGCTACTGGTGTTAGAGGAGGCTAGAACTCGCTTGCGAGATAGAGCTCCAACATAATGATAATGAATTATCTTTCCATTTAATAAATATATATAATTCCATATTATATAAATTTAAACCAGTTGACAAGAGCGAAGGCGAGTGAAAGCTATGACACAGTGGATCAGGACGGAGCCAAGAGAGCAGCTGCGGGAGAAAGGAACCCGGATCATCAACTTCATCGAGCAATCGTACTGTTGATAATCAGTCATCGGTGGTCCTTCAGCGAGCATCGCACCTCCCACTATCACCGGCGTTTAACCTTTTAGTGCAGTGGTTCCCAACCTTGTTGTACAAACCCCCTGTTGAATTAAATTTGAACTTGTATGGCTCCTTGTACCTAATAAATAAAACGTAATCCGGAAACTTTTTTGACTCATAAAAATGATTAAGTTGTCAGAATAGTAACAGTGATAAAAGATATATACGTTAATCATTTATAAGCATCAGAAGTCATTTATCAGTGATCGGTATACACACTTATCATTCGAAATTATTTCATTTCTTTTTATTAGAAAATTGTTTTCAGTTTATTGTAAATAAAACTATTTAATTAATATAAGGTCAAGCGGAGGTCTGGAAATGAATTATCTGGAAATTTACACATAAAAATAAACTACATATAAAAATTATAATTAAATAAAGGGTTTCTCAAAGTCTTCGAAACCTTTTTTTTCTAAAAATAAATTTATAATGGGTAAAAATTATGTTGTTTTTTTGTAAAGAGAAAAAAATTACAAGCGAGATGAATTCAATAACTTATGGGACTTTAGATCCTCAGATAAAATTTTATTATATTATTTTAGTACCAAAACTACAACAACAAAAATTCAGAATTAATTTCAATCGCATAGATTTTAAAAAAAATTAATTTTTATCAGAAAATCAATAATTGCCATCAAGTGCTTCGAGGCCACATAATAAAAATTTGCAAGGGAATACAAACAAAAAGTCTAATAGTAGTTATTTATAATCATTTTAATAATAAAGAAACACTAGACACACTTTAATCAATTCAAAATATATTCCACAAGCCTCAAAAATATATTATTCTTGATATATTTAATCAACGAAAAGATAATGCATCACTTTTTACGAGGATATATTGATTGACACCTCACAAGCTCTAATTGATGCTGCATTCAGATAAAAAATTACTCACAAATCAATAAAATTGTTAAAATAGGGTATATTCTTGAAGTGAAAAATCTGATCTGATCCATTAACAAACTGCTCGATAAAGCTGAGATACGGTGATGTCCTTCTTGGAGGACCGATGGCACAGTTACAGAGCGCCCCAGCCTTGTGCCCGACAGATTGTACAAACTGTCGCAACATATCCTTAATAAGTTTCTAAACCCTAATCGGTTATGAAAACGGCAAGTCCTCATTTCAAGAGCGTAGTATCCTTAGCGGAACCAATCGGGATTTGCTACAGGAGGCATTGCAGGTAGGAGGTACCCCCAACCACTTAGCTACAGTCAGTCCCTTCACACTGAACTTAAGTAAAAGAAAATAAAGAGTTAATTAACAATCGTCTTCCCTAACTTAAATGAAATTCGATTTAAAGAGTTTTTTTATACTTTATTTAAATATGTACTAGCGACCCTCCCAGGCTTTGCAAGGGTAGTAAGAGATATTACGCCTACATGTTTGTATGTCTAATGTATTTTATTATGTAGCTATTTTAAAAATAAAAACAAAACAAAATATTTATTTATTTATTTTCATGCACGTTAAGTTGTTAACCCGATAAACCATAAGGTACTCATTAAAATTATATGGTATAAAATATTCTAATAATGCACATGAAATGCTTAAGATAACTAAAGTATATAAGTTAATAAGGGTTGATACTGAACTCTTCTAAATAGCTTTCCAAATACCACATTGTACGTGATCAATTTTTTATTAGATAAAATAGGTATAGTAAGCTGTCCTTAAAAGATTGATATTTGCTATCTCAGACTTTTTTTTAGATCTATAAAAGAGCAATATACCGTCATGCATTGTTTTTTTTTTCCTTTTTCCCCAATAGGGGTGGCATTGGTAAATTCCATACAACCATACTTGAATGCATTGTTTCATTATATGACAAAGGAAATGGACAGTATCATCAATGAAACCTCCCAGGTGGCTTAACTTTACCCTAAATTTGCGACGAATGTCATTATATTCCAACCTATTTACACAAAACCTAGACAAAGTATATACCTAAACCTTTCTGGTGATACACTCTTTTTATTGGTGAAAACCGCGTGAAAATCTGAGCAGTAGTTATTGAGATTACCGCGGACATACAGACAGACACGGCCAAGAACTTTGTTTTATAATATGTATAGATTTCTAAAAAAATCTGCTTCAAGTAGCAGCAGTAAGAGGAGAATTAGCCTAATTACAAGAACACATGATCGTTTAACGATTTCTTCTAGTGGTTTGCAGCAGAAGTTTTACAAAGAACAACAAAAACACACTTTAATATGACGTCTTTCGGGAGGGACGTAAAATGTGGGTCCCAAGCCTCGAGTAATATAAGTATCAAACTAAAGGGTTTTGTTTTTCCAAATGAGATTACTAAATGAACCTTTGGTATCTGTTCCGCAGGCTGTCGCTTCGAGTTGAGTTACAACAATTTTTAACTGTTACTCGTTTCATTTATAATGCTTTCCAAAAATACAAGTTATTTAGAATGAAAAGAGAATGTAAGTACGGGTCATAAGTAAATTTCGGTAATGATATCATCAAGAAATAAATGTTTCAACTAACATTTCCTAAGTATAGATGATATATGTTTGTTGAAACGTTCATTTCTAAATGAAATGATTGTAGAAGTATACACATTTCCAACAATTATAATCACTTTTCAATATTAAAACTCATTTGAAAACTTGTATTTTACTTAAAGGGAAATGAATGAATAGTTAAAATTGTTGTGACTCAATCGGAAGCAACAACCTGCGGAATAATAATTACCGAACCTTCTAATGATGAACCATGAATCAAATTATTTAAGTACTTCTATGATATATTTTTAATTTAAATAAAGAAACCATAACACGGACTTACGAAATTTGACAGAATAACCACGAATTGTAATTATCAATATTGACGTGTAATTGCTAAATTGTACACTTTTTCTCACGCAGATTTAGACAAATTTATAATCAATTTTCATGCAATTATAAACTAAAATTTTGGAAGTACTGTGAAAGGTCAGAGGAAATTGCTTAATCAAACGCTGTCTTAACCAATCAATTAATTTTTCATAGGGAAGCATAACTTTTTATAAGCCTTCAAGCGAGCATATGGGCTCAGTCAGAATTAAAATGTATTCAATAATATATTTATTTTTATTCGTTGTACGTAAATCGTCAAAATAGTTATTATTTATTCAAAATATTGATAATTCGTTGATAATTATCAATTAGTTTAATGTTTATTTTTTGTATGTTCTAAGCAATGAATAAACATGCTATTAATTGCTCAGTAAGTATTAAGTAATTTTCTATACAAATGTTAGAAGATTTATAACGCTCCGGTTTTATTTATTTATTGTAATACAAAAAAATAGATATTATATTTTTAAAAAAAACTTAAATAATAAAGGATTTACAAAAAAAATAAAAATTAAATATTTAAAAATATATACAGAAATAAAGAATGAATTAAAATTTGACTAAAAGTAAGAGGCACCTATGAATTTTCAATCCGATTTTTAATGTTAGCAAATACTAATGCATCCATAACCTTAATGGTATTTCTACTTCTTTTATTCATAGCAATTATATATATACAGTAAAAATTATATTCCTTAACAGTTATTTTAAAAGCATTATTTATGGCATTTTCATTCCGATTAATGTTTTATTAATACAAGAGACAAATAGATTTTAAAAAATATACTTTAAATTCTCAGGAGGATAGATTGGACAGGAATAATCTAGTCTGATGTAGCTCTGACCATACTCAATTTAAAAGTCTAACATAGTAGGAATAAAGGACCGGGGTGCAATACGGGGTGAGTTAAGTTAATAATTTCTACTTTCAATAGGATTTCTTAAGTATTTAATTAAAAGAATAAATTTAATAAATAATTTTAAATTCGAAAAATCGTAAATAACTAACTTAAATATGAAAGAAGCGAAGACATTTTGGAAGCGCTAGCGAAAGTGATCCGTTCCGGGGCATTACCGCATTGCTGATGAAAGTAGTCATTCCAGCCAAATGTATTTTTTTTTAAATATTCTTTTTAAAGCTCATCATATTTGATTCTCTTTATAGATTGAAATGCAGATTTCAAATAATAAAAATATTTAGGTTTAAGGTTGATTTACATGAAAAGACATGAAGATTGTTTAATTCAATAGCCACATGTGCAAACCGACATATTAAACATTTTACACGCCAAAATTTGCTCAAAAAATATTTCTTACAATTCTGCACATAATATTTAAAAATGTTTGATTTAGGTTAAAACTTTAAATATAATCACGTATATACAATAGGTTAATACTATTGAAAAGATCTCAATTATAATACTTATATTTTGAACAACAGAATTACATACCATCTTATCATATCAGATACGACAACAAGAATAATGACTTATAACTTCCATTATCAATATCCTTGCTTTAAATAATCTTAAAGTTTCAAGAATAATTACGATGAAAATAAATACGCTGAGCCTGAACAAATTAATAAAAATAAGTATTAATTTTTTTTTTAATTATTCCTTTTTGTTTTAACATGATGACTCCTAACGTAATGGACAAGTCCGTTTTCTCTTGGAAATAATAAAGGTAAAACGTGTATATTATAATTAAGCCTATGACATACGTGAATGACCGATCAGTAACGACGTCTTCGGCAGCGGGCCAACGAGCTACACAATGTCCACTATCGAGGAGCGAGCACCAACTGAATGGAGAGAGCCTCTACTTCTAACCAACAGGCGCCCCCCCCCCTCTCTCTAGCTCTGCGTCATCCGGGGGTCGTGGAAACTAACCACCTTAAGGTCCATTTTCATTCGGTTCACAGAGGTAGTTAAAAACAAAACAATGGTAGTATCGACAAAAAACAATAAAGATGAAACTTTAAAATGGCCAATTTCCAATAGTCCACCTAACTATTCAACAGTGAAATCTCGAAAAATGAACACAGGCTCCGACAGTCTATTGCAGGGGAGTGTCCGCTGAGAAAGGGTGTACATGTTTTCATTAAAAAAATAAAATTTAAATACTCACATGAAGTAAAAATAGTTTATCTTTAGACTTAAATGCCATCGGTGAGAAACTAGTTAAGGTCAAAGTAAAAAATAACATCTTAAATAGTAAGAAAATATTCACTAAAAAACCAACGTTCCGATCCACATTGCAAGTCTTAAGTAACAGAAGTATTCAGCATTCCCGCAGTTGTTCCCATTAAACACATAAGTATTTATAACCGATACGTAAAACATATAAAATCTGTTTTCCGCTTTGTAACATTTTGTGAGAATCCGTTCAATAATTAGCAATTAACTAAATATTAAATTAAAAATCCCAATATCTCTAAAAATTATAAATACATTTTATTTAGATAGGTTAAACAACATTTTTAAAAGTGCTCATTTTAATTCAAATTTCATTATGATTAAGAGTATATCGAAACTATTTTTAAGTGACGAATCGATTTGCCATAATCGTTAAGAGTAGATTTGCAAATAATGCACTCCTTTCCGTGATGTGACGTTTAATGCTTCACTATAAATAGAGCTAAGGTTACAACTGAGTCAGAGACTCGTATTCTTGTTGATGCTAGTCTGGACCACTTTGATCTCGTCTAGCAGAAGTTTTTTTAAAAAAATTTCTTCACCACGAGTTTCTTTTAATAGATAGAGGGTAATAATTCATAACAAAAATATGAATACGTTTGTCTAATAGAAATATAGAAAAAAGGTTCTTGAAAAATCTAGCCCTTTTTTTCCGGTTGATTAAATAGTCATATCTCATTATAAACAATGTGTCATAACTGTCCAATACATCAAATTAATGTATAAGCCATGACTATAAATATACAATGCAATTGTTTATTTTTAAAATTACCTATAAAATTACAGCAAACTAACTTTAAATATCAACTTAATAATTTAATGAAATCCTCTACGAATAGACAGATAATCTTACTATTGCTACCAATTGTTCTCACTACATCAATCATATAAGCCTAAGGCTGTTAGATGTGCCTCATCTCTGATTTTTATAATTCGGCTTCTTTCATTGGTATTAACTACGAGCATCTTTTGAAATATAAAAAACTAATACTAAATTCACCACCAATCGTGGATTAAATTAATTAGTAAAAATAATTTGAGAAAGAAAAAAAAACCTGCAACGAGAGTTTTAGGTTGGATAACAAGCTACTTGAAATTCAAAGGCGATAACTGAAGAAAAATAGATACTTCTGTTTGACAAACTGCAAGGTAATAGTTTGCTAAGTAATTTGTCATAATAAATAGAGCCACTGAAAGATAATACATCCATCCACTTGATATTCTTTTTTATTTTACATTATTTGAAGCTAATTATAAGCTAGCTAATCATCACAACACGATTGAAGGTCACGGTACATTCGGTTGCATTTCCTTTCTTTATATCGTTGCTGATACCTTGAGCTAACAAAATTAATATGGCAAATGAAATCAGGTTATTCTCACTTTAAGTTTTATAAGATTACAGATTACGATTGGACTAACACTAGGCCCTAGGACTTCTAACCTTGTGGAGATGGGAACGAGTTTATTTTTACTAACCCTATAGCTATAACTAAATAATATAAACGAATTAATAAAAGAGGTACAATTAGAAGAAAGAATAATTCTTCCCTAATCTCTTTTAGTGATGTGTCGGATCTATAACAAAGTATATCCGCGGATACGGATATTTGGTGTCAAGATCCGCGGGTACGGATATTTAGTGTCTAGACCGCGGATACGGATACGGATCTTAACTTTTTTCTGAATCGATGTCGCTGCGCGTGACCTTGATAGTTGTCCCACTAGACAGGACAGTACATGTTTCGAGTTTTTGACTTGCGTTGGGCGGCATAGATAAGGTTTGTGTTTGGTAGTGAGTTATAAAATTGTCAACATAAAACAAAGAAGTTTTTCTTTAAATCTTGAAAGGATTGCCTAAGTCAAATGTTAAATGTCTATAGTTTTTCACTGCTACCTAATAACCTTTATTCAGGGTTAGTAACACTATAAACAGCAACTTTTGTTCTGTTTGAAAAAAAAAATGCGTTTTTCCATACAAACTAAAATCAGCTGATAGTTCATTTGAATGGAGGACTGATTTTTTTGTCATTTCGACGTTGGCCAGAACAAAAGTTGCTGTTTATAGGGTCACTAACACGTACCTAAGAGTTTTGCAGTGAATATAAAATCTATGTATTGAAAATTAATAAGGTATTACTTATTTTACTAATTTAAATAAATAAATATCCTTCCTTGCCTTACAGTAACACGGGTTTTGACAATATTAATTATCAGACAATAATTGTATTGTCAATAAACTTTTCACTCCAATTTTCTATGTCTCCTACTAGCCATTTCCATTGGTTCTCATTCTAAGATTGAAGAGTGTCATTCCCAATCCTGCTTTCCACTCTTACACATACTCTTTGAAGTACGGTTAATTGTCTCGGGTCATTAACTGAGGGTATGTATTGAAATTTAATAAGGTAAAAGATCCGCCAAAAAAGTCACGAATACGGATACGGATATCCGGCACATCACTAATCTCTTTGCTTACTATTTATTGCTCTTTTGAAATATTGACAAACAAAGAAACGTCAAACATTTAAAATAGGTTGTAGATAACTTTTACTTTTCTATACATTTCGATATAATAGCTGTTTAAAGCTTTCCAGATATAGATAAAAGCTTACACCATTTATAATTTATAAAAATAAACAAAAACTAAAGAACTAACATATTATTTAACAGTTTTTAATATAAAACAGTTGACTTTTTCCAGTTGTCCATATGATATAAAAATTTATTTTTGAATAATTGAATAGTTGCCTGGAAGAAGGGCGTATGTTACATTTTTCAGTTTTTTTTGGAACAAGATCCATGTGATGGCCCCTAGCGCTCTCTCGTCAAGAAATACCCGCCCGCACGCGAAATTTCTATACTCTTCGGTTGTTCAATGTCAAAATAAAGATTTTGACCAAAACATCGTGGATGTAACAATTTTTTTTTATTTATTTTTTTTTGCTTGTTTTACAATCGAACAAGGGCGTACGTGCAAAATCTATAAAATGTAAGAAGGGCGTAAGTGACAGTCACCTAATTAAATGACCCGTTTTGTTATTTTATTATATATATATATATATATATATATATATATATATATATATATATATATAGAGAGAGAGAGAGAGAGAGAGAGAGAGATTCTTTCATTTATTGTTACGAACAGTAACATGAAGTAAGAAGGAAGTAAAACGATGTTCTTGAGATTTTCAGTTCATAATATGTAAATGAATTATGTGGATGAACACGTTCGATCATCACGACATCATTATGATGCTTATATTGAACTTGTTTCAAACGTTTAAACTGTTAATAATGACAGATGTGATAACGTCCTAGTTAATTGGAGGCTACTAGGAATATACAGAGGGCCCTGGAGAATATACAATATTCCATGGCAACGAGACTTCCGTCCTTACTGCTCTTGCAAATTTTTCACAACTCATCGTGAAAGCTCAACAGTCTATTGTAATATATCAATGCATTATTATATTGAGAAGCATAACATATCAAAATAAATAATATTAAGTCTTTGATAGAGGTTGAAGATATTATATGTAACCTCAGCGATGCTAGTAAAGAAAGCTAAATACCTAAGAGTATTATAATTTATTTTATTTTGTTAGTTATTGATTTTCTTTTCAAATTAAAATATTTAAAAATTAATAAAATCAATAACTAATAAAATAAAATAAATTATAATGATATATAATGACGTAAGTCAACAAGATGCAAATTAAATAAATGTTCAAAGAACATTCTCCCCTCGTATACATCGCAAATTACGAGAACGCGTGGACATGGGATCAGTGAAAAGAAAGGATATGACCATGACCGAGAAGCGAGCCTGATTAAGCCTGGATAGCTCAATTGGTAGAGTTCCAGACTAGCGATCTGGACGACCCGGGTTCGAATCCTGGTCCTGGACATATCTTTTCTTTACAAATAAAAATATTTAAGAGTATTACAGATATAAACAACAGAAACATCAACAATTTTTAAAACTCATACTGTTAAAAAGGAGGAAGAGGACACAAAAGTATCAGCACAAATTAAATTTTTTATGATATAATGTGTAATATGTATATTGTATTTATTTTTCAATAATTTGGGTGCAATACATTTGCATCGATAGCAGCTTGAAGACCTCTTGGCATAAAATTAACAAGATTTTTTAAAACTCTGGCTCGATTTTTTCCCACTCCTCAAGCAAAACTTCTATCAGGCGTTTTTTGGAGGTAATGGCGTATTTTTGAATCCTTTGTTCTAAAATGTGCCTTAAGTTTTCTATGACATTGAGGTCCGGGCTTTGGAGAGGGGTTAGAAGCCTTCTGCTTACATTATACAAGAGCCACTCCTTGGTCTTATTCGAAGTATGCTTAGGATCATTATCCTGCTGAAATATGTAAGAATTTTCAATCCCCAATTTGAGTGCTGATCTGTAGATTATGGCGCAAAATGTTGAGGTATCCATCTGCATTTGAGATTTGTTCAATCGGAACAAGTTTACCAACTCCATGAAATGAAGGTCACCCCCAAATGGTAACATGACCTCCTCCATGTTTCACAGTTGGTCGAACATTTAGTCTTTTTAATTCTTTGTTAGGTTTTCGCCAAATGTACTTCCTACCATCACTCCCAAATTAAATTTGCTCTCGTAGCTAAATAGAACATTTTGCTAAAATTCTACAGGTTTGTTAATGTACTCTTTTGCAAACTCAAATCTCTTTTTTCCGTTAACCTCATTGATAAACGGTTTCTTCTTTGGTATCCTACCGTGTATATTTGCTTGATAAAGGGCTCTTCTTACAGAAGACTCACTTACTTGCTTATTTAAAGTACAAGCCACCATATCTACCAGTTGCCAAGAACTGATTGATGGCTTTTTTGTTGCCTCTTTAATTATGTGTCTTCCCTATCTGAGTGTCAATACCTTAGGCCGTCCTTTTCGTGACTTGTTGGTGCTGATTCCTCCCTCGTCATATTTCTTAATAATATAACGAACTGTAGAAAAACCCTTACCCAAGGTTTGACCAATTTCCTGATATGTTTTTCCGCTGTTTCGCAAAAATACAGACTTTTGTCGGGTCGCAATAGAAAATTCGCCTTTCTTTGGTGCAGTTTACTTAGATGCAGAACAATACAGACTAAATAAATTTCAATACAATCCCCCTAATCCTGAACATAATTAAGCTCTTAACAAACAAAATAATGTGTTGTAAACAAATATGTGCAAATACTTTTGAAACCACTTCTAAATTACTGAGCTACCAGGGGTCGTATCAAATTAAGACAAATCCGTTCTCTTCACCGATCCTATATCCCCGTGTTCTCGCAATTTTTGCAAATTATACACGGGGAAGAATGTTCATTGAACATTACTTTAATTAGGATCTTGTTGACTTACGTCATTATGTTACTTATAATTTATTTTTATTAATTGTTATTTAGATGGTGCTAATTTTTAAATATTTTTGTTTTGAAGAGAAAAGATTTGTATGGGATCGGTGAAGAGAAAGGATTTGTCTGACTTGGATACGACCCCTGATAGCTCAGTGGTTTAGAGCACTGCAACGGAAATGCAGACGGCCCGGGTTCGAATCCCGGCCAGGACATTCTTTTCTCTTCAAAACAAAAATATTTAAAAATAATCACCATCAAAATAACAATTAATAAAAAAAGAAAACTAATCAAATATAGTTTCAGGTGCCAGATATAGATCACCTTCTGGATTCATTGAATGGAAAATTAGCCACAAAAGTTATTTACTACAATTGCAACAGACAAAGAGGATAAGATCTAGATAAAATATAACAAATGCTATAAATAGAATTAATATTAATCAACTTGGAAGTAATTGTTTTTTGTTTCAAAATACTTATTTGTGTACAGAAAACAAAAAACAAATCGGTTAATGAGAGATAGAATTGAAATACGGCCCTTACTTTTAATATGTTTATATATTAATAATGTATATATTAGGTTGTTTGCATATTAATTAAGAAATTCATATGATCAACTTATGGTGACTAAACAGTTTATTTTTTCAAGCTTAACTTGATTGATGTTTACAGTGGTAATATTATTAATATTTTAATAAATTTGATTTATGATAGCAAGGGTAAATGATTTTTCTTCCTAAATGCTTTTGAAGTTAACTGTATTTGGTATTAATTACTGAGATACTGAAAATATGTATGTGTCAAATGTGATTAAACTTCCTTATTTTTTTTTGTTGTAAAGAGATTAATAATTAAATATTGACTATGCTGTAATTATGAGAATGATTTAGTCCCTATCATTAGTATTAAAAATGAAACAATAGATTACTAATGATTCTTCAATAAAGTTAATTGTAATGTTAACATATTTATAAAAAAATTATATTCATTATTCCATAGTTACATAAAATGTTGTAGCTAAAAAAAAAAAAACTTATTAATAATGAAATGAAATTTATGAGGTTTCAATTTTATTCATTTTCTAAGAGAGACAGAAGACGAGATCACCTTGGGATTAAATTCTACTCCTTGATGTTACAATCACCTGTTAGTTGTGGTAGCGGTCCATCCCTGGCTATCACATGATGGATGATAAAATCACATAACTCCATGCAAAATATACAACGAGTCATGTTAATTTTATTGTCTCCCGAGAAATTACTCTATAAAATAAAATAATTTGTAATAGCTTAATTTAGAAAGTTAAATATTAATTAATATATCACAATATTATTTGTGAACATAAAAACTTCCATTAAATATTTCTTATTTTCAAAACATTCAAATTTTTATTCCCTAAACCCTATTATAATCACACTTGAGCTTTATTTGAGTTTTTTTTGTCTTCAGGGTTTTATTTTTTCCCTAAAATTCCACTCATCTAATATATATTTATATGTATATTATAAAACTTTGTACCTGGCAATTTTTTTAAATATTGACAAAGCCATTTCCAAGCAAGTGATAATGTAAGAAGCCATATTTTAATGCCTTAGTATAGTACATCATATTTTAGTGTTATATTAATTTATATGCACAAAGGTGAATGAAATTTATATTTTCATCTTGTATTAAAGTATGGTGTAAGTGTGATTATAATATGGTTTGATGGAATACAAATTTGAATGATTTGAAAATAAGAAATATTTAATGGAAGTTTTTATGTTCACGAATAATATTGTGATATATCAATATTAAACTTTCTAACTTAAGCAATTACAAAATATATTATTTGTTAGAGTAATTACTAGGGAGAAAATAAAATTAGTATGACTCCTAGCATATTTTGCATGGAACCATGTGATTTTCTTCTCCACAATATGATGGCCAGGGGATGGACCGCTACTACAATTATCAGCTAATTGTAACATCAAGGGAAAGACAATTCAATCGCAACAAGGTGGTTTCGTCTTCTTTCACTCTTTTCCAATAAAAATGAAACCTGAAGCATTTCGTTATAAATAAATTATTTTTCATTTCATTTTAACAATATAATATTTTATGGAATTGTTAATATTTATTAATTTTTTAAATAAGTCAACACCGGATTTGCAGCCTAGAAGGTGGTCTTATCCTTAGTAACGCCGTCCTTCGGGAGGGACGTACAGTGTCAGGTACTCCTGTAAGATCCCTGTCCTAATTATACATGGGACTCCCACTGAAGCTTGGATCGATTAGCTACAGCAGCATAAAGTGACGTAAAATGAATAAATGAATAAAGAAGTACTTTTAGCACTCTTGAAGAATCAATAATAATCACGATTTCATCCATACTAATGCTCAAGAATAAATCATTCTCATCATAGCAGCAAAGTCAATATTTAATTATTAATGTATTTACCCTAAAAAAAAAATTGAAGAAATTTAGTAAGTCATTTGGAATATCAGTTATTAATATCCAGTAAAATAAACTTCAAAAACATTGAGAAAGAAAAATCATTTATAGTTACTCTCACTATGATAACTATAACGTTACGATAAATATTAACACCAATTAGAATGTGTATTAGCTTGCAAAAAGGTATGACAAAACTGTTCAACATCTTAAGTTAATCATATGAAGTCCTAATTAATATACAAAGAGCCTAATATATACATTATTAGTTTATGAACATACTGCTCGATATAATAAAGTGATTAAATAACAAATAACCCTTATTTATAAGAAACATTTGATCTAAAAACGATAATAGTAAAACATTCCTAGAACTGTGAAGAAAATATCATTAAAACAAATATTTATAAGATACAATTTTTTTTTTAAATTGGAGAAATTTAAATTTCAAAAAAATGGGCCAATGTTAGTCTCATCTTTGGCTCTAAAAGTTATCTTAAGTGAATATTTCATGTTCATTTCTGCTTAAATGAATTCATAATAGGATTATGTTTTTAAATTTTGAAACAATAAATAATAAAGAAAAAAGTGTCTAAACATATTCCATCAAATGATTAATAACTTATATAAACAAAGAATATAATAGGAATTTTATGCATATGAGTAAACTAAACAAACTTTCATGATTAAAATAGATAACCTTATCAGATAAAATGCTCCATGAGTAACTGTTGAAAGTACATATTTTATACAACCAGTCGATATTAAAATAAAATAGCCATTTTGAAACAATAGATCCTTTATGCGTCAAAGAAAGTTTAATATAAAAGCAAAGATATCTTCTGTTTGTGGAACATTGATCTGACATTTCAGAAATACCTAGTCGATAAGATCATTCAAAAACATCTTACAAAATAGATTGCATACAAACAATGATATATCCTTTTAATTGCGAGTACATTCAGCATTAGCTGAACAATATTTTGTAATAGTAATGGTGAATAATCATCAAAAATTAATCATTCTCCAACTAGCATTATAATGAAAGGTCTATTAAAATTAAATTTTGAAATTGAAAAAACCATATGAAACAACAGAGAACCTAAATATAAAAACACTTTTAAACCAGATTGTATTTTTTTTAAAATCACTAAACAATCAATTTATACAAAAAAATACGCTCGTAAATGAAAAACTAAACAATAAATACGCCGGTAAAGCCAACTCAGTGATTAGTAGTATCTGATGAATGCTGAACGTAGTTGGCAAAGATAATTGGATTATTATAATTTCGTTAACATAGGGAAAATAATATGATTGATTTCCTTACAAAATAATGAGACAAACTAATAATAATATGAATTCATACCTCAGAGGGTGTCAATCTTGCCATATTAGAATCCGCTGGGCTCCCTTTGTCTATTCGCTAATACATATCACTTGAAACGATAAATTTAACAACTTTTTTTTCAATTTAAACCGATAAGACACTTCATACTTCCGTGAGGTACAAGCTCTGTACAATTTTTTACTCAACTCTTGTTACGAAACGATTTGGTACGTCATGTTGAACCCTGAAGTGTAGAACTTGTAATATTTTTGTGCGATCAGCTGCCATTCGTGACAGCTGTGTGAGCACTCAGTGTGTTAACCTCCGTCGTGAGGGGCCCAATTGCCAGTTTATAAAAGAAAAGAAATCGTCACTGTTTAGTTTTGCGATTTATAAAATGGGTTAATTTTTTTGAAAAGTTGTATATTGCATAATATAACCCTTAGTGGAAATGTACGCTTAGTAGCTTTGTTTTGTCGAGTTTGTAGTCGTCTTCGCTTCCTCTTTCAAAATGCATTTAGGAGGAACAGTCAGACTAAATAAAATAGGAGTTGCTGTTGTTTGTGGAATCATAATAGTCATGATTCTATACATGTCACCTAGAAGTGGTAGCCCTTTTGACTCAGCTTCTGCCAAAGTCAACCTAAGAAGACTTCTTCTAGTGTCCATAGAAGCTGCTGAAAAGGGAGGTTGGGAAGTTGTCAAAGTCATCCATCAAGCCAATTTAAAAGAAGAGAGCAAAGGAGAGACAAAGGAAGGTGTTAAAGTCCCTGTTACTAATGCAGATTATAAATCTCATTGTGTGATGTATTATGGAATCAAAAACACTTTTCCTTCAGTGAAGGTATTTTCAAATATATTTAATTTTTAAAGGAAATATCACAGAGCGAATTTTTACTGTCATTTTTTATTCTTCCAAGGTGATTAGTGAGGAAAAGAAAGGTGAAAATGAATGTCAGCATTTGCCACCAATGGAAATCGAACAGTTAGAAAAAACAAATGGTATTGAAAGTTTAGCTGATTTTGAAGCGAATGCAGAGCACATAACAGTTTGGATAGATCCTTTAGACGCTACAAAGGAATATACAGGCAATTAATCCATTCTGTAGCCATCCATCTCTTCGACGACATCTTTAGATTTATTATTATGTTGTTTTTTCTAATTTCTAGAGGGCCTATATCAGTATGTGACCACGATGGTGTGTGTTGCTTATCAGGGAAATCCCATTATTGGTGTAATTCATAAGCCATTTGGGTCTGAACCAAAAACAACATGGGCTTGGATTCATAAAGGGATGTCTAAGCACCTTAATGTTAATAAGCCTAAAGTATTGTCATATTTTCTTAAATTTTTAGAGTGAGGTAGTTATCTATAGTATGCTTGAAACATTTTCCTCACTTTTTTTTATTTTTTATTTAGAGCGACAAAAAAGTGGTAATGATATCCAAATCTCATCCTGGAAAGGTTCAGTCATTAGTGCAGGATGTCTTTGGGGAAGGTACAGGAATCATACCTGCAGGAGGAGCAGGTAAGACTTGGAGATGTCGACTTACTTAGACATTTAGTAATTTCTTATAAGTAGTAAATGAAAAGTTAACCTCTTATAAATAGTAGCATCAGAGAAAGTTAAAATATTTAAAGTTTTTACCATCTCATTTAAAAACGCTGGTTAATTTTATCTTGTTTTAAAAATGAAAATTCGGAGGATAAAATTGAACTTTCATCCTGCTTGTCAGCAACTTTAACCTTCATTATTATTATGTGTAAAAATTATTAATTTTTCATGAATAATTATTGGTTGACCATATAAATTATTAAGGGTTATACAGTCATAAAAATAATTCGTGCTATTTGAGATTCATTTTTTGACACGTGGTGCTTGTACTTCATGTTTAAAAAAAAAATTATTATCCATGGGAAAATGTTAAACTACATATCTAACCCATCCTCTCCCATATATAGTTTTCTAATTAAAATGTTTTACATATTTATTTTGTTTAATTTTATTTCAATTTATGGATTAGACAGCAGTCATTTGAACAAATTAGCAATAAGTAGAAATTATATAAGTCAGCAAGATCCTGTATTTAATTTTTTTTCAGGATATAAGGCTCTTGAGGTGGCAACAGGAAATGCGACCGCTTATCTTCATAATACAGAGATCAGTAAGTGGGATGTCTGTGCCGGAGACGTGATAGTATCGGCGCTGGAAGGCTCCTTTTCAACACTCGATGGGAACGATCTTGACTACTCAGCCTCTTCAGATCCTGTCAACAAAGATGGGATATTAGCAACTCTTGACAAGGCTGATCAGTACATCCAAAAATTGAAAGAAATCAGAAAAACCTATTAGAATAATTTTGGTGATGTTCTGCTTGATTATTGATTGATATCTGAAAAGGTATCAAGTGATCTGATCACTAGTACAGAAGATGTGATGGATAGATAGATTTTTTAGATTATTTGTTGGGAAAAGTTATATAAGGTTAGAGTTTTAAAGTAAACTATTTCTTAATTCTATTTGGGACCATGACATCATTTTTAATAAAAGTTTTGATTATTTTAAAACTTTAAATGTAATTTTTTTATTACTAGTTTCTTAATTTTAGAAACTATTTCAATCAGTATCCTTAAATGTAGGAAAACTATAACATCTTCATCCTCCTGGTTTGAAGAGATATTTTTTTCTGTATCAGAGATATATCTCAGTTAGGATTTTCCTAAATTGAAAATATATTGATTATATATAAAGGCTTATAATCATTTAATAAAAATAGAAAAAGTAAATTTTCTATTTTGTTGTTTATTAAAGCGAACCAAGAAAGAATTAATTACTACATTTGAGCTGAGGACAATTTATAAAACCAACTACTCAACGGTAGATTTGTAGGTATTGTTTACATAATTTAAGTTTTTTCTTCAATTTTCCTGATTGAATAGGACCGTTTTATTAACATAATAAGAGGAAGAATATATCGTTCTCTAAAGCAGTTCTTAACATCCTAAAAAAATATGTAAATACATAGGCTTGTTGCATATGTATTAAAAAATTGAAATAGAAAAGTTTTGAATTTATTAATGAGTCTTAGATTGATGTAAATAAAAAATCAATCAGTATTAAATGCTATATTTAATTTATTTATTTTACTTATACTAGGACTTTTATAAAATGAAGATCTGTGTTTTATGTATTCCACTTTAAATTAAGATTAATTAAAAAAAACTATGTATAATATGTTCTTATTATTAGTGATGTTTTCTTTGTCTTTCTTAAATTAAGGACTTATCCCGTGTAAGTAGAAACAATTAATTTTTGACTTATCAATACTGTAAATAATTATTTTTAATTAACTGTTTTCACTATAAGCACTTTCAACTAGCCATTGCACAAGAGGTGATTAAAAATCAATATCTGTTTCCCTAGCATGTATTATTTTTTTATTCATGTGATATAGAGTCAACAGTGTGCTATCAGGAATATCGCTATATCAACTTAATCATTGATAAATTATTAGGGTAAAAGATGAACAAACTATTGTACCACAAATAAAAAAGAAAACATCAAAATATAAATAAATCAACATTTGAATCGTGGTAGTTTATGAAACTAATGTGTGCAATTCCTAATAGAATTCTTTAAAAAATTGTGAAAACAACATGAAAGATGTTTTTAAATGAGGCTTTGTCATCAATTCTTGTGTATTAAGATTAAGTATTTGTGCTTGTTTTTATCAGTTATTAATTTTTTATTATTATTTTTGATTGTTTTATTACATGATGAATTTTTTTGTTCCTAGTTTTATAAATAAAGTGATACATTTTTTTAAAAATTGTCGATTTTTTGAAGTAAATTTTCTTTCTCTTTACCCAAATGATACTAATATTTTAAAGTGATGAAAATGAAGGTTATAATTTTTTTTCTTCTTACAAACCTTAACACTTTGCCGCCCGCTAATGTTTTGCTGAAATTTACTATATGACCGTTGATTTTATCATATAGCAATATAATTTTTACCATATTATGATATCAATCTGCTATGTGACCGGAGCTTATCACCAAAACGAGATTTCTTGTTCCCGGTCACCAACAAATGTCTAATGAAAACGAGAAATCTCGTTCCCAGACATCAATGTGTTAAGGTAAAAATTTTCAACCATCAAATAAAAATTAATTTATTTAAACACATATTTGAATACATCATAGCACCAACTACTTCCTCTTCCATTGGTGCGACAACACATCATTAGGTCTCAGCTTCACCGAGCAGTTGTTACCTGATCAATCAATCAATAATAATTGGCAGATAATTTATTAATGTAATGTGTTAACAGCCGGGGATGAACTCCGTGAGATCTAGAGACCCTGCTGTGGTGCTCACCGTACTTCTATAAAGTGGATACCCTCAATTGGGGGAGAATCCTGGCTGTTGATTATGATCTAGGAGAAATCCCTGAAAACAATACAGTCTCTACCATACTGAACCCAAGACCCTTCATGGGTTGGAGCTGTACAAGTTTTTTTTTTAAATATTATTTTATTAAATTAGCTTTAACAGAGAAAAATGTGTCAGAAGGGATAGAATCATGTTACAAAATACAAAAAATGCCTATAGCAAATGATTAGTGGATTTGAAGTACATCCCTCTTCACAGTTGATATTTAATTGTGCTCTGTTGTGGTATGAATCCAAATTGATAGCATGTAAAAATGTCCATGTCTGTTAGTATATCAACAATTGATGTTTATTCGGCGAAAACCTGGACTTCGCTTTCTCATTTCGTAGTTAGGTCATCTTTCATTCACTAATAAAAAATTTGGTGAGTCAGGCTCGGGTTAGTGATCTGAAAAAAAATGGCAGGCTTCGATCAGAAAAGCAAGTTAACAATAAACTTAGGCCTCACCTGTGGTGTAGTGGTTAGCACAACAACCTACTGTCCCAAGGTAGCAGGTGGGCCTAGGATTCTTTAATGGGAATAAAAAATCCTTGCTTATGCCATCCGTCGGTAGAGAAGTAAAATTGGGATCCCTAGGCTGTAAAATCTTAATTAAAGTTGGATGGACCTAGAAGCAAGAGGAAGAATGAGGTGGAGACGCGAGGAAGCTAGGGAAGAGAAGCACATACCGGGATTGTAGCGCTGGGGAGTTAGTTATTTAAACTTGAAAAAGCAAAATTTAAGACTCCCACTGCAGCATAAAGTGATGTTAAATGAAACAAACAAACTGAAGCAACATGTGAGATTGATATGAACAAGTACATTAGTAACCTTTTAAGTGACAAGGCGAGATAGATCCGTAATAATACTAAGCATCATTAAATGTCAGTACCGGTCCTAATAAACTCTCAACATGTAATTAGCATTTGATTCTACCATTTGGCTTTAAAAGTTTCACTTTTTTGAGAAAGAGACCTCACATCCCTTTTCCAGCATAAGTGTACTGTTACTAATACCTTTAAGCAGGGTCAATTACTAAATCCAATCCGTCACTGAGATAAAATAAAGAATGAAGTCAAGAGCATTTTAAAAAGAAGAAAATAAAAATTGAATTTTTGCAAACAAGGAAGCTGGACATGGTAAGGATGAAGTACCACAATACATAATAATGTTCTTTGGATATAAAGATTTTGGCTTGGATATAATGTATGTCTCTTTATTGTGGTTGATGGCAACAATTATGGTGAAGAAACCCAACAACTATAACCCTGAAATAGCAACAGAATTATATATTTTGATTATTTAATCAAAAATTATGTTAAAATTAAACTAATTTTTAGTAAGTATAAAAAAAAAATATACATGTTTTATAACTCGATCCATTATCTGTTTTCTTGTTTACCATTGGTAAGTAAGATAGCTAAGTTAAAAAGTTTTGCATTTCATTTACATTTTTGTCCATACCGTTGTCATTGCAGATTATTTGATTGAAAATTAGATAGTAAATTTATCTGAAACGATAGTACATGAAAGTACTTTTTTATGTCCCATGAGTCATCAATCAAAATATACCAATTTACTTTAGGAATTATTCAGATTTTGACCCTGATACATTTCTGTTTTTATAAGTATCTATAAGCACCAGTATTAAAAGCTATAAAAGAATTCAAAATAAAAACAATACCAATTAAATAAATTTAAATAATAATCAGTAGATTTGTTGCTAAAATATCATTCCATCGTTAAATGCATTTATTTCCAGAAATTGATTGCAGTTGTTCCCTTACATTGTAGATTTCTTTTTTTATTCCTTTGATTGCCAATAAGAAAATGACTAAGATGTAACAAAGTTGTATTTTCAACAAAAGGGCTGAAAATTCACTATCATTTAACATAAGTTTTAAGTTTTTTTCAAATTATCTAACAAAAGTATTTTTAAAAAAAAATTATGAAAATACTATGAATATTTTTCCTAATTACATAGTATAAACTTTCAAATATAAAAAAATAAAATGGATTTTTTATGAATGAAGTACACATCTAAGTTTTCCAGAACAACAATTGAGTAAGGATCTACCATCTCACTTAACTATTACATAAAAATTATATTTGATGAAGAATGTCAAATCAGTTAATATATAAACATTAATTTCTTACTTAATAATAGAATTTTAAACTTCCAAAATCGAGAAGCTAGCTCATACATACAGAAGAAAAGTAAACCAGTAAATGATGTCTGATATGTTTTAATTTAGTCTTAAAAAAAAAGTTACAAGTACAATAAATGTTTATACAATTTTAAAACAAGTATAATTTGAATTTAACATCAACAATGAAACTACCATTAAGTTAAAGAAAAAATCAGTTATTAAACATTTTTTATTCGACTAAATTCTTTAACATTTTGAGAAATTCAAATTGTTGTGAAGTGTTTTAAAGGCCAAATTGCAGTTTAGATTACCAGTCAGTTAAATTCTTTACAACATTTTAAGAGACTCCAATCACTCTAAAACCATAGTATCTATAAGCCACAATAGAAATTTATATAACTTATGAACAAATTTTGGTAGACAATATGTTGGGCAATGTCTTATTAATAGGTATTAAATAGAGAAACAACAATAGTTTGGGAACAAGAAATTAAGAAAATTCTAACATATAATATAAGTAATAGCCTAAACTGGTAACCAAAACACAATTTTTACAGTGCATATTATATACAAAATTGTTTTCCATCAACATTCATTACACAAGGTATAAACATGTAGTAATTACATTTAATAATATACATATATGTAATAATAATTATATATATATATATATATATATTTTTTTTTAAGTGTGTGCCTTTTATTATACACAGTACACACTTAAATATCCAACATATATATATATAAACCAGCACATGTACACATATATTTACAAATATATAAAACACTAAAGCCTAAGTCATTAAGTGTAAGCTAATTAGGCACATCAAGTTTTTCATTGATTTATTATTACTAATAATTAATTGGTAAAAATTACAACCTTTCGAAATTTGAAATCAGGTTGAGCATAGAATAAATCGATAGTATGAATTATAAATGATAATATTAACTACAACCTGACTTAATACATTATTTAACAGATAAAAAAAAATAGATATTAATAATAATTGTCGAGTTGAGCAAATTAAGAAAACAAATGCATGAATAGAAATATTAATACAAAAAAACAAAAAAGCTGCTAATAATAAAATGAAGACTTTAATAGGAAAAAATTATTTTAAAATATAAATTGGGCCTATAAAAATATCTTACACCATGTTATGTAACTTATTATTATCTTTACCAAAGAGAGAGTAATAGGAGCCTTTGAATCATTAAGATAATTTAGTAACTGATATCACTATTGAGTAGGTTCTGAGTCATTTATATCTACAATAATGCTCAAACAATTTCCTAACAGAATATTTGGACCCCCAAAATAAACAAAATGCTAAGTCATATTAAAATCTGCATTATTTAAAATTAATGGTAAAGTTGTTGAATATTACACACAAAATTTCCAAAAATCCTGAGAGCTTGCCATAAATTCTCCAAATAATAGGGTCTTTGCTCAACTCCAAATTTAAAACAAAAAACCTCCCCATTAACAAATAAAAAAAATTAGAATAAACATATTTTAATAAATAAAAGAGGCAATAAAATACAAGTTTTAATCCTATCAAATATAGTCATGGTAGAGAAAATATAGTTTCACATTCAATAGGGATTATAAACACTATATACACATTGCAGTTACAAAATACATCCTAGATCCATTTCCTATGGTAAAAAAGAATTGAATATATGTATATTTATATTCACAATAAAACTAACTTTAAAAGGAATACAACCAAATTAAGCAATAGAAGAAAATTATAATAATGATGATAAAAAAAATCATCAGAAGAAATCATGATTTCTTTTAAACAGTGGATGAGGAAATTAAAATTGAAGCAAGTTGCTGATCTCAACGCATCAATTTCAGGTGACTAAATTGCATAAATTTAACTTTTGGGTGGCCTAGAACTATTAGTTTTTGAGGAGCTTAATTTAGACTACAGCATGAGTGTTATACAATAGTGGGCGCTAGAGTCAGGTGTTAAAACACAAATATTGTATGTATAAAATATTACCCCTCCCCCCAATATCTAATCCAAATAGAAAACAATTAGTCGGCTACTTTATGAAATGATGTATCTTTATACTTATTTTATTTTTATTATAGGATGGTTTTTGAAAGGTAGTGACAAATAGTGAAGCATTATAATATTACTAAAGTAAAAAAGGGAAAACAAAACCATAGTTGATTAAGTGCCATTGGATCCTAATGTTGCCAGGTCAGAATCAACACATTGAATTAAGTGCCATTGGATCCCAATGTTGCCAGCTCAGAATCAACACATTGAATTGTTAGTACATTTAGTTCACATTTGTCGCCAAAATTTAACAGAGTTGTTTGGAGCCCATATTGTTAGCAAAGAATTTAAAACATATTTCATCTAATGAAACCGACATGGAAAAATCATCCAAATTTTATTTATTCCTTATAGTAATGATTGCACCTCTATTGAGTTTAAAATATAATATTCAAATGCAAACACCACATATAGTGTTAATACAACACAAAATATATTCATCAGGATATCACTTACAGAAATGAATTACGATTACATACATCAATCTAAGTTTTTGTTACAATCTCAAAAAAGTGAAATTTTGGTAGTTGAAATTTGAAATAATAGGTAGTATTAGTTATATAATCTTACATATCTGTGGCTCAAAAGTGATCTTAAAAAAATAAAAACAACAAAAAGGGGGATAGAAAGTCCATTCACGGTTAATAATGGACAACTAAAAGTTTCTAGCAGTTTAACTAGTTAAAATAATTATCAATGCACATATAAGATAAATATCTTAAAAAGAAAAAATATTTGCTATTAAATTTATTTAAACTTTCCATTACCCTAACTTAAAATGTCATTAAAATATTAGACTCCTGCAAGAGACAATAATAAGCAAGCTATTAAAAAGATTTTTTTTCTTAAAATTGTAATAAGCTAATTTTAAATTTCTCCATTGTTTTAAAAAATATTTAGAGAACACTAGTTATTCCTTAAAGATTTATTTTAAATTAACCAATAAAGTAAAGACATAGCAAAAGAATAAAATCACAGTTTTTCTCTTGCAAAGAAAATTATTTCAGTGAGCCCTTCAAATTTTTTTGGCATTGATTTTATTTTGTGAAATTATTTGCAGAATAGAAAATTAGATAAAATAAAAAGCATGTTTACGAAAATTGAAACAATATTGCATAGATCAAATCAGTTTTGAACCGTTCTCAAAATATTTTTAAAAATAATAAAAATAATCCAAGTAGTAAAAACAATATGAACCTCATAAAGGTCATCGTTTAACTAATTTTTTATCAATTATGCAAGTCTAGAAACATTTATAAAAATATGGAATTCTATAAAATACTTTAAATACTGATAAACATTTAAATAACTGAAATAGGTAAAATAAAAAACAAAACTTTCAATAATTATTAGTAAATATCATGGAGGAGAAAATGGTTAGGTTAGAGGTCAAAAATAAAATATTGAATAGTATTCAACTATTTATTAGAAACCCAGATTGCAGGTCATCATCAGGGATAAATAGGAATGGAAGGCCACGCGTAGCCCACTTCCGTAACATTCTATGAAATTTCTTAGGACAAAAACAGATCTGGGTAGAGGTTCCCATTTTCATACTTGTGACTACTAAGGTCAGATAGAGATCTGCAAAGTGGGTCAAATCGTTGGGTTCTAATAAATAGTTGCTAACAATTTAAGTTTTTATTTTTTACCTGTAAATAGGCCATTTTCTCTCTCTCTCAAAAAAAGAGTCTATTTAAATCAAATATTTTTCTAACATTATATAAAATTTACGTTATCGTACATTATCGTACGAGTAAATGTAATGAATTTAAAAATCGTTGTAATGAAAATGGACGACAGAACAATGAATCATTGTGACCAAATCTAGCATCAACGGAGGGGGACAAGTGTGAAAATTGAAGGTAAATATAGAAAAAAGTGAGTCAAAAAACTACCAGCCATTTTAATAATACTAATTCTTCCAAGTCATTCAAAACCAATCAAATAATATTGCTATTAGATTCACCTTTAGTTTCTCTTAAGTAATTTAAATGTAGGACCTCTTTGTCAGCCTTAGTTTAATCAGTCGAAAGTTACAATACCTCCAATTCTGCTTACTAAACCTTTTATACACGTATTTACAATTTCTAACAAATCGCATATTTGAAGAAAATAATATTTAAAAAAAATTGCAATACATTTCTTAAATTTTGTTATAACATTTATATATTTCACTCAACTGAAGAAACAGTAAACCAAGATCGAAATAAATGTCTAACGATAAAGTTAATACAAATTTATACTTCATGGTAGACGATCTTTTAAATAGTCACTGATGATTGATATTTCCCACAATTTCATACAATCACTATGGTTTAAGACCATACAACCGATAAACATTGTTTTAAATTAGAAACATAACATGATAATGCCTTCCAGGAAAAATTAACTATCTATCTATAAAAACTCAAATATAATATATCAAAACATCTTCCCAATTTCTAGAATCATAAAATAAAGGCTACAAACGAATAAAATATAAATACATAATTAAGAAAAACAGTACATAAATCTCGTTCAATAAAAACGGTTTAACTTATCACATGGAGAATTATTATTCACCAACAATGGAGGCAAAATTAAACTAGGTTTCTAAAAATATCACAAGGTATACAAACTTCATCGACCATGTAAGGTGTAGGTGAAGGGTGGCATTTATAACATTTATAAACGACAATGTTATAATGTAGCTAATATCCTGGTAAAGCCAACAGCTGCTGCTACTACCGTCTGCCCTATTCCCCAGAGGCAGGCGTAGAGCGGTGACATCTGAAGGGAAGCTGCTCGATAGACAAATGCTATAGCTCCTGATGACAGGGCGCCAGAAACCAAAGGTCCAAACATGCCGATGACCAAGATGAGCAGTGGAAAAAATCTAGAGAAAAAACAAAATAAGATTTATAAAATGAATTAAATGCCTTAAAGGGATACAATATTTTATAACCTTAAATCAAAATACAATCAACACTGCTTTATTCTGACACTGGATTAAAGGGAAATGCAAAAGTATTAAAATTGGATTATCAAAAAAAGGTCACACCATCAGTTGAATAGTCAGCTGAACAAGAAAATTTTGTTAGAAAGGTGATACGCACCGAAAAAGGTTTGAATTGGGAAGTTAAGTATTGGTAGCTTCGGTTTACAGATAGTTTGGTACTGTTAAAAAATGATAAAATTGAACACAAAAATGGTGATAGTTGGTAAAGAAGGAGGGCTAGAGGTAAATTGAGTAAGCACAAATTACATTGTTATTGTCTGACAATTTAGAAAATGAGCAAAGTTGGAGGCGAGGCTGGAGAAATGTGCTGGGGGGGGGGGGGTGCCAATGGTTAGCAATGTTATAGTCTATTATAGCTTATTCAGGTTATATTCCTGTATCAAGGAGTGGAATGCCAATGCCTCAGGTATCATTATATCATTATAGCCTTATCATTTATTATCATAAGGTGAGGAAACCGGGCAAAGTAACCATGATATAAACGGTAAAATATAACAAGTTGTCAATATAATAAATTCCAATATGTATCAGTTTAAATACTCATATATCATACAATCAAAAGAACCAGCCTCTAAAAACTGCACTCAAAATTAAAGACAACACCTTATGTCAAGGAAATATGAAATATAAGATTCTATAAATGAACTTACTTGCCAAAATGATGTTTTCTAAGCGTTCCAAAGGCAACGATAGCAGCTATCACGTGAACAAGTAAAGAGGAAAACAAGGCCCATAAGTAAATCTGGTACCACATTTCTGAAATACAGAAAAATATACATTATAATAAACATAGCTTGTAATATAATACAAAAATATTATTTGACTAATATAACAATCTAGATGATCTCAGGCACATTTGATTGGTCAAAATAAAACTATCAGCAGATACAATTATAACATAAGATGATGTTTTGGGCCACTCAATTTGTAAGTCTTGTTCAGGAAATTTATATTAGCAATAAATCGGAACTCCTCCCATCTATTGAATTAACTCTAATAATTGAGACAGTAACCCCCCTCCCTCATGAAAGTTCCAGCTTGTGTTATACCTTCTTCAATCCTTCTTTTATTATGAACTACTTCCTCATTATTCTCTAATACAACCATCTTCACTGACATCAAATTTAATATATTAAATATTTTTTGTACAAGTTTCATTAATTGTTTACTTTTTAATTACAAATCAAACAAGTCCATTCAATCAAGGAATCAGGAACCAATTTAAAATGAAGTCACTCATCTAAAAAACTAAGATGTATAATCTAGTCTCTTCCATGTAATTGTCACTATTTAATTATCTGCTTTTAAAATTTAACAACCTGTATAACTTTAACTCACGAGGGTTATTGGGTTCAGTACATGACGGGAATGTACTCCATCTAAGCCAATGGCCAGGCAGGGAGGTGATTTAACCGAGATCACATTCAATCATGTATGTTTTAGGGGCTTCCTGCCATTAGAAAATACCCACTGTAGACAGATCTCAAAATCACGAAAGATCGATTCAAAGCTGTTAAAAGAATAAATAATTCATACTCCAAACCCAGTTAAGAACTTGGGAATTACAAGTCAATAGCTTAGTACCTTAGGTACTGACCCCACTTCACCACTACAATCCAAGAAGCGTTTTGAGATCAGTGCGTGGTTCTAAGCTAATGCCCGCACAAGAGATTCAGCTTATAACAGAATAAATAATTATCCAACATAACTGGTATTAAACGAAGGACCAACAGATCAGTAGTGAAATGCCTAAAAGAGCTACACCACTCGTTAACCCATATTAAATTTAATTTTAAAATACAAATCGATAAATAATAAAATAATGTTATAATGCTATCAGAATTAGACATTCAATAAACAAAATAATCTAATACAAACAAAAGAAATGACTAATCTTTCAGAGATAAGCAGTTGAAAAAAAAAATTAATAGCTTTAAGAACTAAAATATTTCACTAAATCCTCTTAAAATTTGGAAAAGTAAAATAACGAAACAAATTATTAGTTTTTATTGGAAATTCTAAATGGTTATCTCCATACTACACAAATTAAGTGATCTATGCAACAACTCAGCTAAAATGGAGGTGTTGTCTTTCAGCTGCTATTAACTAATAATAAAGACATGATAAGCAGTAAGATCAATAATAATTCAAAATCTAAAATATATTATAGAGAAGCACTTTGTGAAGTTACTTTATTGGTAATACCTCAAGAAGACAGACCTAAATCTAACTAATTAAATTAAACACGCATGAAGAATCTTCCTAAATGCTGGTTAATCTAGGTAAAGACCATAAAATTATCATTACTTTGACTATTTATGCGAGAAAGTGATTTTAAGATGATTGTATTCAAAACAGTAATTTGCATAGATGAAAAAAAAAAACTTCTTACATTACAATTGGCATTGATCACTAAAAATTCTGTCAATTCAACTATATTTTCAGTGATATTGTAAACTTTACATTATCCAAAGGAGCCAGATCCTATCAAATTAAAGACTATTACATCACATATATAAAACACTGGAAATTTTATCAATTCATTCTTCAACCACCACAACATTTATTTTGAACAAACAAATATCATGCAGTCAAATTAAACTATGTAAAAAAAAAAAATGAATTACCAGGAAATGAGACAAGGGGAGCCCTTGGTGTAAGGCCAATAACATCGATGAAGGCATCAAGCTGCCATGTACGTCTTGGAATTCTCTCATCATTCATTTTTATGACAGCTCACATTATAAATCTGAAGTAACTATTCTCCATTTTTAAGAGCTCCCTACAAAAAATGAAATTCATTATTGATAACCTTTCTAGAACATAATGACCACTGTAAATAAACAATAGTTAATGAATAAAAATTGTTTTAACAGTGCAGCAATATTATCTTACAGAGAACAATAATAATTTATGGTCAGATTGTGATAAAGTAAAACTGAATGAGTAGTTTACAAACAAAAATGAACCTGATAAGAGAGTGACTCCAGAATACTTCTAAATACATCTTCGAGATACCATTGACCTGATGAACTGTAAGCCAATATGAATATGTCCACTTTAAAATTCAATATTAAACTATTTACCATACCTAAATTAACAACATTTAATACTAATAAAGGCAAGAACATGCGCAACTGTCAAAAGATTAAGGTGATTGAAGTTTAACTTCTTTCAATCAGATGTAGTCACTAATCGATCTATAAAAATCGATTTTAGCGCAATCATATAAGTACAATTATTGGCAAAAAAGTTTATTTAAAAATATGCTAAATTTAGCCTTTTATAATTTCAAAGTAGTGATGTTTTTTAATTTTATATTTATTGCAGTACACTGCTCGTTGATAACAATTAAAATTAAAGCCTGTGAAGTAATATTGCAAAGCATTAATAACGTCATTAAAATATATAGTTATCGTTTTAATGTTTGTCAAATGATTAAATGTACGAGAAAATTAAACAATATTTTATTTTTAATAAATCAATATTCAGCTCTTTGTTTGGTACCCACGAGAGGCGGGCAACTCGTTATTTTTTAAGGAGTCGTTCTTTTTGAGTAGTCGCTATCTTGCTGAACTAATTCAAAACGGTTATAAAATTCGAGAAATGGGGTGCGGTCAATAAATTTTATGCAAATAAGTAAAACTTATTTATTTTGTACTAAAGCTAGGGCTTAGGAAATACTAGCCAGGATCACAATATCAACAGTGCAGTAACAAAGTAAATATAACAGGTTTATAGACAATAATTATATGAATGCAATTTTATTTTTTAGAATAGAATAGAAAAGTAACTTTACTCTGGGGCTAAGTCCCTTTAGATTAACAAATATGAACAGAAAAAGAAACATAATATTTATCTGGCCAGAAGGCTAAATGTTACAAATCAGAAAGCGTGTAAAAAGTGACAGAAGACAATTTATAAAGAAATGTTTACACAAAAAATAATAATAAGTAAATAAACAGTACGGATCTTGACAAGATATTAAGCAATTAAAGAGAATAGATAAATCCATAACTTTTGTTAAATGCATGAGCTACCATGCAATAATTTCTTTACATGATGTACATCTTCTTAAATAACACAATGAATTATTCTATACATTAGGTTCTAAGCCTACATTACAGACTAACCTGCTTAGAGAGCATATTTTTGGGAAGCTAGGAGATGTTGGAAAAGTAAGGATTTAAATGACGATAGTGAGGGACTATGTTGGATATTAGAAGACTGTGGACTATGATGGAGCAGGCGAGAAAGAGTTCGAATGCTTTAGTTCTGTGGGTACGTATATAGAGATCGGAAAGGCCGGATCTTGTTTTATGGTGTTTAACTGAGGATTTGAATTGGAAGAGACTGTAGATATATGAAGGGTGTTGAGAGTGAATGGGTTGGCATAAGAACGAACAGAGGAAATATTGTCTTCGGAAGGGAGGGAAGAGCCACTTTAACTCATCATAAAGGTGGGACACGCACGACCGCAAATTAAATAGATATATTATGATATTTTATAAATGTTATTTTCGTTATAAATGTTATTTTTGGAAGATCAATCAAGAAATAGCTTTTAAATACAAGTAACCCTATTTATTGGTTACGATAACTTACTACACTTAATAAACAATAAATTAAGACTAAGAACTCATCATAAAAAACATTATAAATAATAATATGACGTAGGTCAACAAGATCCTAAAATTAAAATAATGTTCAATGAACATTCTTCCTCGTGTATACATCGCAAAATTGCGAGAACACGGGGATATGGGAATCGGTGAAGAGAACGGATTTGTCCTTCCTGGAGGCGGCCCCTGGTAGCTCAATGGGTAGAGTGCTGTCACGGAGAGACGGGCGACCCGGATTCGAATCCCGGCCAGGGCAAATCTTTTCTCTTCAAAATGAAAATATTTAAAAATTAAAACAATTTATAAAAAATAAAATTAGATTATCAATTATATATTATAATAATATCATATATTAAATATATAAGTAAAGCGATCGTTCCCCACTCTACAGAAGTTTATACACAGTCACCCAGGACAATCTAAATTCAAGTCGGGGAGGTGTTTCTGCTAACTCGTCCAAGACTTCACTAGCAGTGATATCTAGCTCTCTGTGGATATTAAGCATAGCAAGTCCGTTTAACCTTTGCTGCCCAGTTGTGCTCCTTAAGTAAGTTTTCAGTCTTCGTAAGACGAAAAGGACCTTTCACTAGTGCTTGTGGACACAGGAAGAGTGGCAAGAATTTTCAGAAGGGTGTTAATAGTGGGGAAAACATCCTTATGGCAGGCAGTGTAGTAATTAATTGCCTTTCTTGAGCTAATTTTCAAATCTTTTACCCTATGACCACATATGAAGTTCTCCAATGACAGCGACACCACTAATTTGTATATCTTCCTGATAGAAATTCAGAATTTTTTAAAACTTTCTTCCTGTTTTTTGGTGGCTTGAGCATTGCTGGTAGGTATTAGACATTCAAAACGTCCCAGTACTTCTTCATGTTTTAAAAACCGACGATTTAAGTATTAACTTAAAAAGTGATCCTATGAAATAATAACTTTGAAAAAGCAAAATCGTTCAAATTTTTATATTTTTTAAATTGTTACTTAAATTTTTTTTAAAATTTCTTCTAAGCAATGAAGGGGGTTACATCCCCAATACCCCCCCCCCCCTTCGTTACGCCTATGTTCCCAGCAGAAACATTTATCAATCTATTATCAGCACCCAAAATATTTAGTTCATTGTAACCGTTACAAGCTAGGCTGAATTAAATAACGTTCGGTGGAACAGGTTCGTTCCGGAGCTACAAATCCCACCCAATAGCTAGCGCATGCTCCCTGTCTGTTGCTAATCGTTGAGTTTCTCGAAGGTTGTAGGGAGTGAAGGAAATAAAGTATTTGGGTATATTGCTGTTTTAGGTTAGTTCTAATGAATTAATTTATGGAAAGTGAAACAAGTTACTAACCTTAAAACTATTTTGTTTCACAATCACCGGCTGTTATAGTTCTTTATTTTCAAGCTTCTTTGTTAGTTTTCATTACCTACTATGGAATGTATTTCATAATCGTTAATGCATGTTATATGATTTTTCTGAATATTGAATCATTTGTTTTTAAATTATAGTTAATAGAGAAACATGGAGGAAGAATTGCCTATGGATAGTGATTCCAGTGATGAAGACTATGTTCCTGGAGGTAATGAACTCAAAACATATATTTTAAAATTATTATTTTCAATTCTGACTTAATTTAGTTTGTAATTAACTATCAGGTCATGATAATGAAGTGTCCGAAGAGGAATCTGGCAATGAAAGTGGTGATGAACCTGGTAGTGACACCGAAAAAAATAGTGAAAACTGCCGAAAGAGGAAAAAACCTACAAAGTCAAAGAAACGGTAAGTTTTCCCATTGTATTTTTCCAAATTGATTTGTGTTTCTTCTTATTGGGGAAGGTGAATAATTTTTTTTCAAGCTTCCAAACTTAGTTTCTGTATTTTACTAATAATTTTGATAGTTCAGCTGCAAATTATAGTTGCATTATCAGTCCACGATGGTTAGGCGGTTAATTTACAAATGTAGCTAAAGTTGTTATTAATTTTCTATATCAGCCGATCTTGAATCTGGAACGAATCCTATTACTATCTGCGTATATGTATAAGGATGAGCAAGAACTAGAAGAAATCAGTATGATCTATGATAGAAAGAAAAAGAGAAAATGGTCTGTTTTGATGTGAACTCCTTTATGTTAGCAAACTGCTTCCAAAAATTTAACATACGAATAATGAAATTGAAACTCTTCCAAAATGTGAAATCACGATTTTGATTATGTCACTATACGATTGATTATATCTTGAATCGTCTTGATTGCTCTAATATGGGAGGCTTTACTGATTACTTCTGGGTTTGTAATCACCCCTCGATTTCTCGCTACTTGAGGGTAGTAGAGAAGTTTAATGTTCCCTTTTGAAGTAAAAGGAAGACAAAAAAAAAGTAGTGTTAATGTTAAAAAACCCTAGAAAAAATAAATTTTGAAACAAATTGTCAGTGCCAGATTTGTTTTATTTATGGCCAAGGGTACAATAAAGTTAAAACCACCTTCTCTAGCCATTTCATAACTTTTTGTCTGCTTAAATACGAATTGTTTGTACTATCAAAGTACTAAATCTAGAAATATTGCACTATGTTTGCTGTTCTTCAAAGATTGACATCCCAGGGTAAGAGCCTTGGCTGTGCATCAGACTATTGTTTCAAATTAATAACAATAATTGTTTTTCTTTTGTTGTGCCAATCTGCAGTTATGATGCCAGGGCTGATAATACATAACTACTTTGCATCAATTTTAATAATTTTCCCATAGTTTACAACACAATAACTAATACGCTTAACAGTTCCTTTAACACCCAATAGCGTGATTTGGTAAGTAATCTCAATTATCATAATCACCTTGTTGCATTACGTTCAAAAAAATACATTTTTATCTTAATTTTTTTATACATATGTTTTTTCACCAAGACCCATTTTTGATTCCCATTTGAATGACTGTAAGTAGATGTTAATTCAATGATATATTGTCTTTCAGAAAGAAAATAAAAAATAGTAAAACTCAAGAAGAAGAAAAGGAGGAGGAGAAAGAAAATTCAGAAGTATTAACAGAGGAAGAGAGGAAGAAGAAATCTGATTCGCTATGGGCAGGTATTTAGAACAGTATTGAAACATAGTTATGGAAATGAAAACAATTACCAATGAATGCTAAGTTAATTAGTTCTTTCAGTTGTTGTTTTTTTTAAAATTTAATATAGGACAACAACTTATAGAAGAACCTTTATTTACTTCACAATGCTATTTTTATATAAAATGTATGTAAAAACATTTCTAATTGTCTATTGGACATAAAAATTAATTTTTCCCGCTAAGTTTCATAAGATTTTTCAGTCCTAATCAATATTTACAGGGTTGCGCTATAGTGTTTTATTGATATTTTGGTAGGTAAAAAGCCTTCATTAAAAATAAGTGTTATAAAAATTTACTTTAATGTTTTTTTAACAGATTTCATGAAATACTGTGGGCCACCATCTAAGAAGACCCAACCTGTGAAGAGTGAAACTGAGCCAGAAAGTCAGCCAAAACCCAAACCCCAGCCTGCGCCCAAACCTGAACCAGCTAAAGTAACCGAAGTCCTTACGTTTGCTGGAGAGGAAGTGCGGTAGGTGAATATTATATTGTATCTGTCGTTATCATTTCCTTTCTATGCACAGCTGAATTTTATAATTTAATTGGATATCAGATATGAGGTATCCACTGTGTATGTTATAGGTTACTTAATCTTTTTAATGAAATTATGTTTAATCCTTTCAGTGTAACTCTTGCAACCTAGCAATGCTTTGTAGTGTTCCTGGAGCATTTTTTTTTCTAATATCAAATCACCCCTGCAATTATGTCAACTGCACCTTTCTCTTAAAATTCAGAGAACAGTTTAGAATTATTATTTTTTCTAATAAATAGATCTATCTTTTTATAAATAAAATGAATCACTCTTTATAACTAATAATAGAATTGTTTCCTTCCCAAAATCAAATCAAGAGCAAAAATTACTAGGATTGCAAAATTCTTAATCCTCTCTGAGAGAAAATATGGGCCTGCTCACTACCACTCGGCGTTTAGTCTTGTTTTCTTCTCCTCTCGAGAGCATTGACTTTTTTTTACAATTAATTAATTTTCTTATTTTTACTCATTCTTGATTAATTTCATTAATATTCAAGATTCAACATTTTGTTCCATTTTCCTAATTCAAACGCAAATGGATGTTTCATATTCTATTTATAGGGTTTGGAGAAAATCCCCATCTAAAATAATTTTTTTCTTGAGCTGTGATATTAGATTTTATAAATCGAGAAAATTGTTGTTTCATTATTTTTTTATAAATGTTTCCCGCAAGCCGATTGCCTTGAAAAAATATTTTTGAGCAAGATATTTTTACCTTAAATAGTAGTTCTAACTCAAATATAAATGTGATCATATGATAAAATATTAGTTTATTTAATTTTTGTTTCTTTTTTACTTTACTTAAACATCAACGAGTTCAATCCACATGAAGTTTTACCCTAGTTAATTCAAGTAATTTAAAAGAGTATTGAAAAACTAGAGCTAGAAGTTTAATGACAATTTTTTATTGTAAAAAAAATTGACAATAGGCAACTGGTCCATCAATATCCTCTGTAACCTCAGCCATAACTTTTGTGTTATACAACAAATTTTTTGTGATTATTTTTCTCATGTTTTTGAAAGTAAAAAGAACATATAAATGACATTTTATATTTTTTAAATATGATATATGGTGTTAAGTAAAGTAGGCGTTACTATACTAAAAGATTACTGTTGTATTTATTTGCTTGTTTCTTTCAATTCATTACTCATTAAATCATCTAACTTGCTAAAATATTCTTTATGTGTAAATATTGTTAAAATAAATGTTTTAATTATTGTCCAAATTAAAGAATTGAGAAGCCTGCCCCTGTCGGAGAAACGAGCAGACATGGCGGCCGAGCAAGCACTGGCGGCCTCAGCTCTATCCTCAGCCAGATTGGCAAGAAGGGTAAGCTGAGCACCCTGGAGAAGAGTAAGCTGGACTGGGACAGCTTCAAGGCCAAGGAGGGGATCGTCGAGGACCTCGAGAGGCACAACAAAGGCAGGAACGGGTCAGTTTATTTATCTCACGTCATATTTTATTTTTCTATTTCTATAATATGATGATGCTAAAGGGGAAACATCATCCAATAACTTGATTTAAATTATCTATATCATCTCACAATGCTTACTGTGATAATTTCTCTAACTATGGCCCAAATTCAAAATTATTTAGTGCTAAAATCAATGATAAAGATTTAAACCAGTGGTTCCCAACCTGGGGGCGTGAAGACATGTCGGGTGGGTGTGAGACAATTGAAAATTTAAAAAAAATTCTCAGTTATGTTTTTTTTTATCTTACCAGCACTTCTTTAGCTTAAATTGAAAGTTATAATGTATCTTGTGATAGTAAAACTAAATGTTTTGTTTTTTTCATATAACCCATGCACATATTGTGCAAGGGGGCATGGAAGCTTTTCATTTGAACAAGGAGGTGTGGAACAAAAAAGGTTGGGAACCACTGATGTAAACTATGGGTTATTTAAAGTCAGGAGGTATAATTTTTAGACTAATTAGATTTAAAAAAAATAGAATTAGGGCCTTTTACTTTAATCCTCTCAGTATGATGGTAGCTATATTGATAGCTGAACATTTATTCCATACTAAACTAAACCATAAATAAAAAAAAGTTTGCTATGAGTGCCTTTTAATAAAAACGGCCACTTTTTATTACTTCTCAGACTTTTTTTTTTTAAAGAAAGCTTGAAGAAGGATTTTCTTAATAATTTATACTTAATTCAAACTATTTTTCATAAAACGTTAAACCAATTTAACTAAGATTTATCTATTACAGGTATTTAGAAAAACAAGACTTCTTACAAAGAGCGGATTTGCGACAATTCGAGATAGAGAAAAACATGAGGTCTGCCACTAGAAGGTCATTGAATCGATGAACACTTAAAATTAACCATTAAGTGTTTAAGAATTCTGACAGAGAGAGAGGGAAATGTCAGCGCCAACAGGGGCTCTCTTGCAATAGGAACATTCCTCGATGTTCCATTCCTCTTCCGTTTCGGTTTACAAAATGAAACCATTCTTAATTGGTTCTTGTGTCCTTTAATTGCATTTAATTATTTTTATTGTGTAATATAATGGATGGTCTTTAAATATCATTTTGTATAGCTACTATCTAGACTGTATGTATTTTTATTTTGATGAATTTGAATAAAGTTTTTTGAAATAATATTGTGTTATATTCTATTCTTGTACCTTTGTACCCAATAGGGAGGAGTCTGGTTGCTGAGTGTAGTCTCGTTCTTATTTTTATTTAGGTAATTTTTTTTTCAGTTTTACCAGCCTCTTGTTGCTCACCCAGCCTCCATATGTGGGCAAACGCCTTCTCTGACTGGTTTATTTAAGTGGAGAGGGGAAAAAATGTATAAGAGTTTCCCAGCTCGCTCTATACTCCAAGCTTATTTCTAAATCCTTGCACTTATGGCATCCTTTATATCTACACCCCTGTTGAATAAGTGCTTAAGTCGAATTTTGTCCAAAATGTTTCTTGTTCTTGGAAGTGGGATCGTGTTATTTTCGTAATGAATAATGGATAAGTCAGGAATTAGCTTGAAGTGGAGTTATTGCTTTTATTAAAACTCCATTTTAAGCCAAAAAACTACGAGAATGAAATTGTTCTGCCTGCCTCAGTACGATTAACTCTCTCTGGACAAAATTTGACTTAAACTTATTCACAGGGGCTGTAGATATACCTTTCATTCAACCACATAGATAGTTTTTATAAAATCTTAAATAATACATCGGAAAGAGAAAAGTATGGTTAGGATATCAAGATTATTCCTTATAAACATAATGAAAACTAAGAAGTATTTGTAAAATGTTTTAAATATTAAACTAACAGAGTTGTAAAATAATTACAAATGAAGCATTTGGTATCAAAACCGGTTACATCCATTTTCAATTATTTTTAGGACTGATCAAAAAAGATTCAATTTTATAAAATAATCAATTTAACAAAATGTTTTTGTTATTTTGCTAACAATACACTTGCAATATTACTGACAATTTTTTAAGATCTCATTTTCATATAAAAATATGTTGGATATGCTTCGAACAAAAAATACCAATATCTGGTTAGTTTATGGTTGATAAAAATAAATAAAATAGACATTTTAAAAAACAAATCACTTTAATCAATATATATGAAGATAGAATTGATTTTTATACACCAAAAATTTCTATTTAATATAATGGATGTAACTACTTTTAATGGAAATGGAATCTTTTGGTATTGATTTTTGAAGGATCTAGACGGTTTTGAAACAAACACATAAAATACATCATCTCTGGTATTAAAAACTTTTTTTTGTTGAAAAAAATGGACGTACTCTATTTAGAAACCAAGCACCTGAAAGAAAATAGATTAATAACACTAACAAAAGTAGTGAAACTTGAAAGTTTGAAATTAAATATAAATATTCCCTACCTATATCTTCACCAAATTTATTTGTTATTAATTAATTTTTTAAAATTACTTATGGTCAGTTAAACATTTTAAATTTTTACCTTCGGCTTTAAACAATTAGATTGTAATAGATATTAACTACTACTTGAGAATCTTTTTTTTATTTTTTGGCAGCGCTCAGATCAAGATGATCCATAATAATAAATTACACAGTCATCTTATCTTTTTTTAATAAAACATTCATTTTTTATTTTTGAAAGTTGTGGAAGTTAAGAAGTACAGCATATTTTCATTCGATCCAGGGGGTTACACATGCAAAGAATATTCCATCATCTATTAAGGACTCATGTATAATACAAATATTCTATTGGCCATGATACAAAATGCCTTGGCTTCTGGTTCTAGCATTGATATATCTTAAAGATTGTCAGGCTTTGGTTTGCACATGTGATTATGTGAGTAAATGATTTTACAATTTCTTCACCCTAATTAAGTTGTATGAAAATTAATATTGTTTAACAAACATGTTACAATAACTATAACTAAAAGGTTTGTTAATTCAGTTATTCCATGCTTCCAACACAGTTGTGATACTAATGAAAAAAAAAATTGTGTACCTTAAATTGTGATTTTATTGTAGTAAAATGATTTAAATCATAATTACTAATATGAGAATTTAAATATTAAAATGATGCCATAAATGAAATTAAAAATTCAATTTAAATTTCATATTGAGTTTTAGTTTTTTTTAAAGGATTATTAATTTATTTTCAAAAAGAAATAACAAAGCTTCTATATAAAATTCATAAACATTTTATTTAAGTATTTTTAAAACAATGTTTTGAGCTTGATAGGACATCAGGTTCTCACTTGTTTTTACAGCCCTTACCTCTAAAAATAAATAATATATTCTTTAAATTTCATCTTCTTCAATGGTGCAACAACTGAGAGTCAAGGCCTCCCAAAAATGTCTTCATGAATGAATTAAAATAGTGTTTCAATAATTATATTATTCAATTGTGATTTCTGTGTGAATCAGTTTATTTGTTTTTATCCCATCTTTATAGATAACTAGAAATCATTTTAATCTTTCTGTTATATTCTCAAATTAAGTCCACTAACCAATTTAAATATTTCTTTCTATTTTTATTTTAGGATCCTAACAATATAGATTGCATTGAAAATTGCCAGATAAGAGAAGATAAATTTGGTAAGAACACAACAATGATATAGATGTAGATCAATTTTATACAAAACTCTTTAATGCAGGTTCAAATCATTTTTAAAAACCATTTGTTTTGGAAAAAAAAATAATGAGTTCTCATAGAATGTTAAAAACATGACAAAACAATGGTGGTTATGATAAAGAGTTTTTTTTATCATAGCACATTTTGACTGAAAGAGGCACAATTATATAAGCAACATATGTTAAGAAAAACACTCGAATTTTTTTTGTAGAACATGATTTGTGTCTTATGCCCCATCAAACAAAACCACGTTTTGTTTTTCAGTTGTGTCTCTTTTATTCTGTATGTGCGATTCATATGTATATGTGTATTTTAATGAAGATGAGCATGAAGCACGATTGGACACTAATCTTGGGTTACAACAGAATAATTGCCGAAATGTTGAAATATATGAAACCCAACTGTAGGGAGATTACGTGAACTTGGGGCGGAAGCAATAGAAAATTGTGAAGGACTGATAAGTAAACACAGTTGTCCTCATTTGGGAGAAAGAAGACGACATAGACTATATTATAGAATAGATGAGAAAAGTAACTTTATTCTGGTACTAAATCCTTTTAGAATAACAAACATGAACAGAGAAAGAAACATTATACGTATCTGGCCAGAAGGCTAATAATATATAATAATCAAAAAACATATGGTATATGATGTTATTTTATATATGCTTATTAGTAGTTGTCCGAAGTAAGATTCGTTATATACATGACTGGCTATAGCCTGCGGTTCGTGAATTCTTTCATTAAAAAAAAAGTCAAGGTCTCAGATTACTTCAACTTGCTAATAACATTCATATTATGCAGATGATATAAATCTCCAGTTCAGAGTCAACAGGTTAAAAGAATGGTTACTGGATATCATCATGATTACAAATTTTGTAAAATTGAAAGAGATTGGGGTCAGAAAGAAGATAAGGATTATTTGTGCAATTAAGTGTTGATGATAAACCCTTTGAACGAGTGGAAAATTTCAAATATTTGTGAGAATAGCTAAATGAAATCAGGTTTTTGGAGATGGGGTAAATGAAAGGTCGGAATGTTGGACAGGATTAGGATTAATGCAAATGTTAAAAAGTTTCTTCCTGGACGGGAGGTGAAAGCTAGTAATATTTAAATGTATGCCTGTTTCCATCCTTCTCTTCCGACTCATGGATTCTGATAAAGAGGAGTCGAGAATCCAAGCATCAGAAATGCAATACCACAGAAACATTTAAGGAAGATAGTAAAAGACTGAATAAGTAACACTATTATAAGTCTATAGACGAGAATCAGTTGAAACAAATTTCACCAACTTTTAATTCAGTAGGAATTCAGGTTTATCAGGCTAGGGTCGATTGAAAATTAGGAAAAGGACGAATTCGGAGGGCAAAAGACAAAGTAGACTTCCTCCTCATACTGCGAGGGTAGATTATGACTCAGCAAAGATTAATATTTCACGTACCTCATATCATATTAAGTCTGTATTGTTGTGATTTTAAAACAAAGTAATTTTCCAAAAATTTCTTTCCAGAAAACAACAAACCTTATTTACTCTGCCATGATGAGGATGAACTTGTTGTATTTTGGCAGGAAATTCCACAAAATGAGACGGAATATTTGATTGAATATCGCCCTCAATTTGGTGAAAAATGGAAACGTGAAGCAACTGTAATAGCTCAATAATTAAGCATGCCTAAATATACTTTATAAAAATAATATTTTAAAATTTTTAAATGTTATGACAGATTAAACAAATAGCAGACAAAAACATGATATCTATAAAGAATGTAAGAGGAGGATATATATTTCGCATTAGACCACTCACTGAAGGAAAGGAAATAGGTGCAACCAGGGAAACAAGAATATTTTACACATTAAAAGGTAAGCTACGTTAGATTTAACTATACATTAAATTAGCAAAGTATTCTCAAAACTTATAATGTTGAAGGAAACACGCCACTGAGTCAGATCAAGAACGCCTGGATTACAGAATTCATACCAATTGGAAGATATCTGAGCACAACAATTGTTTGGAAACCCGTTTTAGGTAAGAAGGTAACTAACTACTTTAGAAAATTCTTAAAAAAGTAAAATAAAAAAGGTCCTCCTTTATATGAGGCATTCAGCATCAAAAGCCGATAACTCGAGAATTTCAAAAATCAAGTCAAGCAATTTTGTCTTATATGACACTTTGGTGCTTAATTTCTCATGGTCTTAGTCCGGGTCTGAACCTGAAGTTTCAGAATCATAAAGCATTGTTTGACTAAACTAGCAAAAAATGTGAAGAACCTGATTTTTCAAAATTTTGAGTTGGAGAACACCTCATACATATTTGATTTGAAAGATTTCTTCTTAAACTAAAAAATTATATATGTTTTAAGAGATTTAGAAGTTAAGACATTATATCCATGGTAATAGTTGACTATAGCTGCCGTTATAGGACTATAAAATCAGAAATACATGTATGTGTATGTGTTTTTTTAACCCTACTGGCCATTATATCTGCAAATTGTTTGTTTTACAGTTGCTTAAGCACAAATTAACTAAAAATGTTATTTTCAAATAATCCATATTTTATCAGCATTAACGTGTTCTAGATTTTAACTTATGCTGTCGAATGAGGATAAAACCTAGCTTATATTAAAATTAATTAAATTTTATATCAATATAAGGTGTATGATTAAAATGGGCGAATAAAGTGACAATTTTGGTGAAAAGGTTATAACATCGTAGGCTTATATCTTAATATTAGTTTCTTTCTGTTTTGGAGTCGATTTACAACATACAAACAGACCATTTTGTCTGAGAGTTTTTTTGGACTCAAGGAACCGAGTTAATGAATGAGTTTCCATTGAAAACTCTGGATTTCAATTTTTTTCATGATCTCAATGATTTCCTATACTTTATATTTTATGTTTAGTTTGATACATCCACTTTTGGAAAATTAATTTAATTTTTTTTAAGAATGGTTAGACAAGCAAGTAATTTTTTATATTTTAGATGGATTCCTTTTTTTTTTAAGTATATACATTCAGAGTATAATATAGAGAAATATCTTGAATAGACATGAATGAATTTAATTTATTTGTTTTAATAAGAAGATAAACGAAAGATCTTCCTGAGTGGTGAGCCGTGAGGTTGATCTACAGGTTCGTTAGTTAAGAGAAATTACTCTATTAATTTTCAATTTTCACACCCAGCAACCACCTTTTTTTTATTTTACTACCTTATGAAGTCGAGTGCTAGGTAAAAACCAGATAAATACCACAGAAGAATTATAATAATCTTTCATCCAATTCTCTGTTATTGTTAAGAAATTATGCAAAATACTAAGTCCTAACTTAGCTAATATTCTGAAAGCGAAATTATAATATTAAATAAGTATTAGTAATAGAGCAAAAAACACAACCTTGATATGGAATGTCAAAGCAGAGCAGTTTATTATTATTTTTTTTTTTTTACTGACTAATGTATTTATACTAATTATTATTATTTTTTTTCTTTTCAAGAACTTGTTTGTGATTACCATATAGTTATATTGAACAAAGAACGGCAAGAAATAGAAGAAATAATACCAAGTGTAAGATAAAATTTACAATGGCATAATAAATATTTTTCAAAATCATAAAAAAAAATTGTCAACAGGTAGAAGACTTGTACCATGTAAAAATAATGAATTTATTTTATTCAACTGAATATGAAATTATTTTATACGCACAAACAGAAAGTTATGAAGGTGACAAATATCTGATACAATTTAAAACACCATCGTGCAATGAAATGAATAATTATGATTATAATATTTGTGGTGAGTTAAAAGCAAATTGACAAAACAAACATTTTTAACGATATGGTTAATTTTCTTTCTTTTTTTCCCCTAGAACCTGAACAACCATTATATTTGAATGCTTCATTTGACAAATGCAAAGCTTTTATAAATTGGAAGACTCCACGTGTATTCCCTGATTTATATTCAGCAAAAATTTTAATGTTAACAAACGGAGCAGAGCTGAAATTCATCATCAATGGGGTATGTCACAAGACATTTTTTTTATAGGTTATAGTATATTTATTATTAATATGTAATAAGCTATTATTTTATATCGCTTGAACCCCACCTATCAAGCTGATTGTTTGATGCCATCTTGCAAGAACTACCTATTCAGAGATTATGGATCATAAAGTAACTATAGTTTCTATACAAATAAAAGAGCATAAAATTTTGTTTTAACTTTGGTGCAACAGAAATAAATAATACAGAAGGAGAACAATTTAAGACTCTAAAAATATATAATTTGTCTATGTATAGATTAAATAATACAGATAATTTACATATCTACATTTCTTATGATCCTAGAATAGCCATTAAATTGTACTAATGTTAAGTAATATTATTTTAATCATTAAGGCGTTGACATGGAAAAAATAATAAATAAAAAAACATTTTTCTTTTCTTTTTTTTTAATAGAAAAGGTATTAATTAATGATGATAATAGGATAAAAAGATGAGTAAGTCAAAATTATGAGTGGTTTAGTTTCTTTGGTACTTACAACTAAACAGCGGTAGTTACAATTTTCCAATTGAAACTTTCATTTTTAGTTGTCAAAACGGTTTTTCGCTGTTCCTGTTAAATTACCTTCTTTTTTTTTTATGCCAAAGCCACAATTATTGCTTTTCCGTAAGTTTTATAATTTTTAATAAACTTTTATCTTAATCTGATGTTACATGGATTTAATGGAGTTCTATGAAATAATAACAATTATTATTTTTATTAATATTATCCTTTTTTTAAACTATTTATTCACAACCTATTATACTATAATAATATAATATAGTAAACAAAATACTTTTTCTCATAAAAAGCTGTATAATATATATCAAAGGTACAAAGCCAGGTGGGTTACTAGTCCTGTCTCTATTTTGTTTTTAATTGGATTATGTGTAGATGGTAAACCAGAAATTAAAAAAAAAAAGACAGAGCTATATTAAAATGGTCGGAAATGTCTTATCATTTTCAACTGAAATATAATTGTTTGTTCTTCTTATTTGTTTTAGAAAAAAAACGGCTTTGATATAGACACTACCACTTTGAGCAAGAGTTTTGAAATACATTTACAAGCGATAGCTAAAAATAAAGAAAGCCCACCGACAATAATCAGGCTTAAAAATCAATGCAAGCTCATCAATAATCAAAGAAAAGAAGGTATTATTTTATCACAGCTGATGAATTACAGTACAATTGAGGTATAACACTCCCATTTATAAGCATTTCCCAGCAATAGCAGTTTTTAAAAAATTAATACCAGTTTTTCTAATATCAGTAGACGTTTTTTTCTATAATATTGTATTTCTTACACTGATTTCCCAATTATGAAAGTTTTAATTTTTTATTTGTAATGTTTTTTGTTTTGTATATGAGATGAGATGTTTAAATGAATGTACTTCATAAGAATGTTTAGTTTTTGTTTCCACGGATTGAACAGTTTTAAATTTTGCAGCTTTAGTAGAAGATTTACAGTTGTTTTTTATTTTATTTTTCAAGAGTGCAAAATAACTTTTGAACAAATCATTAAGCTAGAAAAGTTTTTTAAAATATTTTGTGTTGTCTCAAAAAAAAAAAAAAAAAAAATGATGTGTGTTAAAGCAAAAACAACAAAAAAGTATATATATTTAATCCATTCAGCAGGTGTTTCTTCTGGTTTCGACCATGTAGTCAAATTCTTTGCCAGGAAGGCTAATATGTACAAGACTTGCAGAACTTATTAGAAGCGTAAAAAAGATGATTAGCAAGTCATCAGCACAGGCAGAACACTTTGTTACTACCAACCATCCTATCGAGTTTGACCAAATTAGAGTGCTCAAAAAGTGTAATAATAAGGAAGCTTGGAGTATGGCCAGCAAAGAATTTGACTACACGGTCGAAACCACAAGAAACACCTGCTGAATGGATTAAAAATATTGACCTTGGTAATTTAAGAAAGTATATATGTATATTTTTAATTTATAGTTAAAATAATGGTATGATATGGTCAGGAGGTGCAGTCAATGATTTAAAAAATAAGAATGACTTATTTTATTGTGCCATTTGAGCCTAAGATGTAGGCCATCTTCAGGGCAGCAGAATTTATCAGTTGACAGTTGCCAGTCCCAATAGTCACCTCAACCCTCCTGCCCTGAAGATTCCATACATTTTAGGTCCAAACGTTGGCATAAGTCATTCTTATTTTGTATAACCATTGACTCCACCCTCTGACCATTTCATACCATTATTAGAATTATCCAGTCAACTATTTTCCACTTAAGTATAGTTAAAATAAATTTAAAATAGTCGATTTTCACAATTTCCTAATGATTGCTTGTTCCCGTGAAGAATATTAAACTGGAGTTAAAATATTTAATAATCATGTTCCTATTTATAGGTAATAAGAATGAAGTTGTGAAAGAGCCTGTATCAGACAAGTGGACCATAATTATTGTAATGATGTTACTTAGCTTCATTGTCTTGGGGAGTTTTGTTCTTATTTCATGCCAAGTTTGCTCCCTATATCACAATCGTTTAGAAAGGCATATACAGTCGACTACAAAAGTAATGATTCTTTTAAAAGGTTTTAGTACTATACTATTATATAAAAATATCATAATAAAACATTGAAACAGATGGAGGACAAATCGGATGGAGCAAAGAATACAAAGGAAACAAAAGGAAAACTCATTGGATATGATATCACCTCAAATATGATTACAATGAAGGAAGTTATTGGGAAGGGAGAATTCGGGGTAGTTTTCAAGGCTTCGATGAAAAGGCAAAAGGAGGAAACTGAAGTGGCAGTAAAAACTTTAAGAAGTAATAAGCTATTTGATTTAATTTAAATATTAGATATTTTGTCATTATTAAAAATAAATATTTTTATTTTGATATTCCTCGTGTATACATCCCAAAATGGCGAGAACACAGGGGATATGGGATCGGTGAAGAGAACAGATTTGTCCTAGGTGGAGGGCGACCCCGGTAGCTCAAATGGTTAGAGCGTTGCCACGGTGAGGCGGACGACCCGGGTTCGAATCCCGGCCTGGGGCAAATCTTTTCTCTTCAAAATAAAAATATTTAAAAATTAAAGCAATGATTAAAAAATTATAATAAATATCACACTCTATTTATACACTGGAAACCCTCCCCCATGATCAGCTCTTTAGTTTTTTTAACTAAAATGTTTGTGCATAAGTTAATATTTAAAATGTTAGAAATTATTTCAAAATAAGATGATTTATTTCAATTCCTGATTTCATTTCTGCTTGTTACTAGCTTCACAAAGCTGCATTGCTAGATAAATTAAATAAATATTTAGATGTTATAATATCTAAATGGGTTCATGCTATAAGATCATCAGTTACATTATTACTGAAATTAAAATTTCATTGATGGTTTTGAAGTATATCACGCGTATTCATTATTCAGGTGCTTCTGTGACCAATTCTTTGACTTACCACTTTATATTAGTATCAATGTTTTTACCAAAAATTATATGAGGAACTTATAGCATGAACCAAATCATATATCAATTACCTTTGTTATAAACAAAATTATGTAATTAGATAATGCGACAAAAGAAGACATAGAAAGTTTTCAAGAAGAAGTGGAAGTCATGAGGACAGTGGGCAAACATGAGAACTTAGTTTCTTTAATCGGTTACTGTCCGACTGAAAAACTTCTCGTTGTCGAGTACTGCGCTCTTGGTGACTTGCAAAATTTCCTCAGAGAAGTATAAATTCACATGATAAAGTTATTTATTATCAAAAGGCTATGGGCCATCCTGATTTGATCTGAGCCCACATTTATGGCAATTTTTAGCTACCTTATTTGTATTACATCTTTTAAAGCTTATAAACAGAAGAAATTAATTGAATTGTGCACTTTTTTTTTCAGGCACGGAAAACCAAACTATTAATACAGGAAATCGTTAACATTAGCTTTGCCGAAGCAAACCGTATGTTATTGCAGAGTATAAAAATATTATTCTAGAAACATAATCTTTAATTTCAATAAGCAGTTTAAATTAGTAATGCTACAATAAAAGAAGAGCTGATAATTTCTGAGCTTTGTCGGTTATTTCTTAACACTTGACAAATACTACCTCTTCCCATTTTCAGTCATTTTTAATCTATAAGATATTTTTATTCTACACAAATTTTAACTTGACATATTCGTTACCTATCTATGTTGAATTTTTTTAAATTCTTTCTCTCATTCTTTGATTTTTATGGGATAAAAGTTTGTACATGATTTTACAATAGGAATTAACAGTTGTCAAATTTCCTGCTTCTAACCATCATGGAATTCATGATTTAATGTTATCTTTAACTTTTAAGGGTTTTACACATAACATCATTACATTTTTAGTTCTACAACGTTCAATGATTTCTCCTAAATTAATTCTCTTCCAATCTGGGCTCTATACGGCTAAATATTATGATATTGGCTCCATTGCACCATCTCATATGATTCACTGACTCTGGTTTCCCAAGCTCCCTTGTTTATGTTCCTTTCTTGATATTTTTTCTGGCGAATAAACCCCTTTTTTATGGGGAATAAAACCTAACTTAAAAAGTTTAAAAATTAAGCTATCTTTTTATTAAAGCTGTCTCAATTGTAGAAAGAGATATGTTATTAGATAATTAATATGAATTCTTTTATTATAAATATGAAAAATATGGCTACTTGCGTGCGCCTGTGTGTATCTGCAGCCCCAATGAATGAGTGGTGAAGTCAAATTTTCCCCAAAACGAGTTTCTTATTCTTAAGGAAGCGGAATCGTGTTCTCATAGTGCATAAGTGGCTGTCAGGCATTGGCTTAAAATGAAGTTATTGGTTATATTATAACTCCATTTCTAGCCAAAAACCATGAGAATGAGACGATCCCCCTCCTTTCAATATAATTTACTCTCTCCTGACAAAAATAAGTAAACACTTATTAACTTGGACTACAGTTATATTACAATATGAATTTTTTTACCAAAAAGACACAAGAACTACAGTACAACAGTTTAACACTTTGAAATGACTATTATAACTCGTCATTATTTATTTTTCAGTTTAATTAGAAATTTACAACTGCTAAAAGTAAATAACATAGAATCGTAGTTAAAAACCCTGCCCTGTATTAAGTCAGATTAATTAGTAACATTTTCTAGGATTTCAAGCTAGTGATAGCAATATTGTATCAAACATGATCTATGAACGTACAGGTATCTATTTAAAAATATTCCCTATAACAATTTAGAAATTTTATTTTTGGTTACAAAATAAAACTTTCTAATTATTTTATTTCAGAAGTCGAACAGAAACATCTCAAGTTGAACATTGTAGATTTACTCTACCTAGCAAGACAAGTGGCTACCGGAATGGTAACTGTAGATATTATTTTATGATTTAAGTATTCCTCCATTTTACCAAACAGTATGGTAAGATACATTTGTTACAGGAATACTTGACAAATAACAAAATAATTCACAGAGACCTAGCAACGAGAAACATTCTCTTGACTTTTGACCTTGTAGCCAAAATATCAGACTTTGGCCTGAGCAGGGATATCTACGAGGAGTCGGTTTACAGGAAGAAAAGAGTATCCAAACTTCCAATAAAGTGGATGGCCATAGAATCTTTGTCTCATCACATATTTACTTCGCAGAGTGATGTGTAATTTGACTTTCAACTTATATAATAAAAACAAATAAAATAAATTAAAAAAAACATCAACAATCTTTTTTTTTCTTTTTAAGATGGTCTTTTGGAATACTGCTTTGGGAGGTGATGACACTTGGAGGTGCCCCTTATCCTTCCATTCCCGCAGCCGAGGTCTACAAGCTCCTGAGAACAGGCTATCGAATGGAGAGACCACCATCTTGCAATGCTCAAGTGTAAGTTTGAAATACAACAACTGCTAGTAATAATAATAACATACTAAGCGAGTTTGAAGGCTCGATCCTTATACAACCTCCCTCTGGTTTGAAATTTCCATCTATGGATTACTACTATAAGATCACTTTAAATATAAGTTTGGAACATTCATTAATAATTATCTATCTTTGTACTATGGATCTGTTTACAGAGAATATTTTTCATAGTTTGAAAAAAATGCCAAATTTGAGTATTATATTGGTTAAAAAATATGTTTATCGTCTTTTATAATTATCTCAGCTCTATCATTAAACAGCAAACAATGATAGGCCTGAAGGATCATCTTTGTTTCCTAGAATGGTGAGTCAAAAGGGACCTTCCTTGGAAAGTAGTGGAGAAGTTTCTCATAAATTAAATTTAGTAATGGTTTTTAGAGTGCTCATTATGAATTTCAACAAGGAAGAACAAGGGTAAAAAGAAATTTGGCACATGTTCAGAACAGGGTCCTATTCAGAGTAAGGAAATTTATATTTGTCAATATATAAATGGAATCATTAGAATTTTATGGTCCAAGAATATTACAAGAAGCCTACAGATTGAGGTCGAATAAAAAAATACACAAAAGAACAGAGGAATTGGAAACAACTATGAGGAAAAACGACTAAGTTTCTAAGGGCACATGGTAAGGATAGATCTCAAAAAGTTGAATTAGCAAATTTTTTATAAGATAAAAAAAAAGGCATCATTAATTGAATAGGAAAAATAATAATTATAAGTCCACACACAAACCTCCAAATCATGGGAACAGAATTATATTCAAAGATGCACGCCACGACCAAATATGGCTCTGGACCAACCTTGTCTACTCTATCATACGAGAAAAGACAATCAGTTGTGTTGGTGTCACAAAGAGTTGATTGATACCACAGCCAAAACTAACAAAAGTATTTATCGTACAAAGCCTGGACTTATAAAGTTAAATCGTAGAATAATTAAGGTAAAAAAAATAAAAATAAAGTGAGACACGATATTGCTTGTTTCTTGTTTGTATCTTTGCACCAAAGATATTGCTTATTTCACTAATAAAATTACAATCAGCATCAATTCCAAATATTAAAAATGAATTAAGTAGAAATATATTATACATTTTAAGAAACCACAGATAATACAATAACCTTTGGAACATAAGTACTTAAGAGACTTTGCTTTACAGGTATGAAATAATGACTTTGTGCTGGAAAGAGAAACCACATAATCGACCTTGTTTTTCACAAATTATAACAAAATTAGACAACATTCTAAAATACGAATCTGTCCAAAACCACACCAATTTTGACACCAACAGTCTAAATTATGCACACATGTAAGTCTTATGACTATAATTTATATTAGTTATTAATGATATAATATTTCTCATTATATTCATTAACCAATTTAAAAAAATGTTTTAGAGGTCCAACGGAAGAATGAGCTATAAAGAAAAAGAAACACACTTTTCTTAGGTGAATTTTTTAACTTAAGCCTAACTATTATTATTACCACAAAAGTAGTAAAGATATCTTGTAGTTTTATTTTAACATACACTGTAAATTAATTTTATTTGATTTGACAAATTTTGATAATTCAGAAAATATAATAAAAATTAAATAAATGCATGCATTTTAAACATTTTTTTTTACTAATAGAAGAAATATAAAATGTGCCTTTCTAGAATATACAGATCTTGACACACATATTACTAACAAAGTACAAAATGTATAATAAAGTTGAACACTTTACACCATGATTGAACACTTTTTTTTTTTTTAAACTTAAGTAATACTGTTCTTACCTTAAAAGTAATAGGAAATATTAGTAAAATTAATGACCTTAGCTTCCCATTTCATTTCAATGGAAAGTACACAATATCCACACACAAATACAGTCAGGAACAATATTTAAGGATGTGAAGACATAGATAGCACATTTTAAAAATAAGCTTACAGGTCATTTACGCTTTGTCATGTATGACTCCAGTTCCTTTTCAGCCTTTAATCTCATAATAACTGCTTTTGGGTCGATGAAAACCTTGAAATCAATTACAAATAGAATTAATGAAAGAACATGTAAGTTACAATAGAAAAAAATCCCAAAACAAAGCCTTAAGTCTCCAAATTACTAGAAGAAAAACAACCAATTTTTGTTTTAGTTACAGTATTTTGGAGACTCAAGGCTTTATTTTTGGGATTTTTCCTATTGCAACCTATTTATAATTTATGTTTCTTTTTGAGTTTTTGCTCACTTTTATTGAAAGAAGTACTTTTTATACTGCTATATCAACACTGTCAAAACAATACTGCCTACCTACACTTTGGGCGATTTTACAGGAGAGAAAAAAACCGAGCCATATGTTATATTATCTCATATATATATATATATATATATATATATATATATATATATGTGTTGTCTTTTAATTGCTAATGACAGCACTTCCTTGGGTTCAACCTTGAAAACTTTTTTTAATATTGTGTAATTCAACCTGTAGAGTGCGTTACTAACTCATTTCACCAAAAATTGTAGATAGGCGGTATTGTTTTGACAGCGACGACATACTACTTTTTTTTTTATCAAACTCATTATCAATAAAAATAGGTAATTTGAACATATAACTTTAACTGAAAATTTAATACTATACTGAAAGTTCTTTATATTTAACTGCTATGAATCACCATCAACACTCCTTTTATTTAACTTAATATCATAGCAGTAACAATCCTTCAATACTCGAGTTAAATTTTTTTTTTTTTTTTTAAACTGATTTTCAAATGCACCATAAATTGGTGATACATTTTCTATTCGTGAGAATTTATTAAAAACTAAACCAGTAAACCTATAAGTCAATTTGAATAGTTTGATCACAAAATGTAGCAACATAGGAGTTTCCTGTACGATCCTTTTGTTTCTGCAAAATACCTTAGTAAAATATTTAAATAATAGATATTCTTGGATCTCTAAGAAAATATGAGAATATGGCAACACATACATAATGGAAATAACAGAGGACTAAACCCATATTACATTCTTAGTTAATTGTAAAACAACATTCTCAAATTACGAGTACAAAAACCATTGTAATAATTACCTTAGGAGGATTAATAGTAAGTTCTTCTGCAGGATTCAATTCAGGTAATATAAATTCTAACTGCGCTTTTCTTCTTTCTAATTCAATTTTTTCTTTAGCTATTTCTAACCTCTCCTAGAAAAAGTATATTAAGCTTTTTTAAAGTGATGCTTAATGAACTAGTTAAACAAATAAGTGTCATTAATGAAGAATATTTACACAATCAACTATCAAATTAAGCAAGACTCCAGTAAAGAATCAAAGCCAACAAATTTGGTGAAGATTATTTTTGATTAACTGTTACCATGATACCACTACAAGCACTCCGCACACACGTAAACCATTGACCATTACATTTCATCAATCATTCTATTTAATAATAGTTGGCCGTGCACACACTAATAAGCTTCGGTCAGCTGACTTTTAGACCATCAGGGCTGAGAGCTGTTAATTTTTTTTTCTCGGCCTCCATGATGACCTAAAAGTTGAACTTGATAGTGTGTAGAATTTTTATTGACTGCACCCTCGACTATTTCTTCATCAATATTTTATCTTACCTTTGCAAGAACTCTTTCTTTAGTTTCTATTTGATTCAGCTGTTCTTTTACTTCTCTCTGTTGGTTTTCCATTTCTTGTTTCATCGCTTTAGCTTCTTCAATTGCTGATAAGCCTTCATTTCTCAATCTTTCAGCACTCTGTTGAATAAAAAAAAAAAAAAATTGAAAATGAAAACTGCATCAATCAAAGGGTAAATATAATATACAGACACAACACACTTAAAACTCAATTTAATTCCATTAAACAAACCATACACACCAGGTTGTTTCATTATTACATGAGAGATAAGTTTTGTATCTCAAAACACTGTGTTCTAAGATACCTGATACTTCCATAGCTACACAAACACATTAGTTTAATGTAGTGGGTTGTTGATAAAGGTGGAGCCTATGATTATTGAAACTTGGTATAGCTGTGAAATCCTTTTCACTATGTGTTAATGATCCTTACAATCCATTAATGTATTGAGAATACAGAGTCAGTTTTGAGTATGGAAGGCACACCTCAAATTCACTAATAGCACACAAATGTCTTTAAGTTGCAAGATATCTATAAAAGTTATCTTCGTAGTAGGGGTTTTGATTTGTGTAAATTTGTCCTTATTTTGTGGAGAAATTTAATATAAAAACGTGTACCACTACAACCTATGAAGGATCTAGGGGTCAGTAAATGGTAGAGACTGTACTGTTTCTATGACCACAGTTGTGCAAGGAGGTGATTCGTCCGAGATCATGCTCAACCACCAGGTGTTTACCATAATTAAGGGTAACCACTTCATAGAGGCTGGGTGGGCCCAAAAAAGAACAACAGCTAAGACTTACCTTGAGCATGTCGTTAACGTGCCTCTCTCTGTTCTCGAGCCTGAGGTCCATCTCCTTCTGCTCCCAAGTGATCTGCTCCACCGCCTGCCTCATCTCTGCCTGCCTCCTTCGCTCCATCTCTGCTGCCTCCTTGGCCTGCCTAGCAGTTTCCAAGGCTGCCTCCACTTCTGCTCGGGCCTGAATCAAATAACAATCATTATCATTTAATCTTGAATAAGAAATTGAAAAACAATTTTATCATTAAACCTCTCCTCAATAGTTAATTACAAATTGTTTTTGTTTGATGTCACTTTATGCAGCTATGGCTAATAGGAGGATGCTCCAATAGAAGTCAACAATTTTGCCTATTCAAGTATAATTAGGATAGGGATCTATAACAAGTAGCTCACACCATACATACTCAACACCCCCACCCCATTTTACGCCTCTTTCAAAAGATTGCAAAACTAAAGATTTTTTACTCCCTTTAAAAAATCCTACGGCCTGAAATAGTTAATAAATCCATCGCAAACTGAAAGTGAATAAAATTTTAAGTTAAATGATAAAGGTGTATATTTACATATATATACACAGTCTTTTCCAGTTCTACATAAGGTAAAGTTCTTATAACAGACCTGCATGATGTCCAGTGGAGGGATGGCGCCTTCTGTCCTACCCTGAATGGAATAAGTAGCCTCTAGCCTCGCACGCTCTGCAGCTAATTCTAGCTTCTCTTTGGCTATATATCCTTGTTCTTTTAGTGCTTCATCTCTCATCATCTAAATTTTTAAACATTTCAGATAATCCATTTGTTTATTTAAATTTAAACTTAAAACATATTTTTGTTTTTTATAATAATATACTCTTTATTTATTCTGGGACAAGCCCCTTTAGAATAACAATACAAATAATAATATACAAGCTATTAATACTTTGAGTATAATATAATTATATTTAATCAATAAAATAGAGCCAAAACTCAAAACGAAACATTAAATTTTATTAGAATGCAAATGGAAAAAACCACAAGCAGAGCCTTATGTTTCAAATCTGGTGCAAAATACAAACACTTATCAGTCGACATTTCGCCTATTCAGGCATTATCAAGACACAAGAAAGAGTAAGATCAATCACATCTCAAAGCAGAAGTGCAATAGATCCCAACGAATAATCGCTCAAATAGGCTCATAACCTGAGACCGCACCTCCACCCCAAGACGTTCAATCCAAAACTGACCAGACTGAGTCAGTTTTGGGTTGAACGTCTTGGGGTGGAGGTGCGGTCCCGGATTATGAGCCTTTTTGAGCGATTATTCGTTGGGATGTATTGCACTTCTGTTTTGAGATGTGATTGAACTTACTTTTTATTGTGTCTTGATAATGCCTGAATAGGCGAAACGTCGACTGTTTGTATAAGTGTTTGTATTTTATACCAGATTTGAAACATAAGGCTCTGCTTGTGGTTTTTTCCATTTGCATTATAATTATATTTAATATTACATATAATAATATGCTCAACAGTATAATTAATAATACAATCACCTTGATCTGGAGTGCTAGCGCATCCAACTGCTCCCTCTCCCTCTTGGCCTCGGCCTGCCTCGCCTCCTCACGTAGCCTCACTTCTGTCGACTGCCTCCTAGACTCCCTTGCTTGCTCCTCTCGCCTGATCTTCTCCATTTCGAGCGCTTCGTCCAGTTCTTTCCTCTCTGCTTCTAATGTTGCTTTTAGCACTACGGAAAAAAAAATTAGGATACAGGTATGACATGGCCATTTTAAAAATTAATTAGACTAGACTAAAGTCAAACAATAACAGGAAACAAGAAATTTTCCTCAAGAAACTCCAAGTATTTTCGAACAACTTTAGTATATATCTCCTTTACAAGAGAAGAAATTTTGTAGTTATCTTCAAAAACTAGGGTTCATATGAAGTACATGTTATACCTGTAGCATTGTATCTTAAAATTCAAAACTGGTTAACAGAGTGCATTTTTATAAAAATGTTAGTACTTAAACCAAATAACTTTGTTTTCATTTGTTGGTTTAGTTTTTAGCCTCCTTATATTATTAGATGAAACAGGATGAATTATTCTTACAGTTTACCTGTTCTCACTAGACATATTTTCCATGGCTAAACTTGAGGTTTTTATTGACGTTAAAATGCTTTAACTTTCTCAGTCACAGTCATACAGAAACGTTTTATTCTTAATTATATGGTTAAAGCGACAATTTGAAATACTTTAAAACTAATTTTAATAATTATCAAATCTTTACAGTTTACAATGAAATTTTGAAAATTTTAAATTTGTTTTCTCAGTTAAAAAAAGCACACTATGTAACACTCCTGACTTTGATACTCTTAATCAAATCAAAAGAACTTTATGATAGAGAGGAATATAGTTGACTGGGAGATCTAATGTAGGATGTAATAACTATAAGAACATTGGATTGCAAGAACATTTTTTCTGTTTTTCCTTCTTAGCCCTGAAGATGGCCAACATTGTAGGCCGAAACGTCGGCACTTATAATAAATAAGTTTTTTCTTATTTAGTGTTATTTTGACTGCACCCCCAGACTATTTATATCCTTCAAAAGAACTTTATAATTAACAAGAAAAACATTACCTTCGATTTGTCGCTCTTTCTCCAATAGAGCTGATTCCCTCTCTGAGAGTTCGACTTCATCTTTTGGTCTCTGTTGTCCTCTTAGAGGTAGACGTATCATCTGACTACTTTTTTTATTATTTGAAAAAAAAAAAAGAGAGAACATATTTGTAAAGAATAGAGATAAAATATTTAAAGGTTGAATTTCTTGATTTAAAAAAAGAACAAAAATATACTTACTGTTCTTCTATAACAGTGAAACTAACTGATTGATAAAGAATGCTGATAAAATAAGATGTTAATAGAAATGAAAAGTATCAAAAGTGAAAAACACCATTTTTGAGGAGAGTTAAAAAACTGTTTCAAGGGTCATTCAAAATTAGTTATTATTGCCTAACGTTTTTTACCTATGTCATACCTTGTTTTTGTTCCTTATAGACGACTCTATATGAATTTCGTATCCATTACCAATCCTAAAGCAAACACTTTAGATCAAAAAACAAAAATGTGTTTTTTCACATTTGATACTTTGCATTTGTATCGACGATATCATCTACATAAGGAAATGTAAAAAAATATCTAAACTACTGACGAGCTAAGAGCAGGAGTCACAACAGTAAAATGTCTAAAGTGCTTACGAGTTAATCGCAGGAGTCACTACAGTAAAATATCTAAAGTGCTTACGAGTTAACCACAGGAGTCACTACAGTAAAATATCTAGAGTACTTACGAGTTAATTGCAGGAGTCACTACAGTAAAAGATGCAGCTTGTTCCATCGCGAGGCGATGGAAATCTCCTAATTTGGTCAAATCTGCAAGTCGTTCCTCTTCAAGTTTGGCAATTCTATCCTTATGTTCTGCTGTTATAAGTGTTTCTTTTTCCTTAAAAAAAAAAAAAAAATGTAATACAATTTTATCTGTATTTCCTTTTTCCTTAAAAAAAAAAAATGTAATACAATTTTATCTGTATTTCAAAGTGATTTGAACCAAGTATAAAAAGGGGATTTATATTTTGTTTAAAATGTATAGCAATGGCACAAAATAACTAAATCATAACTCAATTATTAGTGATTGGATTTCCATCTAATTGCACATTTCATTAGCTTGCATGTAGAAGCTTCTAAGACCAGCTATCAAATTCATTATTTATTATTATATAAGAATTTTAAACTGGACTTTTTGGACATAATTGCAGTAGTTGGATTTTTATTGCACTTTTTAAACTTTTCAGTTGTACTTATTGCACAATTTTCCTGATTAAATATTTGAAACAAATTTTCTATTATAAATATATATTTCTAAATAAATATTTATTAAACACTTTCAAGTTTCCACGGCCACTATTTATACAAAAAACTTCAGTTGTTTCTTCTGGTTTAGACCGTGTCGGTGAATTTTCTGCCAACGTTTTGCCAGACATGCTGCTGACTTCCTTATTTGGGTCTCAATTAAGCCTTGAGGAAGTCAGCAGCATGTCTGGCAAAACGTTGGCAGAAAATTCACCGACACGGTCTAAACCAGAAGAAACAACTGAAGTTTTGTGTATAAATATTTATTAGTTTTAATTTTATTTTTATTAAATATTCTAATACATTTATAGTTTTGAACAGAAAATTATGATGTATGACTAACAATTGTTAAAGAAGTTTCATTGACAAAAGATGTAATAAGTAAACACAAGTTATTGTTTAGTTAGATTTTCACTAAGTATGACAAAAAATTTAGAATTTACTATCTATTAATGGTATATTCATTTTTATTAAAAAAGTAAAACATGGGAAAATCTTTGAAAGTCTATCAAGCACTTCCTCAGGAAAATCTAAAAGATATGCAAGATTTCAAACTGATGCACAAAATAAAAAATAAAAATAATTAAACTACAAAAATAATAATTCTTCGATGCAGGAATCGAAAAACAAATGATTATTTCATTGCCAAGCAACAAATTACTTTTTTTCTGAACCCCTTGAAATGAAGGACGAATTTATTGTTGTATTTAACAATCATTCAAATTCAGAGGCTGCAGTTATAACACAAAGTTCAGATACGCTTTCACATATGAATATGGTAAATTAAACAAAAAAATCACATTCGCATGTTTGAGGAGGAACATATATAATTATAATTTTTATTTTATTTTTTATGGCACATTTTATTATTGCACCAAAATAGGTTCTCTGTAAATAAATAAAGCTCAGGGTTAAAGAATTGTTCTATGAATTTTTCGACTGTTCGATTACCTTTAATTTCACGACTTTTTCTTCATACTCTGCTGTAGTTTCCTCAAAGGTCTTCTTTAAGCGTTCCAAACGAGTTTCCCAAGCAGATATTTCAAATCTATAAGGATATTAATTAAGCTTAACAATGAAATTAACAAGAAAACGGGATAAAGGAATTTCTCTAGAAACTATCTTAATATTATTAAAGAGAGAAGAAAATAAAATAAATCCAAGCATAATTTTGATTAATAGATTGACAATACAACGTAAGGGTGAGCGTTGTTGGTCGGCAACATTTTGCACATTTTTTTATATCTCGCCATGCATGGTTGACGTGTGATAATGCTCTGGGTTTCTTTAAATACAACATATGAAGTGCTAGTATTCCTAGAAGAACCTCAAAGTGAAGATGTGCCAACCAACTGCAACACCTTTTTGAAATCTTTGGAATAACTCCTTTAGAAAATAGGAGGTATTTCAGAATCCCCAATAGTGAAAATAAAAAGCAATTGACTAATCTACTTCTCACTCCAACAAGCCCCACTCTCATCTAATAGAATTTAAAACTAATTTCACTAATTTACTTTATAAGTTTCTTAATATAATTTTAATACTCTATTAGTGCGCTACTACTATATTACTTACTTACCCATGACTCTTTTTTAAACTTTCGATTTCCATTTCATGAGTTGATATCAGATTCTGAATCTTCATCTCCAAATGTTCAGTTTGTAATTCTAATCTTCCAACCTTTATCTAAAATAATAGGATGATGATATAAATATGCATATGTGAATATATAAACGCAAAATAAGTGAGACGTCTATAAGTTAGAACAAGGGGATTTAGGGGAACTTAAAGCGCGTATGTATTTATGTATGAATGGCAGCTTAAAAGATATCAAGCTGCCAGTGTTATAATGTTGTAGACAAAACAGTTAGGTGAGATCCTAGACATTGAAATATCAATGTATTTGAAGCAACTCATACTAGGTTGTAAAAGATTGATGACCCATTTTAATTCTTCAGTGGGAGTAGCTATAAAACTAACAAAAAAAGATTTCAAAGATGGTTAGTCTGCAGCTGAGTTTTAGTAACATAAGAAACTATATTTTTTTAAATATTTTTATTTTGAAGAGAAAAATAAGAAACTATAGCTACTACTGTAAGCGCAGGCCACAGCTTGTCAATTCCTATACAATTATGATTGTAAAAAATTAATAATAAATTAAAAACTATTGTCATAGATAATAGAAAATTAAATCATTTTTTTTATTATTTTAAATTATGATCTTCTTCTTTTGTGGCTTTACAGCACATTAATTGGCCTCCTCGACACGCTTCCGCAAGTCCTCCCTGTCCAGTGCAGCGGCCTTCCAGAAAATAATATCTATGACATATAATTAAATAAACTAAAACTACTAAATGTTGCTCACCTCTAGATCATGAATTAAATTATCTTTATGAGCAAGCTCTTCCGAAAGATGGTTAGCTGCCAATTCGTTATTTACTTTTCTATTATTTTCTTTTGCAGCAGACTCATGATTTTCCAAATGGGCTGGAGAAATTTTACTGTTTGGTGATGTACTGTTACTGCTGACTACTCTTTCTGCTTCATGCATCAATTCCTTGAACAGAATAGTAAATACAATTTCTTCAAAAGTAAAAAAAACTTTTAAAATCAGAGAAAATATTTAAACTTTTTTTTACTTGCATATAAACCTGAAGGTTTTCTGTTCGCTTGCTCATGGCAGCCACAAGCTCCATTTGTACACTCGCCAGCTTGGACATAATGTTGCCATCAACTTCTTTTACCTGGCCTGAATAGCTAATATTAAATACAGAAAAATTAAAGAGCATCAATATTAACCGAGTGATAAATTTTCACTTTTAGAAATAATCAAGTTGCTCAGTGAATGGCCAGGGCTATATTTTGGATGATACATAATTAACTGCTGATTAACTGGGTTAATGATAGGGAATATTTCCTTAATGATTGACCTTAGAACACTAAAACCCATCTTCGTCTAAATAGTTATTGAGGCTTTTGATCAGTTAGTTTTTAATTAAATTATTTCACGTCTGGATAATTATTTTTATGAAATATACTTAAAAAAGTAAGCATACCTTGAGAAGATGTCTGAACAGGCATGGATGGAAGATGTTGTTCCTCGACCTTTGGCTGCTCCTGCTGAGGATTTGAAGAACTGCTTCCAAGCCAATCAGGAAGTTTCTTAGGGTCATCTATTACAAATAAAAACTTCCACTTCAGGTATTTCAATATTGGTTTATCGTTACAACTTATTTGTGCCTTTAATTCTTCATTTCATAAACAGAAATGCTATTGACTGAGGAAAAATTATATTAGAGAGAACTTATTACTGATTAGAGAAGAAATTTCCAAATTTCACATTGTGGTGAAAAAATTCCTAAGTAAGTCAATCTGAATAGAAACAAAAATAATCTACCTTCTGCTACAGACAATTCCTTGTTTTGTTGTGAAGAATCCTTTACTAATTCCTCGAGCCAATCAGGTATTTTACTTTCCTTGGATTCTTTTTCTGAAACATAAATCAAAAAAAAAGAAAGAAGTAAACTTCAAATCACATAGCTTACATAATATTGGTATGTGATTTCATTGCTACCAAAAATTGCTACAGAATCTCCAGCTTTGCTATTGTGAAATCCATGAACTTCAACGGCGCTATATTCTCTCATAAAAAAGTGCATCAGGAAATTTCATACTCCCCTAAAGGCTCCTCAAAAATATGAATTGACCATTCACCTTTATTCACCTAGACTGCTTCTGCGTAATTAATGTACAATGCTATAAAGGGTACAACTCGGAATATATACTACTCGGAGTTAGGAACTGGATGGCATCGAACACAAAACGGTGACGTTTGGAGGAGGCTAAGACCTGTAACCGGTCTTGGCCGGATCAACATTCGGTTAATGATGAAACTCCATCAAAAAATAAAATGTGTTGTATAGAAACAGCCACGCCTGAATGAAAAATGGAAAAAAGAATGTCTAAAGACAGAAAAAGGGAAAAAATTGTTAGTTGAAGAGATAATCATGAGCAAACCAGACAATAAATGAATGATAAACATAAGCGGTGAAGCTTTATTTCAAAAGTTAACATACATACATCTCAAAAATAATAATTTTTTTGACAAATTGAAATTCTTAATGTACGGATCGTTCTGTTTATTTCAAAGCTTCAGTTTTCTCAGTCAAAAATATATCACAGCTTTATTATTATTATAGTTTATTAATATCATTGGTTTATCTGTAAAATATGATCCTATGATAATTTTCCAAAACTTGATAAAATGACTTATGATAGAAAACTTCCTAATTATATATAATATATTATGTATTCTATGAACTTACTTGACCCAGCAGAAGGTGGTGCCTTTGAAGGCTGAGGTGTTGATGTTGCTGGTGGGGCAGCTGTTTTGGGTCTCATAGTGTCACTGATGTTCTGTCGAGGAGTCTCTTTAGCAGGCGAAGATTTGATTCCTGTTAGCCAATCTAAGTCTCCATCCAAGCTATCATAAAAATAAAAAGTAAACTATATAAACCAAATTTAAAGGTGATATATAATTATACATAAAATAAATGAACAAAGACAATGACATACCCACTGGCTGAATTTGATGCTAGGGCTGTTTCAATTCTCTTTTCATTCCTCCTTGTTGTAGCCACTGATGGTGTGTAATCCAAAGACTTTTTTGCACTTTCAGCAGTTAATGGAGGACCTTGAAGATCGGATATAAAATGGATATTTTAAATTTAGCACTATATTTCAACAGAATCTATTCATAAAAATATATTAACCCAAGGAAAGTTATTAGCCCACTTTCCCATCCCCATCCTCTCATTATCGAATAAATCAGATATTGAAAATAAGAATACTTAATAAAAAAACAATTTACAATATGCTCCCTTTATTTCAAATTGTCAGATATGGTTTTGAAATAAATGGTTAACTTAATGAAAGAATAGGTGAGCAGCTAAGTATAGAAAAGGTACTCCAGATTCTATCCCATAACCCGCTTTTGATACAGGTGCTCTTCTTGCAACTATACCCACACTTAACAGGCAAGAATTTTAGAAGCCACAAACTCTGATCAACATCTAATGATGAATTAAAATAAAACAAAAACCTAATACTGTCATTTATGAAATTTTTACCCACCTACTCCAACTTTCACCACAGGTTCTTCATTTGAAATGTTAAGATCACCAAATAGTTCAGTCATAAGGATTCCTTTGTTTCTATTTCTAGATTTCATTGTAGGAGGTGGAGGTAAAGGTGCTGACGATACCGTGATTGGATCAATCTCTTCTTTGTTTTTATTATCTTCTATTGATTTTTTATCAATATGTTTTAAATAATCTTCAGCTTCAGGAGAAAAGCTGATGTTCCTTTCATGTATATTGTCAATAAATTTAGATTTTTCTGGAGAATCTTTCAATCCTAACCAATCTGCAGTGTTCTTGGAACGTTTATCAATTCTTTTGGCTTGTGGATAATCAGTTTTACTGTCATAGTCAATAGAACCTGTTGATTCTTGAAATAACGAAAAAGATCTGAAATTAAAGACAAATATTATAAATTTATCCATAATTGATAATTAAAATCACTAACATAACTTATGTAATGGTGAATATAAATGTTCATAATTATAAAACCTGGATATATCAGCCTCCACTACATTCTCCTTTAAATTACTATTCTGAGAATCTAAAAATATACACAAGAAATGAATAAAGGCAGCACTTTCTTAGTACAAAATAAGCATATGCTAAAAGCAGTACCTTCTGTATTTTTTAATTGATTCTTGTTGGGATTCTGAAAGCAGGGTAACTTACATTAACCTTTATTTAACTTTCAAAAATGTTAAAAATAAAAGTATTGAATATAATGGGCATAGTTTACTTTAATGCTAGCTGTCTTCCCCTCTAATTCTCCGATCTGATATTTTTTGTCTAGTTCACTGGCACTCTAGAACAAAAGGTTTAGGCAAATATATCAAACCAGAACAATATAGGCTTAAACTGGATATGTTTGTTCATCGGGCACTGAAATACATGACACGTTGATAAAAGCAAGAGACCGGAAACAAAATGGGTTTAAATTATCAACAAATAAATCTAACTTGTAATATTTGTTCTAATTCATTAGGATCGACTTCTGAAACATCTGAGAGAGAAAGGCCATCAATAATCCCTTCGTTCTTAATAAAATCTGACATTTCACATTTGAACGTAGACAAGCCAACAGTTTGTTTTGACGACAGTAACCAGACAACGGAAGGCTAATCTGGTTGTCTAGGCAACGTAATGCAAAACTTAAGATTTAAATAGTAATTTCATTTTTTATATTTTTGTAGGAGGCCTTGATTGAACAATGACTATTTATATATATATATATATATATATATTTAAGTACCTATATATTCCGATAAGTATAAGGAAATTTACTATTTTAAAGGATACAATTCTAAAGAAGTTGATAATAATATTTTTTCTCAAATGTAACCAATTATTTGTGATTCATGGGCTTTGTCTATAATAACTAACGATGTTCTAATTTATTGTTGAATATTTAAAAAATGATATTGCTTCCGCTTGTCAGGGAAAAGAATAATAATTTAAATTATCGTTTGGACCCTACCACAACAGAAAAAGGTGAAAAACAAATCCTAAGAAAAACATTTTCCGCAGATTTATTCAATAAGTTAAATAACATTAGTTATTGATCCCATGGCAACACTGATTCAGTGAAACGGCGGGAAAAATGTTAGGCCTCACCAAGTTAGTGTAACATTCCATTATCATTTAGAAGTGCATATATGGGTGGAGTTGAATCAGCGCCGGCTCTAGCCATGTCGCGCCGTGTGACCTTTAGTACGGTTCTCCTCTCTGGAGGTTCTCTTGAAACCCGGCGCCGTGTGCCTCGCACACCCTGCACATAAGGTAAAGCCGGCACTGAGTTGAGTCCAAGGACTATCCTTTAAAAACATGTTAGGTTTTTTTATTCTCTGTCACATAATTACCATTAAAATTGCTATTATCCTTGGGCCTAATCAAGTTGTCGTTATTGTGGTGATTATTTGTTCTGTGTACTTGTGTAGCTCACTTACTCCCAGCTTTAAAACATAAAAAGAATGTGTAGAATTACAGAAAAAAAAAAGTGTCACGTTAGTTACCACATCGGATGGATAATGATTTTTTTTTTTAATGAATCATAATATACTGATTTCCCATAATCGCGTCCTCTTTTCGAAAAAGGAAAAATGAAACGCATAAACAGTTAAAACTTGTAAGTCAACTGGAAGCGATAACCTGTAGAACAGATACCGTGATTTTTATTTTTTTTAAAACATTTACAAAAATAAAATGTCATTAAATTATCCGTCGAGTGTGCACCAGAAACAATTGTGTAAAATAATACTGACAACCACCATTATAAAACTTCCAACCTTGATAAAAATTTAGACAGATTACAGATAGGTAGTTTGTTAATGAGTTCTCTTAAAGAAAAATCTCAAAATGAAAGTTGTTAACGAATCAAAATTTGCCTTCAATGTGTACCGAAAGCTGTCAAGTATCCAAAAATCGGGCTGTAAGTACAGTAGATATACGATTATGGATTACAAAAGGTTCAGTAAATTTGTTTTTCAAAACCCAGTTGTTTATCGACCTCCTTCGCCTATTGCGTTTTTCGCCATTCAAATAGAAGTATTTTTTCAGGGTTTTTTTTTTAACAGTAACACTCTTCCAGTGTATTTAAGGTAACATTGCTGATTTAAAAAACAAACAATAAATTATCTGCATCTTATCTATAAAAAAAATTTTGAAAAGCTATTGAGGTATAGGATCGTCCAAAAGTTTCCAAACACACAAAGAGGTGCCTTTGGCTTTGCCTTAATTACTTTTTTCAGGTTCTACTCTAAGTACAAGAATGTATCTATTGATACAAATATGTTATTAATGCCAGTCCTGAAATAATCACTAAAACATTGTTAGAGCTAATGTTATACCTACATCATCATACATGCATCATTAAAAATTATATAATCGATTTATAATAATGCATTAAGACACCGAAAAAAAAAAATTTATTTATCACGTTTGTACCTATTTAGTCCAACTTTCACCGGACGTCCTTCATCTGACTTGTTAATATTAGTATATAGTTCATTCATAAGAATTCCTTTGTTTCTGTTTCGGGTCTTCATTGTAGGAAGTGGAGGTACAGGTGCTGGCAATACTGTGTTTGGATCAATCAATTCTTTTTTTCTATTTTTAGCTTTGTCATCTTCATTTAATTTATCATCTACAGATTTAAATTCATCTTTTTCAGGTTGCAGTTCAATTTTCTGTTTACCAAAATGATTGTACATTAAATAAGAACCAATAGAGCCTATTGATTCTTTAAATACAGGAAAATGTCTGAAATTTAAGAATAATTTACCCATTGAAAATAACTAATTGCTTATGTAATGGTAAATATAAATATTAAAATTTAGAAAACCTTGGATAATCAATGCCCTCTACTAAAACCTTCTTTAACTTTCTACTCTGTCGATCTAAAAGTATAAAAAAAGTTAGTGAAGGAAGAACAATCTTAATCCAAGTAAGCATTCAACTATTAATAATACCTTTTTTATCTCTTAAATCGTCCGTATTGGGACTCTGAAAGCAAGATAACAACTTACTTTAAAAAATACTTATTATTATTAACCTATAAAAATATCAAATTATTATATGTATATAATAAATTTAGATTACATTTTGATCAGCTGTCAATCCATCTGCTTCTCTGAAATATTTTTTGCCTGATTTACTGGAACCCTAAAAAATATATATATATAACAATCAGTCAAAACAACTTTTGATGTAACCAGTCGAGCCTGAGATAGTACTGGGTGGAGCTTTTGGTTAAACTAAGGTCGTATATTTCGTTTATTGTTAAGTAATTTACTAGTTTAAACGAAGTTTATCACCCATCTTTTAAAATTATTTAAAACGATATGTAATGGTTCCATTTACAAGCCTTTAATTTAAGAACCTTACCTACTTAAAGGCAGCACTATGGGAATTGGAATTACTTGGGTTACTTATTACTATAACAGCAGTGACCGGGATTCCAAGGGCCTTGTATCCTGATATTAGGAAATTAATAATTGTTGTCCCTGTGGCAATTTCGTTTTAGCCATCTTTAAGCAACACAAAGGAGCAAAAAGAAAAGAGGTTTCACTATTGTAAAATAGTGAATCATGATGCCTGATAGTGCTCCTTATGAGCTACTGCACGCTATCAAAATTATGAATCCCAAATCCCAAAGGAATAAATAAATAAATTTTCCTCAAGATGACAATGAAATCTGAAGTGGCGCGGGTATTCAAATTATACCCGGGTAGCCAAAATTCAGGAATCCCCGTGTAGCATTAGTCTTAGCCTTAACAGCATAAAGTAATGTTTAATAAAACAAACAAATCTATAAGGCCGCGTTGATTTAATAGTGGTTACTGTAAACTAGTCCTATGTACAAACACGGGCAAGCAAGATAAACTGCGCTATGTTGATTCTGCCAAACAATTAGCTTATTAAAGAAGTATATTTACCATTTTATGTTCTGTATATAGGGCCCTATTCTTTCTCTCAGCCATATCACAGAATTAATGTCCTATAAAATATTGAGATGCAAATTATATTATATAAAAACTAATGGAGGTATAAATATTTAACATGAGTGAAAAACTAAAAAGAAAATTTTGTTTTCACAAATTAAATAAATTCTGTTAGAAAATTAACAGGTGATGCTGAAATAAACAATTTATCTGTTTTGTTATCACCTGTTATTATGCAAAATATTTAATCCAGTTTTTAAATGTTTATAGTTTTTTATTACTTCATTTTTTTGAAAATATTACACTTGGCTGTTCATTTATCAATCTTTTATGTAAATATAATTAAGAAGTCCATTTTATTATCCAACGATTCCACATGGAATGGAACATTATCTATTGTGTTTTTAAAATGTACGACATCGATTATACAAAGTGAGCTATATGAATAACTTTGCCTATTTTTGTATTTTTTAATATGTTGAATTATAAATATTATTAACGGAAAGGAATATAAACATTTTAGTGAATTTCTGATTAGCATACTATAGCTATATCAATGGAAAACATATAGTGGGTCTTTAGTATTGGCTTTATTCGAGGTACTTCAGCAGTTCCATTAAAATGTTATCGTTCCATTTGGAGTGATTGGTTGTAGCTACCACTAATGGAGAAGTGTATCTGGAATTTTCAGAGTGAGGGGGCGCGTACCTGCATACTAAGACCATCCATTCCATCCAAAAACGTACTCTCGAAACATTACAATTTCATATTCTTGGTTAACGTTTTCTCACATTCAACTATCGGAAATGATTTATTTTATCAACAAAATCACCTGTTGTATTAGTAATTAAATATGTTTACTCATTTTACCGCCACTTCATGCTGCTATGGCTAATCGGACGATGCTACAGTAAGATTCCTAAATTTTGCCTATTCGGGTATTATTAGGTTGGGGATCTTTAACCAGTACCTGATACTGCACAGGGTAGGGACGCCTATCGAAGGATAATTTACTCTCTGGAAATCCTAAGAACACCTGTCGGGTTGCGAACCGCGGACTTGGCTATAATGCAGTTGTTCCCAACCTGGGGGGATGAAAGCAAGTCAGAGGGAGAGCAGTTCTCACTTAGTTTTGGTTATTTTTCTCTTACCAGTACTTCTTTATCTTAAATTGAAAGTTATAATATCTTGTGAAAGTAAAACTAAATGTTTTGTTTTCAATGCAGTGCTTGTTCTTTTTTTCATATGCCTCTAGAAATTTTGGGCGTGGTACAAAAAAGGTTAGGGAGCATTGCTATAGTAGTTATTTATGGTAGCCAATAGACCATAGGTGACCCTAAAGTTCAATTAGTTTTAAATGGCTATTTATAATACCCACCTAATTTCAGTTTGTGTTACCTTTTTTTTGTTGATTTGTGGGCTGAAAACTATGTTCCAAAATTGTCTATGTAGAGTCATGGTGGATTTGAACTGAACGCTCGATCACTTTTCTGTATACAAAACTGAAACTGTATTCATAAAGTGTAGGGTAAGTCAAGAATCGATGCTTGAAATAGTTTTCAAAACATTAATTTTTATAATTAAAAAATCTTTTGGAATTATTTTAGGTCATGGATTAAACATTAATCAGTTCATATTTTAATGGCTAAATGTCGGGACGGGATTCTCAAAGAAGAATAAACAGGTTCAAGAAGGTTTTTAAATGATCGGTTCGATCCTCTCTGTGTCTCACTCTTCTAAAATTATTGCTATTATATTCCGATTCAATGCTATTGCTAAAAAATCTTGGTAACACGATATAAGTAAACTACACTCATTGAATGGATGCAGACCACAACAACAGCGTCATCTTTTGTTGATGTATGGTTTAGACTACTTTTAAAGTAAGCAGTTGAGCTTAAACTATTCTTTTTTTTTTTTAGAATTAAATCTAACTTATTTTTAGGGTTATAAGTCTTTTATATTATGATTATAAGGTTATGCTTCTAAGATCTGTTATTTGAAAAAAAAAGTTATAGCTATCGATTATATCAAAAAAAGACAAAGGTAACCTACAAAGAACCTCCCCGTTGTCGGTTTGTGTTTGTAGCTGTGTGTTGAATGTTTTCATGTGATCATTGCTGGCTAATTTACAGTGAGTTAGACTTGCAACTTAGAGTTTGACACTTGATAGGCATTTGCTAAAAATGCCTAAGTATTATTGTGATTATTGTGACACTTACTTAACACATGATTCACCCTCTGTGAGGAAGACCCACTGTCAGGGAAGAAAGCATAAAGATAATGTTAAATTCTACTATCAGAAATGGATGGAAGAACAAGCTCAACAGCTGATTGATGCTACTACTGCTGCATTTAAAGCAGGAAAAATTGCTGTCCCAGGTAAGGCTGTGGGTGTACCGCCTCCTGGAGTTCCGCCAATTGGACCTAATGGAATCGCTCCTAGACCTCCACCACCAGGGCCTGGGCCTATGATGGGACCTCCCGGAATGCCTCCAGGTATGGGTCCAATGATGATGGGACCTCATGGACCAATGCCACCAATGATGGGAATGCGACCTGGACCACCTATGATGGGCCCGATGGTTCCAATGGGACCAGTTGGTCCTATGGGACCCATGAGACCTCCTATGATGGCAGGGCCTGGACCTATGCCCACTATGAAAAAGTAATTGAATTGGTTGTATGATATATGAGATACATTTCATTATCAAAAGACATTATAAATTAAGATTTTAATGTGTAATATTGTGTAAAATATAATAGACTTATATTTTATTTCTTACTTCACCAGTTAATAGATTGTAGTATTAATCACTGATACTATGTTTTAAATTTTTTTTTTGTACCTCGTGTTTTCTTCAAATATTTTGAATTGTAATACTCTTTCACACTTTCTCGAATTATTTATTGGCCATTCCCTAAAAGTTTGTTGAATATTTTACAAATAAATTTAGTGACTTTAAGGTTTACTAGTTGTGTCATGAACTTTTGATTATTGATTTTGGACTGCCTTGATTTTATTATATGCTGAGGTATTAAATAAGAGATATCAGTTTAGCAGATTGTCGTTTTAAGTTTAGAAAAAAAGAGTGTAATTATTAAAAATGTTATATATATATTTTTATATTTCGGTAATCATGAACTAATCCCATGTTATACAAAACAACTTAATTTTTCGTTGTTATTGTACTGTTGAATGTAGCATTGAAAATTTATATTGTTTAGCCATGGGAGGTTCTAGAAACTATAATTGTAAACATTTGGTGATTGGACTGTATATACTACAATTTTCCTGTGGTAAAACTTTTAAATTAAAATAAAATCAATTCTTTTGTAGAAATATTACCGATCATAAAACATATGTATATACAAAAAAAAAAAAAATAAGAAATTATATTTCGTATTAACCTGTAGCATGAGTGATTATGACATAAGAATGTCTATAACTAATTATATCTTCAGTGCTTTTAAAATTTGCTTTTTGATGATAGTTGATAATGCCCATTGTTAATATGTACTCAATCAATATTTAAGTTCATTTGATATTGTACATATCTAGACAGAGTTAAAATAATGAATTAATATTTTACCTTTCGTTAACAAATTTTCATACAGCTATTCGATAGTAAACTAATGGATTACAGTGTTTTCAGTCAGAAAAATTAAATTTTTAGGATAGAAATTTTTTTTTTGTTAAAATTAAAAATTATATTTGATATTACTAGTTTCAATGATGAAGCTCGATCTACCGAAGAAGTGATTTTTGTATATGACAATGTTTACAAATGATAATATATATACATTTTTGTATTCCAAATTCTAATGATTTTACTGTTTTTCATAGAGTAATGTCCTTATAAATAGGTATTTGTAATTTTCTTTTTTAAATAAAAATTATTTAAGACTGTCTATTTTCTTACTATACTATTTATAATTCTACATATGTATGTATATCTTCCTTTTTTAAGGCTTTACATCTCATAGGAATATTAGAATAGAAAATAAAAACAAAAAAAATTTAAATTAAAACTTTCAAAAGCTTTAGTTGGTCTTATTCAAACTCAATGACTCGTATAATGATATCTTTCTATTATTATTATTAATATGTTAATCATACTTAGGAAATTTGACATGCAGATTGTGAATGTGTAAATAGACTGAATAACAGCAAGAATGAGATAGATCGAGTGCATTGAGTAGATTATCAATTGAAGAGTAAAATTTGAAAAAAGTGTTTCCACATATTTTTGTTTTTTTATTATAATGGGTGTTGCCATATTTTTTTTGGAACTGAAAGATTTTTCCCTTCTAAGGAAAAGTGTATTAGATTTTCATTTGGCTTATTAAAGGTGATTAAATATTTCGTTTATCTTTCAAGTGGAGAATTTTAATTGTTGTTTTATACACAAAAACTCATAACAAAAGATTACTTGTTTTCAAGAGTTTTGTTAGATGAATCTTGCTTCTTGCTTTGTTTTATAAAAAATATGACGATTTCTGATTATTGACTAAACTATTGATATTTGTTTGATTTATGTTTACATCTCTCAGATAATTCGGCGATTTTCATCGATTTATGTTTTAGTGTTACGGTTTATTGATTTGTTCAATGAATTCGTTCTAGTGTATAAATAATCGAGGAGGCCAAGGTCCTCCATGGGCCATTTGATGATGATGTATAACTAATAACAACCAGGTGTTATTATTGATCTTAAATCCAAAATGGGAGTCAGCAGCCTTCTTTGTAGTTCTTCAATTAAATTTAAAATACAGCTGAAATCCCAACTCATCCTAATACTATCCTTACCATGTATGCTGATACATGCGTATTATCAGTCAACACCAATCCAGTTATTGTATCCCAAACCCTCCAATCCCAAATCACTGATCTTGAAGAATGGTGTCAAAACTGGAGAATTAAAATAAATTCTCAAAAATCGCATCAAATACTTTTACCTTACGTCGTAAACCAATGACTTCCTGCTCTTATAATAATAATAATAATATCTGGCGCAACAACTCGTCACCGAGTCTAGGCCGCCTCCAGCATTCTCCGCCAGTCAGCTCTATCCTGCGCAGCATCCCTCCAGTTTCTAGCATTAAGAAGAGTACGTGCATACTACGCTACAGCCTCCATCCACCTCACATTTGGCCTTCCTACTCTCTGTGTGCCATGGTGTGAGAGTCTGTGAGAATCTTCTTGGGAATCCGCGTGTCCTCCATCCTTGCCACGTGACCTCCCATCGCAGTCGGCCAAGTTTAATTGTTCTGACAACATCTGATGTCTTATAAAGGTCGTATACCTCTCTATTGTATCCCCTTCTCCATATTCCTCCCACTATTACTGGTCCGAAAATCTTCCTCAGGATTGTCCTCTCGAAGATTAGGATCCTTTTCTCATCTGCCTTTGTTAGAGCCCAGGCCTCTGAGCCATATGTGAGTACCGGTCGAATCAGTGTTTTGTAGATCAGCAGCTTTGCTTGTCCAGAGAGGAACCTGCTAGTTAGTTGCTTCCTTAGGCTATAATAGCACCTATTAGCAGAATTAATTCTTCTTCATATCTCCTGAGACATGTTGTTTTGTGAATTAACTTCTGTTCCTAAGTAGACAAAGCTATCAACGCAATCGAATCGGTACTGACCAACTTCGAAGTAATCCTCTTTCTCCTGGGTTTCTCCTATTCGCATATACTTGGTCTTCTGTATGTTGACATTAAGCCCAAGTTTCTTGGCTGCCTCTTCCAGTGCTAAGAAAGCTTCCCTCAGCGCCCTTTTAGATCTTGCCATAATGTCAAAGTTGTCGGCATACCCTAGGATTTGAACTGGTATGATACCCTAGTCTGTTAAACAGGGTTCCATCTACCTGAATTCCGGAATTTCTTATGGCCATTTCTGCTCCAAGGTTGAAGAGTAGGCAGGCGAGGGCATCTCCTTGTCTCACACCCGTATTTGTGTCGAATTTTTGTGAAAGATCTGATTCGACTTTCACAAGACATTTTGAACCTTGCATTGTCATTTTCACAAGACGAATCATCTTCCGGGGTATATTCAGATCTTTAAGGCTCGGTATAATTCATTGCGGTCCATGCTATCGTAGGCTGCTTTAAAATCTAGAAATAGATGGTGTGTGACCACCTTGTACTCTTTGCATTTCTCCAGAATTAGCCTTAGTGAGAATATCTGGTCCACCGTAGACTGCCCTCTTCTAAAACCCGCTTGATAATTTCCCAGCTCTTTCTCTGCATGTGGTGAGAGCCTTGCAAATAAAATGTTTGAAAGAACCTTATATGTGCAAGATAGCAGGGCGATCCTGCCCTTCAGTATCCTTTAATAATATCCCACTTATGCCTGTAGAACAGATCCTATACTTAGGGTTGGATCTTGACAAACAATTAAACTGGAATCCTCATACGAGACTGAAAAGACAAGAACCGCTTGATGTTTCAGGCTACTTCAACACTTACTAGACAAACGCTCTAAGCTCGATGGCTTAGTAGAGCTTTGGGGCTCCACTAAGCCATCGAATTCCTCTCGTATCCAAAATCCTTCGTTAAATCCTCAATGCTCCTTATTTTGTTAAGAATAAAGTCATCCATAATGACCTTAATGTTCCATTTGTTGCTGGCCCAAACCCGCTATCTATCCTTTCATAACAAACTTCATTCCCACTCAAACCCTCTAGTTTCAAACCTAGCTTCCTCTTCAATTCCCGATAATCCTCCGAGATGTCTGAAAAGAAGATGGTCCCGTGACCTTCTTAGATGAACTTGTGATTTGAGTACTACCAGTGGGTAGTTTCTCTACTTGTCATTTTCACATGTCATTATGTATCGCTTAGCCTTTTTACTTGATGTATTAGTGTAATACAGTTGTAAATTTCAATAAATAAATAAAATAAAAAAAACTTTAAAATAAGATAGTATATAAAATTTGGAGTGGATTTTTATCAGATATCAAAAGATAATGATATAATAAAAGAGACTGAAATACTTATTAATTCATTAGGTTAATTATTGTATAAATAAGGTATCAAAATGTTATTTTTCTTAAAAAATTTAGGGAGTACATACAATCCGTAACTCTTTGTATGAGAAATTGGAAAAATATAATTGGAGTTAATTTAAACAATACATTTTGCATCGAATAGACTTAAAAATAGATATACAGGGTGTTTCAGGGTTAAATGGCCAAACTGAAAATTTGAACTAAGGACCTCAAAACAAGAAAAAAATTTCCTATGAAGGTATGTCCACAAACGCTTTATTTAGGAGCTATTCACATCTAAAGATTTCATTGTTACGAATTATTTAGGCATAGTAAATAAATAAAACTTATTTTGTTTGTTCCAACTACTTTATTTATTAAATGTAAACAATTAACATTCATGTTAAATGTTCAAAGTGATTTCCTTGAGCATTCAGACAGGCTCGGCATCTTTCTTCAACAGCAGCAGTAGCAGAATGGGCCTGGATATGTTTTATTGCTTCAGAAGACTCAATTATCCTTCTTCGTAAAGAATTAAGGTCATTCACTTTAGACTTTTTGTTTAATGTCACCCCAAACAAAAAAATCCAGTGGTGTCAGGTCTGGAGAGCGAGCAGGCCAAGCCACTGGTCCTGCACAGCCAATCCACTGATTAGGATAATTAGCATTTAGGGATTGTCGTGGAGCTCTTCCGTAATGTGCAGGACAACCATCTAATTGAAACCACATGTTTCTTCTCAGTTGTAGTGGAATATCTTCAACTAAATCATGGTAATCATTATTAAGAAATTCCAAAAATGTGTCTGCATTGAGTCGAGGTGGTAAGAAATGCGGGCCTATTAAAATATTGTCTATTATCCCGAACGACACATTGCACTGAAACTCGTGCTGAAAATGATGCTGACGAATTGCATGGGGATTTTCATGCAACCAGAAAGGACTATTTTTCTGATTGAAGATACCTCTTCTTGTGAAGGTAGCTTCATATGTCCATAAAATTTCTCCTGAAAAGTGTGGATTGTGATCAGCTTGATTTAAATACCAATCTGAAAAATTTCTTCTTTGCTGTAAATCTTGTGGTAATAAATTTTGTACCCGTTGATAATGATATGGGTGACGTCCATCTGCAATGAGAGTTCTCCATACTGTAGTTGGCGTAACATTTACTTCTGCTCCAGCTCTTCGTACACTGGCAGATGGATTATCATCACAATATTGTAATACGGTCGCACTCCTTTCTTCATTTCGTAAAGGGGCTAAAATACCATCAGCAATGTGGTACAACAGCAAATGTACCAGTTTCTCTAAGACGTTGAAACGTAGAATTAAAGGTAGACTTACTAGGTAATCTTCTATTTGGAAATCGCATGGAATATTCACGACGGGCAGCATTGGCATTACCATTGCAAACACAGTACACAAAAACCATATCGGCATATTCAGCATTAGTATAAATGGAAGGCATAATGAGTTCTCTGCGAAAGCCTCAAACAAACTAATAAATGTTATTGATAGCTCTATTCTTATTATTATTTGTTATTGATGTTCTATTCCAAACAGTATTAATCCTAAAGTCCATAGTTTATGTACAGTTAGGGAGACAAGGTCATATTAGTATTCTATCTAAATTTATCTCCTAAACAAAGTGTTTGCAAACATACCTTCGTACGAAATATTTTTTCTTGTTTTAAGGTCCTTAGTTCATATTTTCAGTTTGGTCACTGCTGCTGTTGAAGAAAGATGCCGAGCCTGTCTGAATGCTCAAGGAAATCACTTTGAACATTTAATATGAATGTTAATGGTTTACATTTAATAAATAAAGTAGTTGGAACAAATAAAATAAGTTTTATTTATTTACTATGCCTAAATAATTCGTAACAATGAAATCTTTATATGTGAATATCTCCTAAACAAAGTGTTTGCGGACATAACTTCATAGGAAATTTTTTTCTTGTTTTGAGGTCCTTAGTTCAAATTTTCTGTTTGGCCATTTAACCCTGAAACAGCCTATATATATATATATATATACAGTTAATTTAGCGGAAAATTTTTCTAAAAAATGTGATAGGTTATTAATTATTTTTTCTATATAAACAAACTTGTTCAAATTTAATATGTATGGTTCAGTTCGAATCATCTGTAGTGTATATGTTATCAAAGCACTCACTGGCCAATGCTTACTTAGCATATAAAAAGCTTCAGGTCAATCCCATCGAGAATTGCTACTGGGCTGCAACGCATAAATTAATTAGTCAAAGTTTTCTTTATATGTGAATTCTTATTGAGTAGGTTAGTAGTGACTCTTCATTTTGAAATTTGTGAAGGGAATCTCTGAGCTACTGCCTTTTAAATCTTTTTTTATGTTCACGTTAAGGTGTCCTCTCGTATGTCCTTTATAGAGAGTAGGATTATGAGTTGAAGAGTAAAATGCATTTGTTTTGATTCCACAAAATTTCTGTGGGAACGTTCATGTAGTTGTTTATGGTGCAACTTAACAATTTTTAGGAATTAATTGTATTATATCGATTTTGCTCCTAACCCTGAGGTTATGGTATAGTAGCATAAAGTAGTCACTTGTTGATTGAGGTCAGTGTGAATCTCTAGACCAGTTGTTTTTCCAATGTTGTATACTTTTTTTTTTAATTTTGAATTATATGTTCCTTAACGGTTATTTATCCGAGTATAGTCTGAAATAGAAAACTGTTTATGATAAAGAATTTTTATTTTATATTACATTAAGAATTAGTAGAATTATTACAATATAACTTGCATTTTTGGAAAATATTAAAAGGGAAATGAATGAAAAGTTAAAACTTGTTATGACTCAACTCGAAGCGGCAGCCTTGCGGAATAATTTCCTTATTTTTTAATGATTATGAATTTAAAATGAACTAAACAGTAATTTTAATAAAATTAAATAAATACTTAAGTTTGAGTTAAATCCAATCTATTTGAACTCTTGTGTCTGTGCAGCAAATAAACATTATGATTAAAAATATTTGAAAAGTTAATATTTAAAAATTAGTAACAACTAAAATAAAATAAATTATTATGATTAAAAGTCTAAATATTGAAAAATAGTTAATTACAATATGGCTGACCACACAAATTGGCCACACTACTTTTTTTTTCTAATGTGTCACTTTCATTTCATTTCGACCTTCCCAGCTATTCCCTTATTTGTTCAATAAGAATGATTAGAAGTAAATGAGAAAATGTCAAATGTTTGGACATAGAGAATGGCTAATATCATTAATGATTGGCTTTATGTGATTAATATCAAACTTCTTTTACACATGTAAACCCCCCTGTTTTTGAATTACCCTGACATCATTCTTGTAGGACCAACATATAAAAAAAATTACTTGATAACTAAGTAAAATAAACGTCGGCTCATAATTAAATAAGTACCCACTTATTTAGTGTTTTATTTGACTGCACCCCCAACTATTTTCTTCCTTATTAAAATATATATCATTTTATAAGAGAACATACATTAACTGAAGTATTCTGAAATACAGTTTAGGTTTTGGTTTGATTGTTGTAATCACAGAATGTGGAAATATTAGGACTCCATCAACTAAATCTTTCTATACTCCCATGGACATTCCACTAGTTTACACCTATTCACTTATTATAATAAAAGCTCCTTTTGTCATATGTTTTATTTTTGTCATAAATCTGATTTTGTTCTTAAGTTATTTATTGCATCGTAAATGTAAAAGAAATATTGTAATTTGTTACATTGATAATATCTCAATAGCTTTTTTCAGTTGTTCATTTGAAGATACACGACATAAGAAAGAATTCTTTTGTATTTAAACAGAAACCTTTGATGGCTTCCAAAACCATCTTAAATTTGTTTTTCATATTTTATGGATTGGTTTCATTATTCAGCTAAATACTGTCTAATTGTGTTTCTTAATTTAAATCCAGAATTTTCTACATTTGTAAAAAGATGCTTCTAAAAGTAGGATTTGCTTAATGTGTTGTTGCCTAAAATTGTAAATTTATTATATTTATGTGGTTAATTTATTTTTAACTTTATTAAAAATAAATAAATGACTAATCAAATGAAGTAACATCTCATGATTTTGATTAAAGGTGTTTTTTATTTGTTTTATCGAGTATCCAATATCGCTAATAATGTAATTATCCAAAATGTTCTACAGTAGTTATTTACTACAGTGACCTTGTCCGCTACAACCGCATCCTTTCTTATTAGCCGTCCCTAGGTTTGGTTTCGGAAAATGAACATATCCTGTAACAGGATCAACATGTGATGTTGGAAGTGGTTCTCCGACCCTCAGCTGGTTACTAGCTTTATTACAGTTACAAACTTCTGATCTCACGCTTAGCTTGGGATAAGGAATAGGTGGACTCGAGTATTCCCTGAAATTACACAAAAATATTACAAAAAAATAAATACTCAAACACAAAAAAATTACACACAAAAAATCAGACACAGGCACACACAAACTCATACAGTGAGAGGGAGAAATTTAAGAGAATATTTGTTCTAGGAGAAAGTTATTTGAGGCTATGTATATTGTGAAGAATTTGGAAGTTACTATTAATTATAAAACTGATAGTAAAAATTTAAATAATTTTTATTATGAAACATTGAGTCTTTTAAATAATTCTAAATAATTTTTACGAGTTTTTTTATAGGTTGATTATTTTTTACTGTTTCTATTGATCAGCTGTTTTATTATCTCTCCAGCTGTTTTATTACCTCCCTAGCTTTTTTTATAACCTCCCTAGATGTTCAGATGTATTATCTGATATCCTGTATTACCTTCTTTTGCCTTAGTTGTTTGTGCAGCTTCTTGGAGCAAGGTTGCTGACTCTATGTTTGTACTGTCGATGCGAGATTTTTGTCTTTTTTATGTGATTTTTTTTGGCATGTGATGATCCTGATGATGCCTGAATTGGCGAAACGTTGCCTGGTTGTTTTTTCCAGACTTTTTTAGAGACTTGAGGTTTTGTTTTTGTGAATTCTCCTATTACATACTGTTTATATAGTTCTACTAATGACTCAGAGTGAATTAATATTTTTTTAATGGTTCTGAGTTAATATTTCTATATTTGCTGTATAACATTGTTTGAAAATATATATGATATTCACGTTTTACAAAATTTGTGGATTTTTTTTTGTATAAAAGCTATAATAAAAAATCCACTCAAACTATTCTCTTGTTTTGAAACCAATTATTAGGAAGTTCGATCATTTACTTGTTCTATTCTCATTGTCTTTAGTTGCTTAAGATCTTTAGTGATACCCCATAATCCTGATGTATTCCTCATTTTCTTATTGAGAGCATAGTCAAGTTCAACTAGTTTTTAATTAATTTAATTAATTTAAGTAATTTTTCTCTTATGTCTTCTATGAATATTTCATGGCAAAAATATTGCTGAAATTTTCCAATTTTCATCCATAAAAATAATCTATTATATCTTTTTATCTATTCTATTATCGATTTAAAGAACTAGTGCTTTAAGATCTAAAAAAATAAAACAAGAAAAACAATCTACTTCCATTTTACATTTTCTGATCATTTATGTTACTTTAATATATTTATGACTATTATAGTTATTTACTTCTAAAATAATCAAAATTACCCTCTTACTCCTCTCTTTAACTCATACCATTAAAAGTTTATTACTTCAGTTTTCATCTAGCTCATTCTGTTTTACATACTAGCTTGTATTTGCTTATAACTGTATTTTTAGAATCCCAGTTTTGGTTTAGTTTCGTTCAGACAGTGATTGTGTTTAACGTTTAACGTATAAGCTTGAAAAATTCCTCACAAAATACTGTTGCTTAGTGATGTAAATTGCAAATATGTTTTCCCTATTGCTTTGTTTCCTTTTCAATGATGTCTCAGTTTGATTAAGCACTTAAAACATACTAAATTCATTCCAGTATTATTTAAAATTTAGGTATATTCATCATAATCTTCCATACTATGTGTTTCTTAAAAATGTATAAATTTGGATCTAACTCTTGTTTCTTCACCTTATGGTTTTAAAAACTAAATACAGAATTACCCTGGATTCTATCAGAATAAAATTACATTGAACCACTTGGTTTATTAAAGTACTTTAAAAAAAAGAAAGATTATTGCAATTAGTCCCTCTATGCAAAAAAGTAATTTCGGGTTGAAAATATTTTTTTCAATGTTTAACTCTTAGTCGGAAGTGATGCAATTTTGGCAGATTCATGCTCTTAACAACACCCTTGACAATAAGATTTTGATAAGGTTTTTTCATGTTTATCTGTAAATAGTCTTCCTGAAGATTATTCAATTTTCTTCCACTTCTAATTCTTGTATTATTTACTTCAGTAATTTTCAGCATACAAATTTTCCTAAGCTTCATGGATCCACATGTCCCTGATTTATTTTATTTACCACCTGATGAGGGCTTGGTGCTTATGGACATAGCCAAAGAAATTTAAATTTACTTATGTTACATGGTTTCTCATCAGATAAAATATTAAATCATTGTTCATTTTAAATTACATTTTAAATAATTCCTTTATTTTATTTTATGATTTAAATGTTCCATATTTTTTTATCTGGTTTATTCCTATAGTTTTGTTTTTACATTTAATTGTATTTATTTTATTCTTTACAATTTTTTCTATTTCATTTTATTTGTTAGTTTCTTCTCCACATAGTCCTGAAGAAGCCTTGCAATGTGGATCAAAACGTCAATTTCCAGTAAATAGTTCATCTCTATTTAAGAAATTTTTTCTTTAGATATATATTTTGATGTGTTTGCAAAAATATTGACAATGCTTAGCCGAATCAAATCCATTAGAGAAATCTGAAACTATGTATGTTCACACCGTTTGACATTACAAGCAACACTCTATTTGTCATGCTGAATGGAAAATCAAACATTGTGCATATAATTTAAATATAAACAATTATGTATTGTATCAGGCAGGGTAAGTTCAACTAGAGGTTAACTATAGTCTGACAATTTAGAAACTGAGCTGAGCAGAAATGTCCGGGATAGGGTAACCAATGGATAGGAATGGAATCTCCTGACATAAATATTTAAGCCTATTAATATTTGAGTGCTGTCAATCCAGGTTTAAAATTCACTCATCCATTGTATATTCTATATTTTTTATATATATTTTAACTATTCATATTACATGGGACTAAAATAAAATATACAATTTTATTACTGATATCCGCTCCTGTCGTATTTAATATTTTTTAAAATTTTAAATGTTATGATGCCTCAGTCAAATTGAATTGACCACGCAACAAGTGGATGACTCATCTATTTGCAGTCAAGAGCACTAACCAGAAAAAATAAATCGGTTTTTATTTTAGTGTTATGTTAATTATAAAAATAAGTTTTAATTGATTTGCATTTGATTGTTTCGTAAATGTTTACAGCATAAAATTACAATCATTTTAAATAATGAGGAGATAATCCCATGGTTTGAATAGTCTACTTAAGTAAAAAATATTCATAAAAAATCTTCTAAAAGTTTACGTTTTCATTTAGGTAATTATTCGAGACTAGTATTTCCACTATAACACTGTCTTAATTGTGAATTTAATCCTAAGCATCACTCGCTGGTCTATAGCATCACTATAGATGTAAATATATTTCACTGGAAAAATATATTTACATCTATCATTCTAAATTAAATAAACGAAAAAATGGGAATGGAGCGAGGATCGGCCTGGGGTGGCCTGTTACATTGGTCCTAAAACTCAAAAAAATAAGTTCAATGATAAACCTCGGACGAACAAATTTGAATTCTACTTTTAATATTTTTTAAAAATTTACATCTTTATTAAATCATCATCATCATCATGACTGGCGCGACAACCTGCACAGCGAGTCTGGGCCTCCTCTAGCAGCCTCCGCCATAGGGACTCTGTCTTGAGCTGCAGCCGTGCACTTTCGCGTGTCCAGTAGGGCTCAAGCATGTTAGTTTTGCCTTACATCCTTGTTTAGTGAAGTAAAGTAACTTATGTCGGAGTTAAATCGGTTGTAAATTGATGACTCTAAAAAAACATTTTATTTCTCTCGTAATTGAGAAGAGAATATAAAAGCGATATAATTCTAAAATAACTGTATTTGTAGATTAGAATCGTGACTTTTGTTTTGCGACAACGATTCATTTTAATTTTGACCATTACCCGTTTATCATTTAGCACATTTTATTTTCGTTTATTTGCTTTGTGTTTAATATAATTTAACAACTAGTAATAAACAAGGACATAAACCACTCAAATTGATTTGTCAAAGTAATTATTTACAAGCCATGTCAGTTTTTATCCCCGGCATTGCTATAAACATTTTAATTGGAAAATTACGTTTAAATATTTGGTTTTTTTTCTTGTTGTAAGTTATTATTCTCGTTTGATCTCTCAAATTTTTTTTCGTTATCCATTTTTTTATTTGTGGAAACAGCTGGTCCATTCTGCCTAACTGGTTTCATAAAATTGAAATCGATGTAGTTGTTAAGGATAGAACAACTCATTGTGACCGGTTAGCCAGATAGATTTAGGTATAGTGAATTGTCAGATAGTGAATTGTTTGGTTTTTTGTTAATTTAACGTTACTTAAAGCTGCTATGGCTAATCGGACGATGCTACTTAGGAGTCCTAAATTTTGCCTATCCAAGTATGATTAGGATAGGGATTTTTAACGAGTACCTGACACCGTACAAGCCCATTTTATGTTCCTTCCGAAGGAGAACAAAACAACGATCGGTTTAATACCAGGGCTGCGTAGTGTGGACCATTCCTCTGCTCACTGAAATAAGTTTCTATGATTTTAGTCTTGACTCTTTTTAATCATTCATCAATCTGACATATCTAATATTTCCCTAAATAATAATGGGGATCAGAACTCTTTTGCCCTCAAAAATTCGTATTTGTCACCATCCAGATGACCTAATTCAAAAGTGGTTGATAGTGAATAATAATACATATGCATGTAGAGACATACTAGAGCATAATTTTAATGTACTCACGTAATAATATATACATGTGAGAGCGACACTTGATGCAATGAACCTTATTCATTTACCAAAAAAAAAAAAAGAAGAATTAAACCTCAAATATTAGGATTTGTATTTAATAATATTAATATAAAGTTTCAGACTACTTCAAATATTACTAGATAAACGCTCTAATCTCCAGATTAATTACGAAAGAAAATGCTTTTTAAACCTTTTTGGAGAAACTAAACGATTCATTTCGACTGATGTTAAGAATAAACAACATTCTTTATCTGGAATCGTATGACTGTCTGTATCACTATTTCAATTCCAAACGTGATCCTTCTGTGAAGTCAGTAACTATGTACTCGGACTCTTGCCCGGGGCAAAATAAAAACATCGCATATCGCATCTATGTGCTGGGTAGCCCTTCAAAATTCTAATGCACTACAATAGATAAATCACAAGTTTTTAATCCCTGACTATACGCACATGGAGTGCGACACCTCCCATGCATTAATTGAGAAGAAACAAACAACTTTCAAAGGCTCTATTGAACATCCCCCATGATTGGGCTCAATTAATGCGGGACACTGGAAAGAAAAATAAATTTATTGTTAAAGAGATGGAGAGTTCCAACTTTTATAATTTTTCGTCCCTTTTTAAAAACCGCCTTAGTTAATAAAAAAAAAGATAATGAAAAGGGCACTAGGCGTTGGGGGAAGGTAAGATGGCTTAACTATAACAAATTAGAGCCACCAATCAGATATGTCGAATCACTTCCGATAGCGGCAGAAAAGAAGAAAGATCTGTTAGAGTCCAGCATTTAGACGATTCTATGAAGAGCTCAAATCTACATCTAAGCAGGATGTGTACCCAGAATTAGGTGAAGAAGAAGGCGAATGATAGAAAATTGTAAGTGTTTTTTTTTTTAAATGTTTTAAAAACTACCAATAAAATAATTATTTTTCCTTTCGGGATGCTGTGTACATTATTTTATTTTATTTCATATAAAAATAAATTTTTGAAAAAGGAAAAACATTATTTAATGTATAACTAATTTTTCTAAACTCTGAAAATTATTTAAACACTTGGCTTTCAGAGGTAAATCACGTTAACATTAATCACTTAGCCCGTTTCACACAAAATCGATTAGTGTAATGCGGGCTAAGAGTTCGATTTTTTTGGAACGATTTGTATTAAATATTAGAATATTGGCAAGAATTGAAACATACCTTACCAACATAAATAGAAATGTACTATCAACAGTTTAAGCCCCACAAATTTGAATTTTTTTAACTGGACGATTTTGGAAAAAATATTCAATTAAATTTGGATAAATTCAGTTTTCCTAAAATCGCAATTTTCGCACTAAGGATACCATGCACAGGTGCCACAGATATATTGTACCCGTCTTGATCGTATTAAACTAGGAGTTTTATAAAACACGTTATGCAATCAGTAAATGAGAAGTAATGAAAACAAGGTTTTTTTTTCCGCAACCAGATGCTATCTATTATCCTTCCAGTCATTAAGAAGAAATAATCACTACCGCTGTACTGGGGAGGTTGTCTTTTGTTTAGGCGAACCTACGCAACACATCTCCAACTTCTTACTTGGCCCTAGATAAGTTAGTACCCTGAGGGATAGTAATTCATAAATAAATTCTGTATACCTGAATTGGAATACATAAAGATTTGTCAATGACATGAAAAGCTTCACATTTATCAACTTTTTTTAATTATTTGAGCTGGGATTCATTGTTCTATCAGATTTTCATAGTTTTAGGACTGTCTTTTATAATTAGAAAGGTTGAAACCTTTCAATGGCTTTCTTGGAATGATTGTTCTCAAAATTTATATTTGCTGTGTGTGCATTTAATCTATTAAACTAATATTAATGAATGACAGTGCATATTATTTCAAGTTCTGCCAGCTTCAACATTTATTCCCGTTTCAACTCATGACTCAACGTTTATCTTTTGCTGTCTCTACAGTAAGATGCTATTGAAAACGTTTTTTGAATAACTCACAAATGATTCTTCAAAATTGATTTGTCGAAAGTCGATGCTGTATAGAAATATCTAAAGGATATAAATGAATTTTCACCATGCAAAAGTAGGATAATATCCTTTCATATGGTATTATCATTATTGTAACATCCTTACATATAGTATGTAAAGTATTAATTTACCAGGTTATTCTGAAAGCTACGGACTTAAAAATTCCGCACGTCACTATTACCTTTAAAATAAAACCTATGTCTCTTATCGTCGATACTAATACACCACTTTTCAGGAGACTGAAGAAACTGTTTCAAGGTTCATTCAAAATCAGTGCGTATCATCAAATGTATTATACCTAGGTCATTATTTCAATTGTCAATCCTAAAAGAAACACTGGAGATCGGAAACAAAAAAATGTACTTTTTCACATTCGATACTTTGCATTTATATCGATATACTCTTGACATTATCCCATCCACACCTTTTAGTTCCATCCTTACCCACTTCTAAAATCCCCGTAGTCCCCCCTAATAAATATCTATATAGTAAGGAAGAAAATAGTTGGGGGTGCAGTCAAATAAAACACTAAATAAGTACCCACTTATTTAGTGACTAGACTGCTGAAGTCTAGCTTTAGCTTCCAATAGCCCTGAAGATGACGCACAAAGTGGCTCGAAACGTCGGCACATAATTAAATAAGCACCCACTTATTTAGTCTTTTATTTGACTGCACCCCCAACTATTTTCTTCCTTACTCTATCTTCCAGTCAACCATCCCCTCGCTTCTCATAAATATCTATATAATTTGAAAGGGGCAATCGGAAGTAAACATAGTTACAAAATTATTTTTTTTAATTGCTATGTCGAAGGTTCAAATCCGACTGTGACAGATAAATTATTTAATACGTCAACAGCGTTGGTTGGACCCTGTGGGATCTACAGACCTTCCTAGGTATTCTTAACTGGAAGAAGAACCAGGCGGTTCAGTGTGATCTCGAACAAATCACTTCCCCGCACAACCGTTGTAGAAACACTACACTATTTATCAACTTCTGAACAAAATACCATTCATGGGTTGTAGAGGTACTAGTCCCAAATATAGATAGTATTAGGGTAAAAATGGAAAAGTATAATGGTTTTTTTTTCTTGGATATAATTTACTTGATGGAGCCGAAGTAATTATTTTCTACAATTTTCGGTTTATTGGACAGCCCCGGAGTTAGTAATCTTCTGTTGTGTTTATTTTGTTCCTTGCGAGGTCAGACAAATTATTGCGGTTGGGTGAACACACCGAGAACCACTTCATCTAAATACCTTCATTGGATGGAAAAATTCTCTTTATTTTCATAGATCGTTAACGTATTGATTAAGTGATTAATAAGTAACTGTTACTTAGCCTGTAGTTCATTACTGACATCTAAGCTTAATCCCTTACTTAACTACTAATACTTTCTAGCGAAGTCAACGCTCAAAAGCAAAGCATCATTTATTTTATTAGCCTATAATAAATTATTATAAACTCAATGTGAAAATATATTTATCGATATAGTCGATTCGTAATGATCTAGTTTTATTTACACAATTTATTAATGCTTTTTTATTTACAATACATAATAAAGAATGATCCAAAGACTCCTATGTTACTTCTGCAATTTCTACAAATTTATATAAATCAGGTTATCACTTGTAATTCTGATCCAACCTTCAATGTGTTTATGTCGACATTTTATTTTAAGAAAGACTTTTCCACCCAAACTACAGAAGATTATTGAGTGATCGCATAAAAAACTATCAAATTCACTATAGGGGGGAATTAGAAAACTATATTTCCCGAATTTTAACACGAAGGCGTAGTTAAAAACGATTTCTAAAAGCTCCGTACGGGTAAAAATTAGTTCATCTCAACGGTGTTGCGGAAGAACGAGGTAGCGTGGCTACCCCGAGGTTGGCTTCGGACATCGCAAACATCCTCTTCATTGTCAGATTGACAATCTGCATGGACTTTAAGAAAAATAATGGTACTGATAGATTTTGAGGTTAATTTTGCTATCCAGAACATTTAGGAAAAAGTGAGTTACCACGTTCTTCAACTGCAGACTTGATATACATCAACGGAAAAATGGAAGTTTCGGATTATGTTTAATTTGAGTTGCGAATGACTTTGGATATAATAGTCGACGAATAGAAGACCTCACTTACCAAACCCGATAGCTAGTTTGCTAACGTCATCAAAGAAATAGGTTGATGGCCAGCTTAAAAAATAATCTGTATATATGAAAACGAGATATTAAATCCTATACTATATATATATATATATATATATATATATATATATATATATATATATATATATATATATATATAAATGTATAAAGCAAAATTTTTGAGGATACTGAGTGTGAACGATAAAGGAAGGTTATTATTTATAACCTCAATAATGACAGTCATTGTTTACTTATCCAAGTTAAGATGCATCTTTGCAATATAGTTTATACACAATTTAATCGGTATTATTTATTTCTAATCAATCCTGCGTTATAATAAAAACATAGGTATTTATTAAATGCCTTCAGAATAACAATATTTCAATATAATTGATTTTTACGATATATTATAGCATTAGTTACTATTTAGTAAAAATAACTGAAATAATTGTCTACAATGTACTGTTATGTCAATACTTTTTATTCCACGAAACAGTAATTGCGAGCAATATGCGGAACACCAACGTCGTAAATATGGGCTTTCACTACTATGCGTAGGAATGCTGACATTTATAGTGCTTACGTAAGTCTTCCGAAATATCGATGAAAAATCTTTTGGAGATGACGATCATTCGCTCATGAAAAACTAAGAAATAAAACATTATAGGAATGCAGATGCATCTCAATTAGAAATGATAGCTACAACTTGTGAATATAATTACGAATATGAAGTGAAACCTTCTTTAGCTGGATCTAGCGACTTTTGGTAGGAGACAAACAATTGGGTTCGCGCCGGCAAAATTACCGACATGTATTTTGACTAGCGACGCGTTGTGGTCTATGTATGAGTTATATATGTTTTAATATACTTTGGTTTAAAGGTTATCATTCGATTGATACCATAATAATAATATTTAACTAAAAGGTCGTTTGATAGTTGTCACATTCATATCAATATTAACTTAAAACATCAATAACTAGTTAAACTTTTCGTTTCCCTTAAAAGGTTTTTTTTGTCATAGTTAAAGTTCTTGTTATATGATTTGTTTGAAAGTACAAATCATCTAAGTATTGTTGAATTTAACGATGATAATAACGCGAAAAATGAAAATAAAGTTCGTAAGCATCTATGTAAATATAACTACAATAAGACATAGATGAGTATATCAATTAAATTATTGATATTTTGTATTGAGCTTGTACAGCCCATCATATGTTTTGATTATTAAATAAACAGATTGAAAATGTATATGTTTATTGTTGAGAGGGTCACTATATGTGAAAACCAGATTAATGTTAAAAATTTAAAATTAAGCTTCCACCACTGTTCTCATGACTGCCTATTTAATATTTTTTTTGAAGATTTGTGTTGGTATTAAGTTACAGAACATGATAACTGGTTAGACGAAAAGCCTTTAATTAGGAGTGCAACGAATCTTAGGAAACTATTATAGAAGCTATGCCAGAATGTGGAACCAATTGGAAGTATTACAAGGAAGCTTGATAATCATGTACACGTGCGCACATTGCAACATGAACTTGAAAAAAATAATAAACTCTGACGGTTTTAGAGAACTCAGTATTTTTAAAAAAAGAAAAGTCAGTTACCTATAAAATAAAAAAAAAACGTTCTTTTTAAAATTAACACTAGTATCTCTGCAAATATGTAGGTTACAAGTAAGTCTCATTTCGGCTGCAGAGTTTTATGAATTTCTTTAGTTTTAACTTAAAAAAAAGATTGCTTGTGGGTAAATGTATCTATTGTTTATATAATTCTAAATGTTTAAACCACATATGGAATTTAAGGTCAAATTGAATGGTAGAATAATACGCAACAGTACTGGCTAAACCAGGATAAATTTTCAAAGGATCATCATCATCATGGCGCTGTGGTCCACAGAGGACCTTGGCCTCCTCGACAATTTTTCTTTACTTTGAACGATCTTCCGCTGCTCTTCTCGAAGTTCTTACCCCCGGGAGCTTAAGGTCTGCTTCCACATCGTTCAGCCATCGAATTCTAGGCCTTCCTCTTCCTCTTTCTCCATCTGGGCGTCCCTCCAGGATGAGCTTTGGGGGGCCATTTTTATCCATACTGTGAACGTACTCCAACCATCTCAATCTTGCATTTTTAATACAAGAAACTGTATCTGGTTCTCCTTATAGGTCCTTAAGTTCTTCGTTCCTTTTCATTCGGAAACGATTTCCTTCCTTGGATGGACCATACACTCTTCTAAGAATCTTTCTCTCCCATGTATTCAATAATTTCTCATCATGGTACTTGGATAGAGTCCCCGCCTACCCACCATAGATGACGACAGGACGAAGTATCGTCTTATTTTGAGGCTACGGGGTATAGCTTTTTAACGCTTGTGTTAAGAATAGCGTTATTCTACATTAAATATCTTTCAAGTAAGACTTGTAGAACATAAAATTTTGCATTTTAAATCAACATTTTTAACTGATAGTTACTGATAATATTTTATTTTTAACATCAGTTACGTCAATTAGATGTTGTTTCAAGTTTACAACTGTTACAAATTACTCAGTTCCAACGGTTTCATGCAAGTGTTTACAATTTGAGTCTAAGAGGTTCATCAACAGGCTGACTGAACTTGAACCCGTTTAAAACTGGAACTATTAGGGGGGTGTTCCAAACTTAAACGATTCCAGCACATTCCTAATTTCAATTAGCAAACAATTTAACATTGTAGAAGTTGTTGATTGTTGTTAGTTACCATGTTTTACGATCAAAAGAATCAACTGTTTTTTTTCACTGAACATCATTTTTTTAATATCGAAGACACCGTTTGCATTATTATCGGCAGTTTCACGTAACGCTGAGAAATAAATATTTAATCTAGTATATGGGAATGAGAACACAAAATAAATTTAAGTTCTAGGTTGCTACGGCTAATTATCTAATTAAATTCAGGTTATGACCATTAAAAATATTGAATAAGGAATGGTTATTTCTCATTGAATAGTATATCATACTATTTTGTTTCCACTCCTGGATTTAATATTACCAATACCCATTTTTAATGGATTCAATGCTATATCGAAAGTTCTTAGATAAAAATAACACTGAATGGCCATACCTGTTTGTTTCCGACAGCTTCCTATTAAGGGCATCGTAGCAGCTTTCTTTTCTGTTGTCATTGTAGCCATGAGGCATCGTAATTCGATTTTTTTTGTGTTAGTTGTAAGTGAAAGAGTGAGTGTGTTTGTGTTAATACAGTGCTACTGTATCATATCATCAGGACTTACATATGTTTTGTATTTCATCATTCGTTTCCATGGCCTTGATAGGAAATAATGTTTCATGACAATTACATTATATTCAAAATCTTTAATTTTGGTAAATAACCTTTAAAAAAAAAAAAGGAAAATCTATAGCTACCAAACATTCTTAATAATAGAAGGAATGAGTTATTTATTTATTTTTTTAGCTCCATATATTTTTAAGTTTTATTTATATCTAGGTTTGGAGTGCTATCGATGGGTAGTTTCTCCACAAGTGTTTTCATGTCATATTCTACATTTTTGCACATTTACTTGATATAATACCATTATAGTTGTAAATATCATTGAATTAAATAAAAAAAAAAAAAAAATTTATATCTAGTTAAATATGATATCCGGAAAATCTAACATTCTAACATTCTACAACTATATCGATTTGTAAAAAATTATGTCAACTATGTGTCAGTCTTCTATCGTTTGTGTCTTGGAAACAGTTAATCTTGTTTAAAATAATACATGCAAAAAGATCATTTAAATCCCCTATATTTTTTCATTGAGTCCATTTAGTTTATGAAATAATTTGCTCTTCAAAGTAACAAATGTTGTAATTATAATTTTTGATTACGTTCCTTCACCCAAACGACAGGTCCGCATGACGTCTTTTAGACAGTTTGGTGACTGATTGGTAAAGCAATAATCTGAAATGGAACCTAAATATCCTTTTTCACTTTGCACCTACTTCCGTATCTGAGAAATTTTCTTTTAAGAGAACTTATAACTAACGACATTAGTCTTCTGAACTAAATCTTGGAGCCGCTAAACTTTGTTTCCTCTCTTTATGGTAAATTAACAGAACTTATAACGAATTCTTATATATTCAAAGCTTACAACGCTAAAACCACTAGAAAACAAAACACTCTTCACTAAACATCAAACCAGATATAGGTCCAATTTGATACTAATCCTCCCATCGACGTTTCGACCACTAAGCTCCATTCTTCATTCCTTTCCAACACTTGAATGATTGTTCTTAGTTTAATCTAATCGGCCTGCTTCTGTGAAGATTTGCACTTACGAATAAATAGCTCTCGACGGAAGAACCGAACTTTTTAATAATAATAATTATTATCAATATTATTATTCTGGCACTACGGTCCTGCAAGAACACGGACCTCCACTACCACAGCTAACCGATCTTGCGCTATTCTCTTCCAATCTTGTACACCCAGAAGCTTGAAGTCCTCCTCGAGGTCGTCCAGCCATCTGATCCGAGGACATCCTTTGCTTCGTTTGCCTTCTGGTTTCTCACAGAGCATTATCTTCGGTACCCTGTGGTATGGCATTCTTTCTTAATCATCGCCACCATATCAGGCTCTCCATACAGCTTCTCATTCCTTCTTCTTCTCCATACCCCATTTCGGCCACTCCGCCACGTATAATTCTTAATATTTTTCTTTCCCATGAGTTGACCATAAGTTCCGATTTTTAATAACGCAATTAAAAAATAATAATCATTTATGCTATAATTGGCGAAATGTTAACTGCTTAGTTTTCTTTAGAATACTAGATGCTCGAGGCTTCGTTTTGGGAGTTTTCCTGTTGGATTGTAATAATCCTTTTATGGGCTTATCTAGATTTTGTTCATTTTTTATTAACAGTCATTTGGTTTATTACAAATGTATTAGTATCGGCTGTTTGGCTTAGAGCGATACAAAGTAATCAGTTTCTTAATACCTAGTTACTCAAGAGCAACAAGATTACCATATCGGGTAGCTATTTCCATTTAACAGGTTGAACAACTGAACCAGAGTGAATGACTCAATAATTCAAGTCGAATTTCCATCCTTGTGATGGTAGCAGTGTCTAGTAAATGTACTTTAATATTATATGTCTATTATACATTATATACCATTTAACAACATTTATAAAAAAAAATTCACATACTTTTTATAAATAAATATTAACCTTTAAAAGCTGAGTTTATGTTTCTTTTGTTTAAAAAAAATTAGTTCATCACTTGTTATAAACACATGGTCTCTGTCTTAGCCTAAATATTCTTATTATTTTTTTAAGCTTTATTATTGCAATGACCACCAGAAATGCTTAATCCATGACGAGTTCTTCTCAAGTTGTCAGACACATGCTTAATGAAGGTTTTATAAACAAAAAAAAAATTGTAATACGTATTGGTCCTCCAGTTTGATGATTGTCAAAACAAGTGTTGAAACAGACCTTTATTTATATTCATCTTTCTGTTGTATAAAAAGATTTCTAGTAACCAAGTAATATTTTATTTTACAGTTGTAATACGGGACGGATAGTAACGGAGACACCACAGTTCTTACTCCCAGCAGTGTTCAAAATTATTTTTCTCCGAACCCAAAATATTCTACTTTTTCGCATCTATCATCATTCTATCCAAAGGATTCTGACCTCAAAATTCCTTGAAATACTTAAAAATAGTTAAAACAAAATATATTTATAAAAAACAACGAATCCAAGTAGGTTTTATATCGCGAGGTTATGAGTCTGCTATAACCAATGATAGGGGAACTATCTCCGGGCAAAAACAGGTATTGCACTGCTCACTCTATGGCATCAGTCACCCCTGTTTCCTAAATGAAATGAGTTCCATACATAAATATTAATAATGGTAATAACCAATTTAAAATTGCTCTCTTTTATAAAAAAAAGTCTTTTGCCATCACGGTGTAATATTTCATTTTACATACTAGGTGGAATAATTAAAATGGGCCATAAAAATTGGGTTTAACTGATGAAGATCGCATGTAATTTGTAAAATGGGGGTTGGTCCATCATTAGGTGGACAAGATGTGCACCCCTAGTGATATATCATATAATTAATTAAATAATAATCAATAAGAGGCTACATAAAAAACAACTGTAACAAAAATTAAAATAGTAGAATTTAACGTTTTTTAAATTCAATATATCATTTGTAATATAATATATATAATGCATCGGTTAACCTATAGATAAAAAAAAACGAATTGTCTAAGGTCGTATTTCCCATACTTTTTATTTACCACCCTTATTTAAATGAAAACCTTCCAAAGCCTCTCCCCTTTTCGAATAAAATTCCTACTACCCCCCCCCCCTCCCCTTGCATGATAAATTGTATGGGCATATGAAAAAAAAAAAAACAACAATAAGATTTACATTGAAATCGAAACATTTAGTTCTACCGTCACAAAATACAGCATTATAAGTTTCAATTTAAGATGTACAAGTACTAGTGTAAGAGAAATAACTAAAATTAAGTTAGAATTTTTCATTTTCAACTGATCTCGCCCCCCCCTGACTTGTACTCACGCCCCCCTGACTTGTACTCACGCCCCCCTGACTTGTACTCACGCCCCCTGGTGGGGCGCGCCCCCTAGGATGGGAACCACTGGTCTAAACTTTCATTTTTTTTTTCATTATTAAACTCGCAAGTTTAGATTTTGTATTTGTCAATTGAATCCTGAAGGTGATGTTTGTGTGGAAATATAACTAAATGTTTTCATCCAACAAGTAAGCTAAATTCGCTAAAGCTCTTTGATTATTAAAAAAATAAATACGAGAAAAAATGACCTATTCCACATCTGACCAGTTCAGTCATCAATGTGTTGTCTATTGATCAATCAGAAATAGTTTGGAATGATATTTATGTTATTTTCATAGACTGAATTGATAGAGCTCACAGCCATTGATTGATTGTTAGATCAATTAAAGATAGGAGAATTGTGCAAGAGTGAACATGTAAACAATTGCTACATTAACAGTAACACGCGATCGGTCATTAAGGTTAATTTTTTAATCGATTTCTATTGTGTAAGTGTGAGGAATGCGACATCTCTAATATGAATGGAATCCATTCGAGCCTAGTAGTAAATAAGAAAATTAAAAATTACCCGAGCATGGGCCCCTGGTTTTGTACTGGGGAGAGCAGGCAGGCTTTTTTATAGAGAGCAATTTTTTTGCGTTTTTATATTTCTAAATCGTGATAGAGGTTCCTTAAAATAGTTATTGTTATAGAAGTCTAATACTATTATGAAATAAAAAGAATAATAGGTGCTTTAAACAGTACAATAAAGTGACAATGATTTTAACATTTGAACAAAAGCACAAAGTAATAAGTGACTGAAGAAAACCTGTCGGTTGCAGGAAACTTCTGGCCAGATGTTTTCAGTGGTTGTCATGGATACATAGAGAGTGGACTATTATAGTTTGGGATACAACAAATAGATAACCACGATCCCCTCTCATTTTGACAAACCGCCATTTTGTTTCAAGCTTTTATTCGCTCACATTTCGACCACTTTTTAAGATAGACGAAAAAAAGTGTTTAACCTTTTATCGAAGCCTTAAAAAATTCTAATGAATTTGAATTGTTTTTAAAAATGTTTATAACTATGTGGAAACAACGAACCAATGTGTTGAATAAGCACGTGCTATAATATAAGTGTTATTTTTAAAAAAATTTATGAATTTTCTATCTCGATGAGTACCTCACGCCGCACAGGCTCGGGACCTCCATTTGACGTCCCTCCTGATGAAGCTGCGAACCCGCGACCATAGGCCATGGTAGGTTGTTATCCTGATCACTAAATCAACTGCCCAAACTATTTCATAGAGCAGGGAATACTCAAGAAATATTCGTAGAAGTTCTAGAGTCGTTCGAGTTTAAAAAAAAAGTGACTCGATTCCACCTGTTCTATTTAATTTAGTACTAGCTCATGTCATTAGATGGAGGGAGGTGATATGGTCCGGGAATGGTTTGAGCATGATATTTTCAGGTGACAAAAACAAATTCTGCTAGACCATTGGGGTTATTTGAATAGTTTTTTTGTTTTTTTTGTGAGAGTAATACATTTGATGGAGATAAATATAATTAAATAACAATCTAGTCTATGTGGAAACAAAAACATAAAATAAACCGAGATGAGGCCAATTTGAATTTCAAAATTCATATAAAATCTTGATTACATTTTAGTAGGAAAAGGAATGTGCTTTAATAACAGTAAATTGTTTAGTGCTGCCTCATCTCAAAAAATATTCCAAGCAATAACATGTATTATTCTGTCACTGTTCTCCATATTTTGTTATTAAAAAGGATTAATCAATAACGAAGCTTTTAATAGTTATATATTTATAAATAATAACGTTTATAAAGATTTTTTTAGCGAATGGTTCAGCCGATTTTCAAATTTATTGCTCAAATTATACATTGAGGTTGTTTTAAGCTAAATATAGTAAATAAATTTTGCATTAAGTGTGGATAATTTGTGGTATGTATATCGATACTCAAGTCATAATATCGATTTAAGGATATGTAACCTCGTGATGCATGTATTATGGATATATATATATATATATATATTTGTTGTTGATATTGGCATACATCAAAACGATATTTAAACCAATTATCAAATACTCTACAATCAGTTAGTAACATTAAAATTATTGCGCTATCAATCTAAATTAAAACGTGCAACAATAAATAAACAAACATTAAGTTAAGTAACAGAAAATAGTATTAAACAATACAAACAAAATATATCAATATTACTGGCTCATTCTTTTGACATAACGGCCAAGTTGAATTTCAACGTTTCAGAAATTCGCTTATGTTAATCTTGTTCGTTTGAAATTTTTTTACAAAAGTATGGTAAAATTGTTGAAATATAGAACCTTACTAACATTAACCATCAACTCTTTAACTCTTTACTCTTTTTCAATGGTTATAAAATCACAATTGAAAAGAGAATGATAGTTTTATGGTCTTTGTCAAGTGAAAACCGAAACGAATTTTTCGTTTGCACAGTAAACGAAATAACTTCATTCTGTTTTTTTTTATCTCGGACGTGAGGATGTCAAAACAGAGTAAGTATATATTAAAGTAGAAATGAACAGTTAAAAAAAAACAAAGTTAAACATCTATTGTGTGAATCACACAATATTCACTAACCTCTCGTTATTTGAAATTAGTGTTTAAAATTTATAATAGCCAAATATTATTTAGTTTCCATGGGAATTTAATTTAATTTCTATGGGAAAATTCAATTTTTAACAGTACAATAATAAATTTTTTTATGTATAACAAAACTCTGATAAGTTGATTCCGGTGAAAAAGGTTTAAGATCGCAATCATACATACATCATAATTACACCATGTTAGTTCACACACCATTGTATTTGGGCTCAGATGGCCTTCATGCAGGTATTTTTTGTAAATATCCGGGTTTAATTTTTTTCCCATAGCAATACAACACTCACCTTATAAGGCATAATATAAATAGATGTGTGGAAGTAAAAAAATATATATATTTTTACTTCATCTAAAATGCAAAACATCATCTTATCTTTCAAAAGAACTCTTTGAAAAGGATTCTAAAATATATTTGACAGATGTAATCGTCAGTCCTAAGGCATAATAGGAAGGTAGGACCAGCAAATTTTGCTACTTTGTTTATTTGAACACGTAGTTGATTGCTTGTTTATAGGTGTTTAAAGGCGTGAAAACCTTGGGTCATCAACACCTATGATTTGCTACATTAAATATTGGTATATAAGGTAGATAAATAACACACACGTATGTTTTTAGGGAGCTTAGTGAAGCTGACAATATGATTTTAGTCGTCTCAGCTAAAGATAAGCAGAAATGTAGGGCTGAAGATATCGCGTAAATAAAATGAAGTTTAAATTTGTGTCTTTACACCCCGTCGTAAAGCAATGAGTTCCTGGCTGTATCGTTTAATAACATCCCACTGATTCCTGTAGAATAGGTCCAGTACTTAGGACTACACCTTGACAAACGTTTAACTTGGAATCCTCATATTAGACTGAAACGACAAGAAACAGCTCGCCGTTTCAGGCTACTTCAACATTTACTAGACAAGCTCCCAATTAATTACAAAAGACTCATATACATGACAATAATTAGATCCATCTAATGGAGTAGAGCTTTGGTGCTCCACTAAGCTATCGAATTCCCCTCGTATTCAACCCTTACAATCTAAAATCCTTCGAAAAATGCTCAGTTCTCCTTACTTTGTTATGAACATCCATAAGGACCTTGATGTTCCATTTGTTACTGATTTGGCCCGAATCCGATATCAATTTTTTCATGACAAACTTTATTCCCACACAAAGCCACTAGTTTCAAACCTAGCTACTTCTTCAAGTCCTGATAATCCTTTGAGAAGAAGATGCCCTCCTGACCTTCTAAGTTAAACTTGTTATTTGAGTACTATCACTGGGTAGTTTCTCTACTTGTCTTTATTCATGCCAATATGTACCACTCATCCTATTTACTTGTTGAATTGTTATAATACAGTTATAAATTTCAATGAATGAATTATTATAAACACCAAAAAATTGTGTATTGAGTCGTGGGCCACTAAGGGCGAAGCCGTTGAGTTTTGGATTTGGATTCCTTGTTAGATATTAAAAAACGTTCCGGGATGTTTAGGAGCATATTTAATCAGTAAATATTCTTTACGTTAATTTACTTCTATTTTTTTAGGTTTATTCACTCATTACAATGTAACTATTTGTTCAATAGTGAGTACTATTTCGCATTCCCAAGCTTCCTCATTGTGTGTCTATATAGCAAGTGTGCCTACATATCCGCCATTTGACCTATTGTCTCCTACTAAATTATTTACAGGATGCTTTAGCATTGTCAAATAAAACTCCAAAAGGTACGGCCCTGAATAAAGTTTACTGATTTCCTCTTTCTGGTTATTATTACTGAATAAACTTAATGCCTTTTGCCAGGAGGACGTTCGTCGAGTTCGTTATTCACAATGCCTGATGGATAGCAAACAGGCTAGCTATGAATGTAGTCTCCACTGGTACTATTTGGAATTCAATCCTATGCACACTGTTTTATGTGTAGATGAGATGCACTCTATATATCTCTAGATTAATTTTATACATATTAAGATATGTAACTTGGTTATTTATTGAATATCATTATTGTTTTATTACTGGTTCTGCGTGAGGTGCGTATCTATATTGCTCTTAAGCTCCAAGACATCATAATAGACAGGAAAGGATACCGTTATACGCATTCATAGTAGGCTGTCCATTGCTAAGGCTGAGCAGATGATAAAAGAAAACTGGACAGTTGTTTAACATTGTAGTTACATCACGTACGCAGTTGAAGTATGAGGTAATCACTGTTAATGAAAAGACAATACTTCACAGTTGAATTTAATGAAATATAGTCGCATGTACATGGAATAGGAACAGAAGGATACCAAAGTATGATCAGCTGATTCTAAAAAAGTGTGAGTATTTCTGTTGGTGGCTGTGACAACCAAGGAGTTGGGGCGCTTCATTCAATATGTGCATTATACGATTCACAGGCCTTGGTTCTGTACTTTATAAAAAAGTATAATTTCTTGATGATTGTTTGTGAAAGGTGGTGGGTGAGATTGAACTAAACCGTTATGTTTTACCTAAATCCCGAAGAAGTTCTGATTCCAGTCCGGCTGTAGCAGATAATTATTTATTCTGTTCAATCTGCTGGGGTCGGGAGAATTAGGTTATTTGGACTATTCTTTTTTTCTTCTTCAAGTGGCATCTTTGTTCCGAACTTTGGATACAGCAGTTCTGAAAATCTATTTGTCGAGCACTTGAACCATTCCCTTAGGTTTCACACCCAGGAGTGTTTACCCTGCCTTATCAGCTGCAATTAGTCATATCGCCACAAATCATTCATACGAAGTATTGCAGTTTGCGTTTCTTTATAGTTATCACCACTTTTTTTTCTTCCTCATAATTTGCATAACAGTTTTCTATCCAATTATTCAAACAACTTTAGTGAATTCTTCTGTACAACTACATTTCAAACGCTTGTAGTATTTGTATTTCTATTTCCTTTAGGTTCCAGCATTCTACCCTCTACCCCGTAAAAAAGTACAGAGAACACAAATTTAGACTAGGGTTCCTTAAGGCTTGCATCTCATTTTCAAATTGCACACTTTTCAATCATTTATAAACGTATTATCTTGTAGCAATGGAATAATTGGTTTAATGATAAATACTTTTTGCAATTAAAATCTTCCTCTTATTTTACCGTGCGTACCTGTTTAGGTAGTGTACCTATATATCCGACAGCTGGCCTATCTCCTTCTCTCACTGAATTATTTACAGGATGTTTTAGCATTCTCACAAAAAAACCCAAAGAGCTGCGGCCCTGAAAAAAAAACTTTATTGATTTCTCCACTTTTTATAATGGCGTAAAACTCTTTTCCGAATAATTTGAATATCTATAAAGTTGTGATAAGATAACCTACTTCATATTGCGCAAGAAAAGTCGGTTAAGGATTCGTCTTTTAGGTGCTCATTTGTTTAGAATACTTGAAGCTGAAACTGATGAAAGTTGTGCTGTTGAAAGTATAGTAAAGCTCTTGTTATTAAGCCGTCCTATCCACCCATAGGTATAGACCCGCCGACAAGTATGAAAGAGAATTTATTTGAAGACAAAAAAATTGTTAAAAACATTTGAATGTTTAATTCCGGAAACTTCATAACAGAGCCTAAGAAATTTTGTTGCTACACAGTTTATAAACAAGAAAATGAGAACATATAAACCCAATAAATCTTAATGGTTTAATGTTATCCAAAGTGTTAATGTAACGTATTATTGATTTGTTAATCAGTTTTATTGTAGTATCTGTTTAATAAGCAGGGTTTCTAATGAAATTTTTGTTCCCAGTATTTCCGCTCGAAAAGTCAGTGAAATATGTAGCTAACAATATTTTAAAAAAACTGTACCAGTACAGCCCATGAAGGTTCTTGGCTTCAGTACATGACTGATATTGTACTGTTTCTAGGACAACGGTTGTGGAGGGAGGTGATTTGTCTGAGATCTTGTTTAACAGCCAACGTTTTCCCCCGCATTCAGAGTATCTAGTTTATAAACGCTTGGCGAGCTCTAGGGAGGTCAGTAGATTCCGGGTACCATCCTTGGCTGTTAACAGATTAAAGGGCTAATAATACTACCTAATATAAAACAAAAAATCTAATTAGGTAAAAATATTTATTTTTACGAAAACAAGTGATCCGGTCATTACGATGCATACCGTTATCACAATTTCAGCTTTTAGTTTTTTAATCGATTCTCAAATAACTTTCCAAAACAAATGAAAAATGCTAATAAATTATGGCATTGCCTTGACGACGAATTTGAGATTGTTTACTAAACATTGGTGACAGAGACAAGTTTGTTTTTCGATATACAAACACTGGATATTAAACATTGCTCATTGTACACAAGGCTTTTGACATCGAGATAGCATTGTAAAAATATTGTCGGGTGGCTAATTATCTTTATAAATATTGAGATTTCTAAAATAATCTACGAAGAGTAAACATAAGAACTGTAATCCACGTTTGTTTAACCACTGAACTGTTCCCGGTTAAACTTCTCTGTTACTGTTCATGGCATTGAAGATTATACCGGTTTGAGATTCTCGATAAAATATCTTGGAAGCGGTGTTTATGAAGTTAAATAATAAAGAAGCTTTATAATTATGTTTGTTTGAATCTGCAAACAATCTAAATTTTTGTTAAGGAATCCTGAAATTTAAGTTTAACCTCTAATTGACTTAACACCTGCAGTCATTCTGAATTTTTCTTAGTTAATTATAATGTAAAATATATTATATAATTGTAGATCGTAGGGTCTCAGTATTACATTACCATACGAAAGAATAGAATAAAATACAGATCTTCCAAAACAAATGTCTAAGAATCATAAAAAACTATCCAATATATACTCAAATCACCACAATGCACAATGAACTAGATATCCCAACAATACATGAATTAATACACCAACAAACCCTCAGATTCTTCACCTCATGCCAACTATCAGACAACATACTCATTCAAGAAATAGGAAATTATACAAAAACAACACCAAAATACAGACATAAACGAACAAAACACATTCTACTATAAATAATATATATTTTGAAATGAGTTCTTCTTTAAATTAATGTTCTTTTATGCTATATATAAGAACAATGTAGTATATAATAATAATGTTGTATATAATAATGTTTTGTATGTACTCTTATAAATGTATATCTTTTGTATAAAATCCTATGTACTTCTTTTTTCTGTTGGGTTTTTTAAATTTTTACCAACAACAAAAACTTATTAACCAAACAACCATGTATGCAAAATCATTCTCATTGTAAGGGATTATCTCACCAATGTTTAAAATGTATGTATATAATTTAAAATAAAATAAAATTAAAATCTCAAAAAAAAGAAAGAAAAAAAAAGAATAGAATAGAAAAGAAACTTCATTATGGGACTAAGCCATAACAAAGGTGAACGGAAAAAAAGAAACAAAGAACTCATCTGGCCAGAAGGCTACATAATACAAAACATTAAATATTATAAAAATAATATACATATCTTTACATAATTATTACAATTATTAATTTTCAAATCTTACTTCCCATGTATATTATACATCATTTTATACCATTAGGTTAATTTTATAAAAATAAATAGCGATTAATGGGAGGTGTTACAACCGTTACTTGTTTACAATGCGGCACAGCTTGACTTTCCTGCTAAATTACTGGAAATAAACAAGGTATATATAAATTAAATAAAACATAAAAACTAAGTTGTGATTTTGTTTTAGGTGCCACAATAGATGTTTAGGGAGTGGAGTGCTCAGTGTGTAGGGTGCTGATGGTCCCAGCTTCAAATCCGGCTGTTGCAGATAAATTATTTAATCCTAAAACAAAATCACAACTTAGTTTTTATGTTTTATTTAATTTATATATACCTTGTTTATTTCCAGTAATTTAGCAGGAAAGTCAAGTCGTTACTCTTTGCACCGAGTAGCCACTCCTAATGGCCCTGAAGATGACCTACAAAGTAGGTCGAAACGTTGGCACACATAAAAAATAATATGTTTCCACTTATTTATTGTGTAATTTTTGACTGCACCCCCAACCATTTCCATCCTCCATTAGTACTTACAGTCAACCAATTTCTTCTCTAACTTATATCATTCCTGTTGGTATGGGGCGGGGAGCAGCGGAGTGGCTCAGTGGTTGTGCACCGTGTTGCCATGCCGAAGGTCCTGGGTTCAAATCCGCTGCTGGCATTTTTATGTTTATACTCGGGTAGTAAATACAGATAAAAGAAACACATTTGGCAATTGCAAACACACTTCACACCTTTATTATATAGGTTACAGTTGAGGTTACCCAAAGCCTCCTATATGGTCTCAGCCATTACAATATCATACATAACAACCCTCCGCACATATTTTTAACTAAAACACTTATAACATAACATTAACATTATAACATAACATAACTTAACACACACACCACTCACAACCATGAACTAAGTTGGCGAGAATATTTTTTTTTGTTTCCTGTTGCGCTGTGGATACCGTCTGGAATCTAATCCTGATGGTCCTGGTGTAGCTGGAGGAGTGTGCTGGGTAACATGTTCCCTGTGGGCTGGTTCCGGGCTAACTTGGGTAGAGGTTTCTCTTGAGTTTGTTAGTTCCGTATCAAGAGGAGAGAGGCATGCAGAATCGTGGAGATAAGGCAAGATTAAATGAGAAGGATTCTGATCCTCAGATGTGTGAATCCCTCTTTTATCATCTGAGTCTGACAGACAAAGATCGCTTATCGATTCGCTTGAGGAATCCATAGATCTTGGTAGGATTTGGTCAATATGCCGCTTGAAGTAGTTTCCATTGAAGTCTATTTCATAATGAAGATCTCCCAGTTTGGTCACAATCACTCCCGGTATCCATTTGTCGGCTGCATCGCTGTAAGAGCGGAACATGACTAGGTCTCCGATTGAAAAGGTACGTAATTTTGTTGAATAGTTAACTAGTTGCCTTTCCGTCATCCTGCTCTTTAGATCCGGCTTTACAAGATCCAGTCTGGACCGAATAACTCTTCCCAGAAAGAGAAGGGATGGCGGTTGTCCTGTTGTTTGGTGAGGAGACTTGTGGTATTGCAGAAGAAACCTGTTAATATGGTGCTGAATATCGTTGCTTGTTGCTCCTGAGGTGTGCAGCATTCTCTTCAAGGTCTGAACACCACGTTCTGCCTGGCCATTAGTCGATGGATGGTAAACTGCTGTGGTGCGATGAAACCGAACACCTTGTTTTTTAAGAAAGTTCTGAAAATATTCTGAGCAGAATTGTGGCCCGTTGTCAGAAACGATTACTTTGGGAACACCGAACTGAGCAAAGACATTTTCCAGGATATTAGCTGTGGTTTGCGAAGTAGTTGAGTTCGTGATAGCAACTGTCATCCACTTTGAGTATGCATCCACGATAATCAGCAGGTTCTTCCCTAGTACCGAGCAATAGTCTATGTGAATTCTTTCCCAGGGAGCGTTTGGGTATTCCCAGTGATGTGAACGAAACTGAGGGGGCATCTTGGAATTCTTCAGGCAGGCAGAGCATGACTTAGCCATGGTTTCAATGTCTTGATCAATTGCCGGCCAATAAATGAGAGAGCGAGCTAACCCTTTCATTTTAACCACTCCTATGTGAGCAAGATGGAGTTCCTCTAAGAGCATTTGACGAAACCCTGGCGGGACAACAACTCTGTGGCCAAGCATGAGACATCCATCAGTGGTGGTGTATTCCGTTTCTCTTCCCTTGTACCCAAGCAATTTGAGATTTTTCCCCTCGAGTATCGCAGACAGCAATGCGGACATGTGTGGACGGCGAGTTTCTGTGGCAATCTCTTTAGAAGTTAGGGGAATTTGGCGAAGCTGATGCTGCACAAACTTGTCGAAGTCGTCAGCAAGGTCCTCGAATTGAAGCCGATTGACTTCAAAAGAAAATTCTTCACTGCCAGTCGACCTCACAGCTCTAGAAAGGAAGTCAGCGTTGCAGTTCTGATTACTGGCCTTGTACTTAATATCGTAATTGAAATTAGCCAGATAACTCGCATAATTGTTGCAACGAGAGAGTGTGAACTGGGGTAGCTGAGCGTTGGGGCCGAAAATGTGAGAAATGGGTTTGTTGTCTGTGTATATGGTGAATTTGCGAGCATAAAGATATTGAAAGAACTTTTTGATACCCCAGACAATAGCCAGTGCCTCACGATCTACTTGTGGGTAGCGTTTCTCTGTGGCATTAAGAGCTTTGCTAGCATAAGCAATCGGGCGTTCTGAGCCATCAGGCATAATGTGTGACATCACAGCTCCCAACCCTACCGGGCTAGCATCTGTGGCGAGAATTAGGGGAAGTTTCGGGTCATAGGGTGTAAGTACTCTATTTGAAGTCAGTTCTTTTTTCAGGTGATCATATGAATTCCTGGCATCTTTAGTCCATGCCAATTTTGAAGAGGCAAGCATCTCTCTGAGCGGCGCAGTGATGGTGGATAAGTTTGGAATAAAAGCATGGTAGTATGTGACTTTGCCTAAAAAAGTGCGCATTTCCTCAGGAGTGGAAGGCAAAGGTGAATTTAAAACAGCTTCGATATGCTTTTTTTGACAGTGCAGCCCTGCTGCATCTATAGTATGTCCTAAGAAGTCAATTTTATCAAGTAGAAATTCACACTTGGATCTACGAAGTTTTAAACCAGAATTCCCAAGAGCCGTAAATGTTAATTCAAGTGCTCGAATCATTCCCTCATCAGAGTTTGAATAAACAATTATATCATCATAAAAATTACTGGCGCAGTCGAGGTTGTTCAAAACTTTTCTGATGCATCGTTGCCAGATAGCAGGAATACTAGCAACACCATACTGTGCCCGTGTTGGTCTGATGAGCCCATGAGTTGGTGTATTCAAAGTCATGGCTTCACAAGATTGTTCACCACAAGGCAAGCTCATGAAAGCATCTGTAATATCTAGCTTTGAGAATTTAGTTGCACCCTTTAGTTTTTGAAATAGATCCTCAATACGAGGAATTGGATATTCATCAACGACCAGTTGTGGATTGAGTGTAGCTTTGTAGTCACCTGTTATCCTCATTTTGCTGCCTTTCATGACTATATGTGTAGGAGATGCCCATTGGGAAGTTTGAACTTGATGAAAGAACCCAGCTTCAATTCTCTTGTTGATCTCGTCAGCATCTCTTAGTGCATAGGGAATTTGTCTCGCACGAGCAAAAACTGGTTTATGATTATCTCGTAAAGTAATATCCACTGGGGGCCCAACCAAGGTACCTGCTGTTTCACTGAATAGATTACTGAATTTTAGCAAAAGCTCATCTAGGCGTTTTTCAACATTGATAGGAACCACAGAAGAAATTTTAAGAGATGGTGGGAAAAATTCTTGAAATGTGAGCAAATCAGCGAAGCTATCAATCCACTCACGGCCGAAAATGCTATCTGTCTCCATTGATGTAACATATAAGTTTAAAGAACATGTGCGACCTCGGAAAGTGACTTTGACTGGGAGATAACCAATGCAGTGGAATCGGGTTTTAGTATAGCTCAGAAAAGTTCGAGTGGATGGTAGAAGTTTCTCAACTGAAGAAATTTTATGGAAAGTTGTGCTACTGACCATGGCGCAAGCACCACCCGTGTCTATTTCCATATCAATAGTCTTATCATTAACGATGACAGATACAATGAGAGGCGGGGGCGCATGCAACTGTTCTATACCTATCCTGTTCATAGGGTGATCATCATGAAAATAAGAGATTTTTGACTGAGCGTTGTAACAAGTAGGCGTTTCGATGTGAATTTGTTTTTCGATCTGTTCATCTTCATGGGTTTGGTGTGTTTTAGCAATCGGTTTTAATGAATTAGAACTACGGCAGACTACAGCAATGTGCCCTTTTTTATGACATTTCTTGCAGATAGCATTACGAAAAGGGCAGTGTTTCCGCCAATGACGACCACCACATCCCCAAGAGTTGGATGGTTCAGTCTGAGGATCATTTTTATGGGTGTGGAGATCACTCATACTGCTGTTTTGAGATTTACTGGTTAAATGTGTCGATGACTTAGAGTTAGAATAAGGGCGGCTAGCATGTGCAAACTTATGCAGTTTTTCATCTGCCTGAAACTTTATTTCTGAAGAAGCAGCCCTTGTGGCCTCTAAATTTTGAGCAATTTCAAGGGCATCAGAAAATTTGGATGGCTTTTTTATGATAATACTATCTCGAGCTGCATCATCTAGGACACCATGAATGAACTGGACAATGAGAGAGTAGTCCAGGAAATCGTTAAATTCGCAGTATCTAGCCCCTGCCTTTAAACGCATTGAGTAATCTACAACAGTTTCATTTGGTTGCTGGACTATTTTTCGAAACTTTATTGCCTCACTGTACTTATTTTTGGATTCCACAAAATGATCACTTAGAACTTTGACAATTTCTTTGAAATTTTTATCATTTGGTAGAGATGGATAAAGTAAATCACGTAATGTATTGTTTAGTTGAGAACCCATATGTACTTGTAAACAATCCGCCCATTGCGCTTCAGCAACGCCACAAAGTGATAATTGTTTTTGGAAACGGTCGAAATAGGAAGGGACAGATTCATTATTCGCAGAATGATATGGTTCAAACGTGAAATTCGGTAAAATGTTTTTAGTACTCACATTAGCAGCTAGTAGATTGGCTTGAGTAGTAGCCAGTTGTTGAACTAAATTAGTTAATTGTGCAAGTTGGGAAGCCAAATCATTTACCTGTGGAGTAGTCATTATTGTAACACCACTTCAACACTTTAAATTAAACTGTCAGTATCATCCTCGTCGCCAATTTTTATGTTTATACTCGGGTAGTAAATACAGATAAAAGAAACACATTTGGCAATTGCAAACACACTTCACACCTTTATTATATAGGTTACAGTTGAGGTTACCCAAAGCCTCCTATATGGTCTCAGCCATTACAATATCATACATAACAGGCATCACTTTTATCTAAACTGTTAGCGGCTGGAGATGGATCCCATGGGATCTAGGACCCTCGTGGGGCTCACTCAGCCCAAAGTGGGTACCTAAAAAAAAGGGGAAAAATCTGGCGGTTGAACGTGATCTCGGACAAATCATCTCCTTGGACAAACGTTGTCCTAGAAACAGTACACCCTCTACCATGAACTGAATCCCAGAGCCTTCACCGATTGTAGTGGTACAGGCTTTTCAGTTTTGTTGGAATGGGAGCATAACATATTAATATATTATCGTATGTAATTAGGTTATCTTATGTAACGGTTTCCTAGTGGCTCCGAACTCCTGAATCAACGAGAAACTCGTAAAAAAAACAACTCGTAAGTGAATCATTATCCGTTAAAGGATGATGTAACTCTTGCGAACTCTTTGTCAATCGCACCATCTTTAATGAAAAAGAAGAATAAAAAGGTAAGAAACGCTATAATCCCTGATGAAGGTTAAAGCCTTATTACGTTTGTTATGTTAACTGATAAAAGTTATAAATGCTAACATTTTATACAAACCATTTTATTAAAGATTCTGAGTGGTATATAATTACTATAAAAGTCCCTATTGTCTGAAGCTGACACAACTGTTTGCTATGCACCTTTCGTTATGTCTGGCAGGTGGTCTTAGGATTCAGAAAAAAAAAAAAAAACTGTACCACTACAACCCGTGAAGGGTTCAGTACATGGTAGAGACAGTACTGTTTCTTGGACAACGGTTGTGCTAGGAGGTGATTTGTCCTAGATCACGGTCAACCGCCAGATTCCCCCCTTAATTTTGAGTATCTACTTTATAGAGACTGGGTGAGCCCCAGGAGGGTCCTGGATCCCTTAAGATACATCTCCGGCTGCTAACAGATTAAATAAAAGTCTTGCCAGAAGCGGGATTCGAACCCAGGACCTTCGGCATGGTAACTCAGCGCTCTACCACTTAGCCACCCCGCTGTTGTTGTTTTTATAGGGAGTAAAAAATCCTTGGTTTAACCGTACTTCAGAGGAGACGTATAGTGACGGTCCCGAGCCAGTGGGGTATCAGGTACTCGTTAAAGATCTTTATCCTGGATAAGCAAAATTTAGGACTCCCACAGTAGCATCGTCCGATAAGCCGTGCCAGCATAAAGTAATGTTAAATAAAAAAAAAATTAGTTTCACTGGCGCGTGCGCTGCTTCTACATTTTTGTGTAATTTAAATAAAATCGATTATTCAGGAACTTTTACTGTTTTTGTTTTATCCAGAAGAGTCTAAAGAATGCTTACACATAAAGACTGGTCATGCATGCTTGTGCTGTTAGGTAAGTATTGTTATTGGGTAGATATTCAAGAATGAAAATCATTTGCATGCTAATTACATCTTCCTGCTTCAATAATTCCGAGAATTTCGAAAACATTCCTACATTACCTTTCCTCTACACTCATAAAACTAGTTATGATTTTGCTTTTTATAAAAACCCTTAATAAATAAAAAAGCTAAAGGCTGTACCGTGACAAAATGGTAGATAATCATTTGGGTTGAGAAGTCAGCTTCAATATTTTCTTGACAATCTACCTACTACTGGCCATGTTGAGGATCATTATCATAATTAGACAATTTGGGTTTAGTTTTAAGATTTTCGTCTCGTACGTATAACTCATATACGTATTGTTTCTATGGCGCAGGCTTGGCTTATAAATTTTGTTTTACACAAGGGTGGACAACTCTCGACCCTCCTTGAAAATGTTGCGGCCTGGGAGATTCGCTCCACTTTTACAAAAATTATTTATATTATAACATCCAAAGTTGGAAAAAACAATCTATTAAAAAAATATATCATTTGCGCATCCATATTTTCCAAAATTAACATTCGAAATGATAATACAAAATATGATGAAATCGTTATTATAATTGACCAATGATGATGATGATGCATTATTATAATTATCTCTATATTATTTATGTTTGTTTGCAAGAAAACTGAAAACAAAATACTAATACCTCATTATGTTTCAATTGTTCATTCCAAAAAATGTCTGTTATGAAAATATATAATTTTATATGTTATATAAAATGCGGAGTTCTAATGCATTGCTGAAGTAGTCCGCTAGATCATGGGGGGTCGGCCACCCCTGGTTTAACCCCATAACATAAGCCTAAAGCCTAATTTGTGTTTAGTTATCCATCTTGTATACAAAGAATGATCACCTTTACAGATTTAAATATCTGTTGCGTGGTCAAATGTTATTGTCAAATACTGAGAACATTGTGAAAAACAAAATAAATGTAAATGGTATGACCTCCACATTTTTTAAACTAGTGAAATATGAGCTTTCATATTTACATATTGGACAAAGTAATAAGACAAAATACATCATGCCTCAGAGTAAGCCAAGAAGCCATTCGACGAGAGCATTTATTCTCGACCTTGGACGAGGCTGAAGCAATGAGGCAGCAACCTTAGGAACCTGAATCAGGCAAAATATAACCGGGAAGAGGTTACTTGTGCTGCATCAGCTGTAATTCAACAAGCGGAAATTGTTCAAGGAAACCTAATTATAAAATATTATTAGTATTAACATGAAACAAAATAAATTTAGACCAAGTAAAAAATGAATTCGGATTTAAATTCGAAATATCGTCCTTATAAAAGCTGCATGCAGTGGTAAACCTCTGTAAACAAACAAAACAAAAAAACTGTACCATTACAACCCATGAAAGGAACCTGAAACAGATGAAATTTGTGTAGACGAAAATACTGTAAAGCTCTTGTTTAAGGCTTTCTTATACTCACGGGTATAGACCCGTCGACGAAGTTGAAAGAGAATTTATTTTAAAACAAAAAAAATGTCAAAAAGATCTGAATTTTAAAATCGTGAAACTTCATAACAGAGCCTAAAAATTTTGTTGCAACACAGTTGTAAAACAAGAAAATGAGAGTAAATGAAACTAATAATAATACGATTTATTAGGTTTATTTAGTCACCTCCTTGTAGAACCGTTGCCCATGAAACAGTACAGTCTCTACGATGTACTGAACCCCAGACTCGTTTACGGGTCGTAGTTACAGGGTTTGTTTGTTTTTTTAGGTCTATTTATTCAATATTATTCTCTTATTAAGTGTTAATGTAACGTATCATTACTTTGTTTATTGTTTTATTTGTAGTATCTGTTTAATAACCAGAAACCCGTGCTAGGCCACTAGCAAACAATATTTAAGTACCTTTAACACTAAAACCCGTGAAAGGTCTTGGCTTCAGTACATGGTAGAGAGTGTACTGTTTCTAAGACAACTGTTGTGCAGGGAAGTGGTTTATCCGAGATCACGCTCAACCGGGTTAACTTCTGTAAAATCAATAAATAAATAAATAGAATATAGGCGGCAAAAGAAGCATTATTCTATCAAATAGTTGCGCAAAACGGTATATTTTATTTTTATTAATTGTTATTTTGATGGCAATTATTTTTGTTTTGAAGAGAAAAGATTTGCATTGGCCGGGATTCGAACCCGGGTCGTCTGCATCTCAGGTACAGTGCTCTAAACCACTGAGCTACCAGGGGTCGTATCCAAGTCAGAAAAAATCCATTCTCTTCACCTATCCTATATCTCTTAAATCAACACGCATCTATTCCTGTTTTCCAAGTTTTTTCAGGGTTGGAATATAATTCGACATATAACCAAGGGTCTAATATAAAAATCTTTATGAAAGAGCTACACACAAATATTGTCTGATAATTTAGAAAACAACATTTTGCGAAATCGTAGGCGAGGCTGGGGAGGTGTAGTGGGGAGTTGTCATTGGTTACAAATGTTATATTGTATTATCGGTTATCCAGGTTACATTCCTGTTTGAAGAAGACGGGTAACAATGCACTCCTCACTGGCGCCGAATCAATTCAGATACAATTATAGCCTTATAATTTTTACTCCGAGGCGACTTCTGAGCAAGTCGTTTTCTAAATTGTCAGAGAATAGACTAAATTTTAAAATAAAATATTTACTTTCTTCTTATTTCTCTGTTAGGGTCTTCTGGGGACCACGATTCAGTTTCGATTCAGCCTTTTTGTCCCTACTGTTCCTCTAATATTTTTAATTTATCTAACTTATAATTCAGTTCTAGGCATTCATTTGTTTACAGGCATTTCGGCTTGATTCTTTTCCTGTAGTTCTGTAGAAATATAATAAATATAAATTTTTACGTTTCTTTGCCTGTTATGGTTTTGTTGTCTGCTTGCCACAAGATGAGTTTGCCAGTTGTTGCACAACAATGTAACAAAATGTTTTGTATCCTCTAAATGCCTTCATAGTATATGTTGTTAATATCATTGCTTGTTGGTTGATACAAGTGGTTAATGCTTTCGATCATTCTAGACTAAAGGGGCCTATACACGGCCAATATTACTGTCAGTATTTAACTCGGTTCACAGTTAGCTCGCGATAACTACAGTTATCTTTTTCTCATGCAAATTTATACCTACTTTTTTAATGGATAGAGCGTGCTTAGCAATTGTAATCGCCATGATATTGGAAAAAATGAGGCTTGTAGGTGAAGGATTGGGTATTGGACAGGGATAAGTTCTTCACCCATTTAAACTTAATCAACGAGATTTCAGCTAAGGAACAATCAGATTATTATAATTATTTTTGGATGAATGAAAACTTCTTCAATAATTTATTAAATATGGTTTCTTCTCATTAAAAAAAAAATAGATACAAATTTGAGGGAAAGTCGCCTACATCTATTTAATATGTATATATAATATACATATATTACATATTAATATATATTATATTACAGCCATAAATATATGTCGCCTAGGCTATTTAGCAACAGGCAGAAATTTAGGGGACATAAAGTTTTCAACGCTGATATCTCCAGCAGCCATCAGCAGGAAACCTGTGAAGTTCTCATTTTGGCACTGAAAAACTATATTAAGGTATATAAAAATAAAATCGAAGTAAACAAATATATATTTTTCCATCTACAATACACAATTTTACATAGGAAATTAAGTTCCACCCTGTTGTTATAAGAATAAAAATGAAGTTTTAACAAAAAAATAACATGAATCATTTAAAACTTTTGATAAAGGTGGCTATGTTTTCATTATTTTTGGTGGTTGTTGTTTGAGAAATTGTGGATGTTGAAGCGGTAAGAAGAGGAAAGGAACTGTTATTTTCATGTTGAAAATAATTATTACCACAATCTGTTGAAGACAAAAGAGGATATTTGTGATAGTTTAATTCTTGCGATTGAGTAGATTTCTGGGATGGCAGAGGATTCGAAGAAATAGAGCTGTAATTACTTACAGAATTTGAAAATTCTGAAAGATGTTTGGAAGGAAATTTAATTGGTTGGAGATGGTAGATTATTGTTACGGGCTACTGGGTGTAAAATGGACTAAACTATTACTTAATTCAAGAATCTAATATTTATTAACAAATTAACAAGAATACAATGAGATTATTTAAAACAGTTAAATTATTAAACTAATATCAATATACAATAATAATATTCTACTAAATGTTATCTAATTTCTAAGATAATATACAAATAATATAAGATATTGTTTATACTAACTAAACTATTTATATAAATTTGTACAAATACAATAATATTACACTATAGTTTACAATTACAAATTAACACTTACAGTTCGCTAACTAAAGTCCACCGACCGTAAGACTCTTCAAATATGACAAACTGCCACACAGTTTATTACACTTATTACACGGTCACTAATTGTCACTGTTGCTCACTAAGCACTTATTACAGACTGATACTAATACTAACTAACTCACACACACTGCCACTAGTTAACGACTGCTACTCACTGGCTTATTACAGACTCGTCTTATTACTACTCGGCTTAATACTACTGCCGGCCAGAACAGCTGTCCTTTTTATATAGGCAAGGCCGGTCGGGGTGGGGATTTCTCGGAAGAAGGCCCAGAACCGCCTAGACCGACCCACAAGGATCTACGCCATTCTATAATCCCTTCTGCTTAATCCCATTGTTTGTCTTATCCTCCCAGCCGGTCCGACTTCCTGCTCTGACCGTAACATTATTAATGTTAGAGGAACTGGAATCAGGATGAGGAATTGTCATTGCATATATTGTTAATGGGAAGGTGTTTATGTCCCAGGAACTGGGATAAGGATGTGAAGAGACATTGCTTGAAATTTGTGGAGAAGGATTACAATATTGTGGCAGTGGATTTAATTGGTGAAATGATAGATGATAATTGCTTTGCATCGATTGATAAAAGCCAGTGTTTCGCAAAATATGACCAGAATTTGAATGTAAAGAATCAGAATTACAATTTTAATTCTGAAGCAAAGAATCAGACTGAAGGTTGCATAGTATTGTTTTTGGAGCATTTTTAGCTTGTACAAATGTTCTAGCCTGAGAATGGAGATTGCGATTTTGAGGGAGCATAGAAGAAGGAGTTTTAAATTGGATATCTCTTGGAAGGGAGTTAACGGCTGCGAAAGGTGGTTGGTTCACATTGTTAACATGAAATTGATTGTGACTTGGTTGTTGAAATTGTTGGGTGATGCAGCGTGGGCAAAATAATTGAGTTTGATCGGTTGATGCGGCGCACTTAGCTGGTACAAAATACTGATGAATGAAAGAAACCGCTCAGACCGAGCCTACACGATCAGTTATTTTCTATTCTTTACGACAGCATTTTCTATACTGTCAGTAATTTTGACCGTGTATAGGCCCCTCAAGGAAAGCAGCGATTGTGTTGGCTAGGCTATTCAGATCAATTGAGATCAAGAGTGCAGTGGGGTCCTCTAAGTATTGCAAATTTAATGTAATAGTTTCCTCTCGCGATTTGATATAAATCCATTTTTTCTGTATATAAAACACGAATGTTTCTGAAATTTTATTATTTATTGAATGATAAAAAAAAAAAAAAAAATTAGTCAGTTTTTAAAAAGCAGAGATGCTGTGCAGAAGATCCCGTATTCGAATCGGGCAAATAATTTATTTAATTAGTTAACAGCCTTATTTGGATCATGTGGGATAAGAAGACCCTTCTGGGGTTCTCCCAGCTCTGTAAACGGCTCTTTACATATGGTGGAACATGGAATATGGTGGGGGAATGGTGAAATATGGTGGAACAATAAAGTAATACGGATGATCGAAACTCGCCCCTTGTTCCCTTTCACTCACAAAATTCCGGTATTTCTAATTATGAATTAGTCTCATGAAATTTTTATTATTAATTTCGCATATTTTAACGAACCAACCTCCACTTAATCACTCGCGTTTTTGTATTACGTAATTACAAAATACTTTAATACCTTATCAAATCCTTTACCAGGAAATCTGTTTCCCCATTTTATAACTCTCGAGATAAAACGTTACATTAGTGCAGAGGTAAAATTAGGACGTAATCTCTCGAAATCCTTTATACGGTTTCCCGAAAGTTATTATTGCAACGACTGACTGCTTCGTAAAATAATACGTGATAATGTCATCTTGGTCCCTTCTCGATACGGCCTTCCAAGGCTGTCCTTGTGAAACCTGTCCAACAAAATATAAATAATATACCTACAGAACCTAATAAATTGCAACTTAGTGGCTTTGTATGTTTACTTAGGATATGTTTGTTATACATTTTTAAATGTATTAAATAGTAATACTATCAAAATTTAACGTGAAAATACTGGTAGTTGAGTGATGTCGACTCTGATTGATTTTATAATTATCTTACAATCTGTACTTGATAATTGTCTTGCTAATCGTACTCGAAAATTATGTTACTGCTTGTACTCATTATTATCTTATTACTTGTACTTGCAAACTATCATACTGCTTGTACTTGATATTTATATTATTACTTGTACTTAATAATTATCTTACAATTTGATAATCATCTTACAATTTGTTACTTTAATATTATTTCACTACTTATACTTGGTAATACTTATTATTATCTTACTGTTTGTACGATAATTATTTTAATACTTGCAAATTATCTTACTACTTTTACTTAATACTTGATAACAATCTACCTGCAGTTAATTGTTTGATGAAAATTTGAAACACAATTTGATATTGAAACGTATTTTCGTTTATTCATTAAATAACGACTCTCATAACTAAATTTTTTTTTTAAGTAAAGGTTTTAGGATGCACTGAATAAAAATTCTTCATCTTTTCAATGTTTAAAAATCTACAAGCTGGATAATTTAATTATTGTAACACTTCTTTATATCCTCAATACCCAAATATACATTTCATGGATCATATTAGAGAATATATATCTCTAATTTTCTTGTTCGATTTTAGGGACACAAGATCTTATGTCTACGTAGTCTGGATATGTTTTTTGATTTCGATATTGTTTGTTTTCAGTCATAAATCCCTATTTCATCCATTTCTGAAAATTGTAATATTTTAGATACGTTTTATGTTACTGTGAAGAAAATTCGTAAAAAAAAGTAACTGTTGCCAAGTGCACCAGCGAGTTTAAATTTGGTCGGGAGAGCTTAGATGATGATACTGGATATAGTGGATGGACAAAAAGTGCTGTGACCCCAGAATTTATCGCAAAAGTGCATAAAAACGTCATGGAGGATCGTCGACTGAAAGTGCGAGAGATTGCTGAAGCTGTAGGGATGTCATCTGAACGGGTATATCACATTTTAACCGAAGAATTGGGAATGAAAAAATTATCCGCAAGATGGGTGCCGCGGCTCTTGACATTGGACCATAAACTCACCAGATTGGAAATGTCCGAACAAAATCTGGCCCGTTTTCAGCGCAACTATCAAGATTTTTTGCACCGGTTTGTGACTACAGATGAAACTTGGGTCCACTACGATACCCGAGAGACAAAACACCAGTCAAAGCCGTGGAAACATGCTGAGTCACCACCTGAGTCAAGAAAGCAGAAAGCAAAGGCAGTACGTTCGGCCGGAAAGGTCATGGCCTCCGATTATCTTCCTACTGGCCAAACAATTACGGGGAAATACTACGCAAACCTCCTAGACCAACTACAGGAAAAGATACGCGAACAAAGCCTCAAGGAAAAAAGGCACCATCAGACTTTCATCTCTTCCCCAAGCTGAAAATTTTCCCAGGTGGACGGAGATTTCCTACAACGGAAGAACTGACAGCCGAATTGGAGAGGTATTTTGAAGGCCTAGAGGAATCTCATTTTCGAGATGGGATCAAGGCATCGGAACATCGCTGGACCAAATGGATTAGTCTACAGGGAGACTATGTTGAAAACTAAAAGCAGTTCCACCGAGGTAAGACACTTCATTCTAGTACATTCCCAGAACTTTTCAAACCACCCTCGTTTATAGGACAGCGTGTTTTATTATTTTTATTGGTCAATAAAATGAATTAATGTTATTAGATAATGATATTTATATAATTGTTTTAAGTAAAGTTGTGTTTTTAATATAGGATAGAGAGTTTTCATTTGTTATCAAAAGGGTTAATTGTTTAAAAAAGAAACTATAAGTTCTATGGCGAAGCAACGACTGCGGATGCTATTCAGTTTGTAGTGTTTCTTGGACAACGGTTGTGCTGGGATTTGCTTTGTCCAAGATCACGCTCAACCACCAGATTTCCCCCTCCCCTTTATTTTGGGTACCAACTTTATAACGGCTGGGTGAGCCCAAGGAGGGTACTAAATTCCATAGGATCCATCTCCGGCCACTAATACGGTATATAAAAGTCTGCGAGCTAGCGGTATTTAAACCCAGGACCTGATGCCCGGAAACTCAGTGCTCTACCACTGAGCCACTCTGCTCCCACTTATGTACTGCACAAAAATGAATAGGGATATTGCTAATTTTGTTGTATATACTTTGCCTAGCATTAATAATATTACATTGTATATACTAGATTAAATTTCTAATAAATATTAATGCTTTTTATCATAAAAATAGGCAAAGTAAAAATAGACTAGGCAAAGTAAATACAACAAAATTAGTGGTACACCTATTCATTTTTGCGAAGTTTATATTATTTTTCAGGGCAGAATGATTGTTTTATTGTTTCTAATACGCAGTAAATTAATCCATATTTTAAAGATGTTATGCAATACAATGCGGTTTATTTATCCTTGACTTAGCAACTACGTCTTATACTTTAAAAAATGTATTTACTCAATTTGAGGCGGTACTTTCATGAGTGGTTTAACTATTTATAATATAGTAAATAAGTTGGATCTAGTTTGATCCTACAGGATTGAAGAACGTTTGCCTCCAAGTTTCTGAGAGAGCTTTTTGGTTAAGAAAGAACACTCTTTAAACCTTTTACAAAACATGTTTGTTATTTCCTCAGGGGTTCTTGCCAAGATCGTGATGAGAATTCATTTTAATTGCTATATAATTTATCCGCCTCTGTAATCAATGATGGGAATCCTAAGTGTTCATGGTCATACAATCGACAATTTTCCTTTTACGGAAAGGAAAATTACGAAGAAATATCCGTTTTGAAAACATTCTGTGGAGAGAATCGATTTTCCCAAGTTTTATTAGTATTATTATTTTCAATAATGAAACTTTGTAAACTACCTTGGAAAAAAAAGACTTGTTCTCAAACAATCTATAGCCGTTTCAGGCAAATGGAACACTTACTAAACAAACATTTTATTCTCCCAATTAATTACAAAAGACTCATATACATGAAAATTATTATACCTACTTGGACTTACAGAGTAGAGCTTTGGGGATCCAATAAGCCATCAATTCCTCTCATATCGAATCCTTACAATCCAAAATCCTTAATGCTGCTATTAAGTCATCCACAATGACCTCAATTGTCCAATTTGTTGCTGATTTGGCCCAAACCCGATACCAGTCTTTTCATGTAAAGCTTTATTCTGACTCAAACCTTGCTACTTCTTCAATTCCCGATAATCCTCCGAGGCGTCTGAAAAGAAGATGGGCTCGTGACAGTGTAAGTTGCATTTGTTATTTGAGCACTACCGCTGGGTAGTTTCTCTGCTTGTCTTGATACATGCCATTATTTACCGTTCCTGCCATTTACTTGTATTGTTACAATACAGTTGTAAATTGCAATGAATAAATTACTTTAAAAAATACATATATATTTATATATCCATACATGTACTTATAGGACAATTACACAATTGGAAAAAAGGGGGGTTGTTCCGCTGATGTGGCCTGGTATGTCCGCTGGACATATCTGTAGTATATATGTATTTTTTTGAAATAATAAAACATAGTATAAATAAAGATTTGGAAATCCACAACATAAAAGCAGAAGCAGCAGCATACAGAGATGCCTTCAAAAAGATAGTGTTAAACATTGAATTCCAGAGTACAAGCAATAAAAGAACAAGAACAAAGTGGTGGAAAGAAAGAAGAGACGTGGTGAAAAGATGAGAGAGTATTGGAGGAAAAAGAAAGCAGCAAATGAGAAGGAACTGAAATTGGCACGTGGTCTCTAGTTGGCCAAAACGAAGGCGATAAAAACGACATAGTATAATAATTTTCTGTCTTTATTGTTCTATTTTTTGTTGGAGTTTAATTATTTAGTAATTTATAGTATAAATTTGGCGTTTTAGTGACTGCCCCATTAAATATTTTTTTAAAATTTCGGATGCGATGTATCCCTAGGGCTCTCACTGATCTAAGCATCTCGAGGATGTGGCAGGTTTTAAACTTGGCAGACTTTTGGCAATTTGTTATGTTACAAGCCATTTTTTACCCTGTTGGATCTTGTGAACTAGTGGCTCACTCAGGATTTATAAAGTCGGTAAACTTAATTAGGGGAAGGAGGAAAGCTGGTAGCTGAGCGTGATCTGGGTCAAATCATCTCCTTGCATAACAAGAAAGCTAGGAAAACCAGTAACTCATTTTATGATGATTGAGAAACTAGCATACAAAAGACCATAAATGATGAGAGACCTGTTACTAGCATTTATTAACGATTTCAAGAAGCGAGAAGAGATTTGAATTTATATACAACTATACATATTCAGATGTTTTAACAGAGATTGACTAGACTTGCACTAAACCGTTTGTGTTTAAAATAAACTTCGTGAACATTTAAATTATAGTTAATATCAGTTTAAGTATAATTTAAGTGTATATACGGCCCATATATCCCCTCACTCCCTTAGCGTACAATGACTGTTAATATCCTCTGATGCGCTGTTAGTAGTTACAATCAATTAACTATCTTATAATTTATTTTTTATTTTTTTAAACACTATTGTTAATTTATTTATTTACTTATATAAAGAATGATAAATAACCGTATGATTTATAATAACCATTTGTATTTTTTTGCCCTTAAAATAAAAAATAACCATATCGCTGCTCTGGAAGTATAATGACACAACTGCAAAAATGAAATTTTACAGGACAAGCAAAAGAAAAATATGTAATTCCAATTTGTCTTAATAGAATGGCCTATAGATAGGTTTAATTCTTCTATTAGAGTAGTTTATACATTATGCATTTATGAGCCCTCCAAGACAATAAAGTCAATTTCACAAAATTCTACAGTTGCGTCATTATACTTCCGGAGCAGCGATATAATGAAGTTATATGGTTTTATTTCTTTAAATTAATTTAGTTTATTGAACGGTATGATCATATTTTAAATATAAAAATAATGCTGATAGATTCAAATACTAAATTTGGTGCGTCAAAATAAAAACTAAACTGAGTTCCTCTCTGAAATAAGTAACAACATTTAAAGGTAATATTTCACACATTAGTTACTAAACTGTTGAATAAAAAAATACACAAGACAGAATAACCTCCCTGGTTTTTATCTCACAGCTTTTACCACGGTAACTCTATTAGTAACATTCAAATCAAAGACGATTGGTGTACGTCCTTTACATACAAACACATATCTTAGAAAGTAATTGGAAAACCAGGAATCTCAGCTTGAACGTCTTGGAGCGAGGTTGATACCTGTGATATACGAGTTTGTTTGGCTGTTGATGTGAAATGTACTGTGTTTGATCTTCATTATTAAATATGTTATAATTTCGGAGCGAATAGGTTAAATATATAGAAAAACTAAAATAAATAAATTCATAAATTTGTTAAAAAAACATAAGTTTTATCAAAGGGAAAGTTTCATACACAAAAAAGTTCTACAAGCAAACTTTTTATTAATAAGTACGTATTGATTAGCCCCATAGCCTGTTCCTTTCACACGGTACGTTTTCATATAAGTTTCAAATCATATAAATTTTGAATCGATGTCTTCAGAACTTGATACAACGGTTGTTAGTGAATCGATTCTTTTATAAATAATAAGATGAGAAGCCGGCTAATGCCGTTAATATCCTTCAAGTTTATTTACACATTTTCCCACGGCTCTGTTGAATATTCGTTTAAATACTTTCTCTGCATATTTTCTTATTCACTCAAAGAAGGATGTGACAACGGCGACCTGATTGCCTGTAATTTAACATTTAGTAAACCGTTAGTTAATACAATAAGTCTTCATATTTCATTTTTTTTGTAATGAAACTCTATGGTCTAATCCAAGAAACACAATACAGAGGCATCTGCTGACGGTCAAGTCGAATTTTGTCCAGATTGAGTTATTTTTATTGAGGTAAGAGGAATCGTGTGATTCTCGTAGTGCATACGGGGCTAAATCGTGGGTTGCTTTGAAATGGAGTTATTGCTTTATTATAATTCCACTTCAAGCCAAACACTGCGATAATAACACGATCCCGCTACCCTCAGTACAATTAAGTCATTCTATAAAAATTCGACCTAACCACTCATTCGCCGTGGCTGTTAAATAACAATAAGTAATTAACCTAACTGAGTCAGTAAACCTCCCATTTAAAGGTGTTACGTTTTTAAAGGCGCGAGTAAGTTAGTACTTTGTCCAAGTGAGTTGTCGCTGCGTCCTACCGAGTACCAAGGGTGTACAGGCAACTAGTCTTCGTTTTTTTCTTCCTCTGCCTTCATTTTGTGATTGTAAGCAAGCATTTGCTCCTCAGTCCACTAGTTTGCTATGATCTTCTTAGTTGTAAGTGGCGTTGGAAAAAATACCAGTCAAATATCTTATAATTACCGGAACTGCAGTGGCTCCTGGGGGGGGGGGTCCCAAATTGTTCCGTATCCCCTTATTTGGTTATTTATTGCCTTGGTTCTACCCTCTACTGTGAAAATTCTGTTAGTTAGTCGCTTGGGATTCAGACGGGCCAAGCGTCCATAAAAGATAAGTCACCTTTTGCTGATACATGTGACGATATCCTCTTGTTATTCGAGTAGCTCGGCATTGCGGCGAACCCTCTTTCTCTCTGACTTTACCAGGATATTTCTTTCCTAGTTCTTCCTCCCCCTGGCCATTACAAGGCAATCATAGGCATACAGAACAGAAGGTTTTACAAGCGAGTGGCTGAGTCGGAGTGTGAGGTTCTTGTTAAGGAACGTGGGTGAATAGATACTTCACAGGAGTAGTGAGCACTTTCAAACTTGTTACATCTAGTGGCTATGGCTGGGTTTATTATACCTTTCTTTAAACATTAAATTATAAATTAATACTTATTCAAACACTTACAGCCTACAGCTCATGAGCTCTGGCCATTTAATAAAACTATATTTTATGATATAGCATGAAAAAAAATTACATCGTTTCTGCATTCATATATTTATCAACTCCATGATATGTGTTACATAATTATTTGCAGCACCTGTGTACGAGCATATACCAATACCAGCCTTTGCCATATGTTGTGGCAGTTGCTAGTAAGAGAGAAGGTAATATTTATTATTAACCTTGCTTAAATATCTTAATATTATTTAAATATTAATAATAATTTAATAACTTGAAATATGCCAGAAGTTCTGACATATGTATGTTGATTCTGTTGTTTTTGAATGTGTTATTGTTAAATCGCTAGCTGTTTCGCAGTGAAAGACCACTTATGAGCTGCAAACAAAGTACAAAACTCGCAGGCCTTCCAGTATGTAAGAACCCTTCCCATGTCCTCACCTTGCTCTATGGCAAGATAATCCGCGTCCTCAACAAGATGCCCTCAACCTCGGCATACAGGAAGTACACGGAAGATATCGTGGCATCAAGAGCGGCGATTGTCACTTCCACTTCTTGTCCGGAGGAGATCGAGAAGCTCATCGACTGCGGCCAATTGGAGGAACTGATACTCCAAGCAGAGAAGGAACTCCTCCTCGCCAGGAACTTGCTCTTATCCAAGCCCTGGGAGTCACTGATGACTAAGCCTGAACCTGATCAATGGGTTTGGCCTCCTCACCTGAAGTAACTAGTTATAATTATGGTTATATCAATGTCGTTGTGTTTTACTTGATAAATGTGTGATTAAATAAATCAAGTTCATACAATTCAATCTTATTTTGTAGATTATATTTTACATTACTTTCCTTGTCAGATACAAGCAGCGAAATTTTCCATAAACGTGAGCAGATGACCATATTGATGAAAATTACCAAAAGGTTATTAATGAGCATATAAAAGTGGTAGAAGAATTGTTATGGCTTTTTAATTCAAACTGATCTTAATAACAAAGTAGAAATTGATGAAGTGTTGTCTGTTCACGTAATGATACAATAACGAATAATTTTCTGAAAAGTGATTCTGAATAGAATTGAATAGAAAAATCATTTTTTTCTAAAACATTTTCAAACCGGTTATAATAAAAAATGTATAACTTTTTTAAAATAACCAAAACATCAAGGAATCTACCTGCAATGAGCGTACTACTTCTGATGTGGTTTAGGAATTTCTTGGCTCAATTGTATTTTACATCGAATTATTTACCATTTCGATTATCCTCAATCATTCTTGAAGGCGAGTTATTATCACCGTCAAACAATCGATACAATGATGCCCATTTAAAAATCGATGAAAACAATTACCCTCTGATGTACGTAGTTGATGTTGAGTTCTCTTTCACGAGCTTGATTATCCTTTTAATTTTTATTTGATTTGTGATCTAAATCACCCGGTTGTAAACATCACTTAAATTTAATAATTAAAAATATTATATATGACTACTATAGGACAAAAACAGGTTAAATAAATATATCATTTCTACCCCAGAGCTTTCTACGAAAATATGATTAATCGTGTAATGTTCATATAATTTGCATTATTGATGTTCAAGGATGTTTTGTATATATAAATATAAATAATTTAATACCTTTTAAAACTATAGCACATATTAATTAATTATGTAAAAACAAGTTAACCTTTAAAAACATATAAATATTAATAAAGCATGTGTTTTAAGAAAATAATAAGCTTAAAAACGTTCTTATCAAGATTGTCTCATGATTATGCCATTGCTTTGTCTCATTTTTTGTTTCAATATATTTTTTTTATTACGAACCCAATGACAAGTGATTCAGTTTGAAACAATAAAAATATAGGTTATGTATGAGTAATAATGTAAGCTACACCTACTGCTCAAGTACAACTTTTTGTAACATATATTTTAGTTATATTTAGTCTTTTGTTTTATCGTTTCAGTCGTACCATAATTAAATTCCAAGAGTCTAAAGAAGAATCATTAATTCAGGGTTGTTTTTTTTCCTAATTGTATTTTGTATTAATTTTTGTTATTTCTTACTGACTTTTTGTTTTGTTTCATAAATTTTCAGACATTTGAATGTTTAAACAGAGATCACTTCTGATATACTATAATAAGAGGTAGAAAATAGGACTACATATATATACACATGGTATCTGATGAAAGATAATTTATGAGAATTATTGCCAAGAATTGGTAATAGTAGATATATTTTAAATGAACTTGTTTTTCCGCCCCCATTCCCGAATTATCAACTGCATCTGTTATGAGTGTTTCTGTATATTCGTGTTTTGTTGTTATTGTTTGTTGGTGTTTAAAGGCGTAAAACCTTATTCGTGTTTTGTTTTTGTTAGCCGGGACAATAATTTTTTGTATTTTCCTTTAGTTGTTTACCAAATTCTATCTTTTTTTCCGACTAGGCCAATATTGACCAGGTTCGTTTCAACTGTTTCTATCCTTCCAATTTCTTCTTCCCCCAAAACTCTTTCGTCCTCTCAATACTTGTTTCCTTTCTCTCCTCAGTCTAGGCTCCAATCCTTTTTTCGTTTCCAAAATCCTTGTTTTATATCCAGGTTATTTTCTTAGAGATGCAAAGTTTTTAGTACCCAGCGTTGTCAAGTTCTTCCATTTCTTTTTCTGTTTCCTTGATCCATGTACTGGCCATCATCAATTGCTTTACATAAATGAACAGATAATCTGTTCCAAATCTGAATTCATGCAGAATTCATTGCAGGAGGCCTTAAAATGAGATTCTGCTCTTCACTTTGGAGTTGGTATCATTTATAGTTTAGCTAATTAGACATTCTGATTTGTTTTTTAATAAAAATTCACTGACAGAGCCCCTCTATCATTTGAAGCAAATGCCTTCGCAAAATCCACAAAGACAGTACAAAGTCTGTTGCTCTCTTCTTCAGATACGTCAACATTGTCTTGAGGCTAAAGATTTGTTCTAAGCACGATTTGTGTTTTCTGGAACCGCATCGACATTTTCCAAATTGTGGATCAAGCTATTTTTTATTCATTTAACGTCAGTTTACGCTGCTATGACTAATCGGACGATGTTGCAGTGGGAGTCTTAAATTTGGCCTATCCAGGTATAATTAGGATAGCGATCTAGCCTATTAGGACAGTGAGTACCGTACAGACTCGGGACCCATATTTTACGTCCCTTCCGAAGAACTATGGATTTTTACTCCCTTTAAAAATCCTAAGGCCACATGTGGAGCTGCGACCCCGTGATCATGGGCATCATAGGTTGTCATATTAACCACTAGACCACAGGTGACCCTGGGTTTCTCCACCCTCATTAGCAGTTCTTTTGACAAAGTTTTGTATCCGAGAAATGAAAACCGTATAGTAATTTGGGTCCGCTTAATCACCCTTCTTGAGTTTGGGATGGATCAATGCTTTTCTCGAATGCTGTATCTTATAATTAAATAAGAGATGGTGAATTATTTCAAATAAACAAGTTTACTCGTATACTTTGTTAGTGTCAGTCATTTTGAAAAATGGCCAGTATTGTTACTGGTAGGTCAGTGGTTAATCAAAAGGGGGAAATTTCCATGTTTTCCATATTCATATACGACAGTATATTCGAGTAAATTTTTGTGTCCTGTAAAACAAGCAGATTCCCTGTCATGCTCTCCTAGTAGATCAAGCTCCCGACAAACAGCAACATTGCCGTAAAAACGTTTGGTATTGATAATTTTATGGAGAGGAATAATTCGGAGGGAGTGTTATCTATAGTATTAATCTACACCACATCTTGGTTACCATTGTAACATTATTCATATCCAAATTCAGTTATTTAGTTAACGGAAAAGTATTTGTTGGAGATTTTTTTACTGACTGAAAGCTATATTTTGTTAGTTGCCCGCTGTCTCCTGTTTTAATTAATAGCGAGACCTCACCCAGGGGATCGATCGGGAATACCTTGGGCAACGAAATATCCCAGTTTAATTAGTCGACCGCTATATCGTGTTGTGTTTTGTGAATACTGATATGGGAAAGGCGATATGATAATATTTATGTAGTGTTTGGAAAAACTGTTTCTAACTTTTATTTTAATATTATTTTATTATTTAATTTGTTTATTTTATGACACCCTATAATTTCACCAGTTCTTTTCTACACGTTACCATTACTACTTTCCTCTATCAGCCCTAAATAAATAAACTAAGAAAAAAATGTTCAGAGATTTTTATTGACATTACTTTTGACATATATGTAGGTATAATATCTATTGCTTTTTTATTTTATTAGACACAAAAAGTTTTGTCGTCCAAGAAATAGTACAGTCTCTACCATATACTGAAACCAAGACCCTAATGGGTTGTAGCGGAACAGGTTTTTTTTTTGTATGTAATATTATTGGTTGCTTGCCGTAAATATGAATTATTTTATGATAGCGTAGGATTTACTTGTTTCTGTTGACACCTTACTCTTTTTAAAATGGTCGAGTTCATTGTTCGAGCTTCCCGAAATGTCCGGAGTTCAGCAGATTAATACTGCCTAGGTCCGCCCCCTAAAGAGTCCTGTGCCTAGCCAGGGGATCAGAATGTTCTTCCATATGATTCTTTCAATAATAAATATGTATCAATTAAAAGAATAGCTACTTATAAATAACTGTTTGCACATTACACTTCTCCAGATGCTTTGCCCGGAAAAAGTTGAAACGACAGTAGGAAACTTCTTTTTATTGTTATCCATTAAGACTTTGTAACAGCTGACCGAACTAAGGTTAATTCTGGACAAATTATGTCTTCACTGCCACTCTTTGCCAATCTGTTATGTTTAGATAAACCATGGGGAAAAACGGGTAATAAAATAATTGAAAAGGTACACATGGCTTGGAGCAAGAACATGAAGTATACTATATTAAAAAGGTTATAAAAATGGTTACATGATGTAAGGGTTTCAATTATATTAAATAGTCAATTAGATTTAATTATACATAACACAATCCCAGGCAGCTTTACTTCCTCCCACACTTTTTCATATAATTTCAACTGCTCAATTCTTTATTGTACAGCGATTGTAAGGACGAATTAATTATTATGATATTTGTATAGATATTATAATTTAAGTTAAAGAAGTGCCACACTGTGTCAATGGACTACAATTAAAGAGAACATATAGCCTTTAACGACATCAGTTCCGCAAGTTCCCAATTCAAGTTTTTATTCCCAATTTAAGATTTTTACATTTCATTCGTTTTATTTTTAATATTCTCGAAAATATAAATGATCATGAGCTTTAGTGTGAAAAAAAAGAGTATAATTATTAGAAATTTTAGAGTTTAATTATCAGAAACGTTTCAACTAACATTTCGAAGTATAGGTGATAATATATGCTTGTTGAAACGTTCAATTCTTGTTGAAATAATTAACGAATTATACACATTTCTCAATCTAAATCTCACGATTATTTTTATTTTCACGAATATTAAAAAGAGAAAGAATTAAAAGTTAAAACTTGTTATGAATTGACTCGAAGCGAAAGCCTATGGAACTGATAAACAAACTGTTTTGTATGGAATGAAATTTACAATAGAAAATTCGAAATGAGGAATTGGTCAATGACTAACATTTGTGTATGCTAGTGAAGGCTCATGAAGGATACCGCTACGGTACATTTGGGGGAAACCTGTGGTCTAGTGGTCAGCATAACAAACTACATACAAAGCCCAAGATCGCGGGTTCGTAGCCCGGCAGGTGGCCCTAGGATTTTTTAAAGGGAGTAAAAAATCCTTGGGTATTCCGTCCTTCGGAAGGGACTTTAAACGGGGGTCCCGAGCCTGTACGATGTCAGGTACTCGTTAAAAATCCCCATCCTAATTAAACCTGGATAGGCAAAATTTAGAGCTCCCACTAGCATCGTCCGATTAGCCATAGCAGCATAAAGTGACTTTAATAGAACAAATAGTGCGGTACATTTTGAATATAGCAAAAAAATAAAATAAAATATATATATATATATATATATATATATATATAATAAAAAGTTAAAAAGGCTTCATAATTATCAGCCGGTATTGAAAAGGTTTTTTACTGTTTTCCTAATTGCTATTCGTTAATTAATAATTAATAATACCATCTCCACTCAATATTTTATGTAATTTATTTTTGTTAATAATATTGGTAAGTGGATTAAGCTATTATTGTATTAAGCCAACAGCAACAATCATTTTAAAATGTACCAATTTAAAACGGTAATAGTTTAAATAAATCCACTTGCTGAGTTCTCACAGTTGAATTTTAAATAGTTAGTTACCTCGACTAGATAGCACTAGTGCCGCGACTGTGTTGATAAGGTAAAGATTCTGTGGAATCGAACCCATATAATTTTGTTTTCTATTTTCTTGTAATAAATTATACCTATTGGTCTCCATCACTGTACAGCACTGAGTTCAGAATACTACCATTGATATAATACCAATAAATACGAGAGTGATCCGCAGAATAAAATGAATAGAACTAAGCACAAATTATTAAAAAGGGTAATTATTCCCCAGGTTGTCGCTTCGAGTTGAGTTACAACAAGCTTTAACTGTTTATTCGTTTCATTTTTTGAATATTTTCAAAAAATACAAGCTATCGGGAGCTTTAATTTATAAAAATAAATGTAATTATGGGTAATGATTAGATTTCGGTAATCATTTTATCAATAAATAAAAGTTTCAGCTAACATCCCAAAGTATAGATGATATATGAGAAGCGAGGGGATGGTTGACTGGAAGATAGACGTATTATATATATATATATATATATATATATATATATATATATATATATATATATTATATATGTTTGTTGGAACGTTCATTTTTAGATGAAATGATTACCGAAATCTACTCATTACCCATAATTACATTCTCTTTTCCATACTAAAGCTCACGATAACTTGTATTTTCGTAAAATATTAAAAGTGAAACGAGTAAACAGTTAAAACTTGTTGTAGCTCAACTCGAAGCGACAACCTGCGGAACAGATACCTTAAAAAGAATTAAATGATCCAATAAGACTTTTTTTTAATCTATAAGAGTCATAATTTAAGGAGCGAATATTAAGGCAAAATGAAGTGGATGTTAAACTTTCAGTATAACTTAATCTTATCAGAATCTATTCTGATAAATTATTTATAAGATTTAAAAATAAAAAACAAAATAAAAACACTTGTAGCTGAATTGGTAGGAAATAGCCATCGATACGAGAAGCAATCGATTGTAGAACTCCTTTGTTTACCAGTTACACTCAACTCTCCCCCCTCCTCTCTCTTGCAGGTTCAGTTAGGTTTCAGTTGTCAATGGATCAGTATGGTGTCAGGAGTATGTGATGGCTCTATACTTCGATATGTTTTCGTGTTTAACTCAGTTTTCGGTTGATTCTAACTGTATTAAAAATAAATCTCAACTGCATATAAAAATAATCAGGTATCGACCATAATGAAACCATAAAATATTATTTGAAATGATGGAATCATTTGATGAAATTACTCCTAGCCCAACACTAGAGGAAAGTTTCTATCTCATATCGAAAAAGAACACAGTTTACAGGGTGAAATTGTCAGAGAAAGGCATATGCCTTCAAAAGGAGTGCAATGGCATAATCAAGACACAGACTGTTGTTTTAGAGGATATAATAGGATGCAGATGTATGAGGAGTCGTCGTTATGCACAGAAGTGTAAGTGGAGGCCGAGGATCAACAAGAAGCCTTCGAACCAGTTGGAGGAAGAGGAGAACAGTTCTGTACTGTGGGATGATTCTGACATCAGTGTCTGGTTCCATATTTATGCCTACATAATAAAGAAGGGTAAGGTGTTCAGCCAAAGGAAGAGAGAGAGAATGGTGATAACGCTTAGGTTTCGGTCCTACGACAGCTACGATGATAACCTGAAGGAGGCCCAGAAGTGGAAAGTTACCTTAAAGTATCTCATGAATATTTCACACAAAGGCTCTATACCAGCTTGTTATTTTTTGTCGTCAGATATAAGGATAGGTAAGGATTTTTTAAATATCATATACAGTTTCTTAACAATATTTAATACACTTTTCCTGAATTTAATTTAGCAATAATTAATAAGCAGCTATAACTTCATCAAGTGTATATTCCAGTACAAAGGAAGCAATAATTCATTCTGTGACATAATATGATTTTCATAAAAAAGAAGTTATATAAATATGTATATAATTCTTAATATTGACTATAATGCTTCTTCCCCAACGACTTTAAGATTCCTTTGTTCAAAAATATAATAATGAAAATGTCAGATTGTTCTTTTTCCATAATTAAAAAGTCAATATTTATGATTAGGGTATTCAATATTCGATTAAGTATATATTGTTCCTTAATACTGAGAGTATTAATTTCATTAATATAAGAATACAAAAATATCATCAGTAGACCTACTCTATTAAGCTTAAATAGTTATTTTTTGTTATCAATATATAATGTTTGCCTTCAATAAATCAGTGCAAAAAGTAAACAGTGCTAACTGAGGTTGACTTATTTTTTAAATGTATTTATTGTTGAAAATGTTTATTTATTATGAAAAAATCCGCATTGTGTGATTGATAGACTCAATTATCACTGAAGTAAAATATTTTAATATATCTACTAATAATTTGTTCATTAATATTAATTATTATGAATATTTTTTTAAATTCTTGATATAATCTTCAGCATTTAAGCTTTAGACCATTTTGTTAAAAGCATAAAGTAAATATACTTAATTATTTTTATTTTGATGGATATTTCCTATATAACAATTAATCACTACATATATGGATTATGAAATACCATTTTCTGTATTGAAATCTAATGGTTTTCAATTTTAGACTGATTGGGTAATTTTTATACATAATAAATTCTTTCATGTTAAAAGGGATTTTATCTATTTCCATTGTAACTAAACCCCTTCAGCAGGAAGTGATTCAAATATTGTATATTGTAATTAAACATTTTAAGGAAAGGGGTGTTTTAAAGAAGATTTAAAAATCTGAAATTAGTTTTAAAATGTAATAATTGTTTTGTTTTGAAATAATATACTAATAGAGAAAAAGCAATAAATGTTTTTCTTTTTTTTTTTGTTTAATCAGGAGTGAATGGTAAATGTTTATCATATTGTTATAGTCCATTTTAGTGTAATACATAGAGAGAAAACTCATTTAAGTTTGTTTCTGTGGTAATTTTTTTCACTCCCGGTGGTTACTTTCACTCCATCAGGCACAGAGTATAAGAAAAGTTTTGTTTTAACAAATGATCAGTGAGGGCTTTCCAAATTATTTTTTTCAGCTCTTTGTAATTAAATATGTCACCCTTTTGGGTGAAAAAATATAATAATATCCTTTTTATATATAGACAGTAATATTACAAATGACAAGGCAGGTTTTGATAAGGAAAGAGCTGTTTCCTAAGTGGGAGTCCTAAATTTTGCATATCCAGGTATAATTAAGGTAAAGATCTTTAAGAAGTACCTGACATCATGCAGGCTCAGGACCCCATTTTACGTTCCTTCCAAAGGACTTTTTTTACTCCCTTTTAAAAAATCCCAAGGGGACTGGAAACCCGCGATCTTGGGCATAGAAGGTTTTTATGCTAACCACTTTGCCATCAATATACTTCTATATTTTTCTCCCCTTCGTTTTGGCAAACAAGGGACCAAGTGCCAATTTCAATTCCTTCTAATTTGTTGCTTTCTTTTCCTCCAATACTCTCTCATCTTTTCATCGTGTCTCTTTTTTCTTTCTTCCGACCACTTCGTGCTTGTTCTCTTATTGCTTGTGCCCTGGAATCCCAAATTTAACACCATCTTTCTGAAGACATCTCTCTGTGCTTCTGCTTTTATGTTGTGCATTTCTAATTTATTTTTAATTTCTCGGATCCATCTTCTATATTTATTGATTTTTTTTTAGTTCGAATTTTTCATTTACCTGTTGGACCTTGACAACGATAATTTTCTTTTCTATTCAAATAAACACAACGTGATGGAAATGTCTCGTGGATTCAAATTATTTAATTGACGAAATATTTTAACAATTCCCCTAGTCCTATTTTTTTTAGAAATGAAATACGTTTCCTGAGGAGACCTTCGAGAGATCCACGCCCCTCACCTAATCATTATCTATTTTACTTGCCTTTTTCCTCATAGTTAGTCATGTTGGCGTGCCTGCGGTTGTGAACGAGTTTAATAGATACGTTTACATGATAGGGTATATACTTATATGATATATAATAAAGATTTTCAGTCAAAATAACGGTTTTAAACTATTCAATATTTTTCTAAATTATCTATAAATATAAGTAGGTAATTTGATAAAATTATAGCAATAAACTAGAATGGGCACCAGTTCCGCAGGTTGTTGCTTCGAGTTGTCACAATAAGTTTTAATTTTCCATTCGTTTCCTTGTTAATATTTTCGAAAGTAAAAACATTTTTATTACTGACATTATATAGATCTTAAAGAACCGACTTATAAATACTGTTTAGGTAATATCATCATCTATACTTCGAAATATTTGTTGAAACGTCCAGTTCTTTATTAAATGATTACCGAAACATGCAGAGTTCTCATAATTACACTCTTTTTTTTTCACACTTAAACTCCCGATTATATATATATATATTTTCGAGAATATTAAATAGGATACGAATGAAAAGTTAAAAGTTGTGACTTAACTCGAAGTAACAACCTGCGGAACCGATATCCTAGGACAGTGGTTCCCAACCTTTTCTGTTCAAATGAAAGCAATTTTTCTCAAAATTTGTACTGGCATATGAAAAACACAACAAGCATTATATAGAAAACAAAAGATAGCAAAGCATCACTTGATACAACATTGTAAGTTTCAATTTAAGATAAAGAAGTACTATTAAGAGAAAATTAACCAAAACTAAGCGAGATCTTTTTTTTATTATTTTCAACTGGTTTCGTGCCCCACCCCCTGACTTGTCTTCATACGCCCAGGTTGGGAACCACTGCCCTAGAATTATAAAATGTGTAAATGGCATATTTTGGAAAATATGATTATAAAAGCAGATGTTTCGGTAATCTCTCGATATATTGCTGAGAACATTAACTCTTGTTTAATTTAATTAAATACAATTTATTGCAGTTGATTGTCTCAACAATCAATACTCTCGATCTATACTTCAGGTAATATTAGATTCCTCTGTTAGAACTGTCCAGATTAGTCACGCCGTCTTTCTTTCCACTGAGTCCTTGATTTTTTTTTTTTTAACCCACTGTTGAATTCTTAAGAAGAATTCAATACCGAGACATCTATAAAATTTCCTTTATAAGGTATAACCTTCATGAATTTATCATTGAAGAATGATTACGTTATCTTTATATCATTGGCAGAGAGGTAAATGTGAAAAGATCCATAATAATCAAGGTCGAAAAAAAAAAGAGATTCACTTTAAAGTCCATCAGATCAATAAATATCAAAGTATAATCCAATATTTTAAATAAGCAAAGCTTAATAATGTACCCCTGTAGGTGATTATCCTACACAAATTTTAATGTTCTAATTTCATTAAATAAAACGTTGTATATTGAAACATACAAAGTAATGTTGTTTGGTCGTTCTCTTAATAAAGAAAGAGAGAACTTTAAAAAAAAAACTTCAAAGCCAATCTGAAAGAAAAACTTTACTCTATGATAATAATAAGAATAATACTACTTACAGATTTTACGTTTTGTGACCTCTGTTGTTAAACTGAAAGGTAGGCCTCTGCGCAAAACCGGAGTGCTTTTGCAGTGCTGCCACTTGCCAATTTTAGAGAAAAGTTTACAAAATATATTTTATATCTCCGTGCATGAGTGACCAAAACTCGAAAAAAAAATACAGATTAGAATACATCTCAAAACACTTAAGTTTTTTACAGTAAATACCTCTTCAAATTTTCTGGAAATAATAACAGTAATTTGTGTGGTTAACTAAAAAAAAAAAGTGTCAGGGGCCCCTGGAAGTAATAAGAATTAAAATTTTTGATTCTAAAAAAAGTTATATTTACGTAACCTCATAGTTTTTGTTATTGTCTTTTACATCAAACAGTATAGTCTTTTTTTTTTTTAAATGTTATGATACTATTTTTGATCAATATAAAAATTTTATTTGTCTTTCTGTTTTATTTAGTTCATTTTTAGTAAAATTCATGCTACCTAAAAGTAATACATATAACTTTCATAGTTTGTTTTGGAAAAAGATTGAATTAAATGTAATGCATGTGAAACAAATAAAGAAAAAATCTATATGTTGAGTTTAACCTCGCCAATCTTCAAGGATAAATTTCATATCTTTGCCATATATTTTTAAATATACCTTTCCTTCATAAAAAGTAATGTTTTGTCATATTCAGCAACAACTAAAGCCCCTCAGGTATTTCCTGAAGTCCAAAAGCCAAGGCGATATTTCTGGACTTGTTTGAAGAAAACATTTAGTTATATACATATGCTAATAATGTCCATCCACAAAGAGTTGGGTTTTCAAAGTGGTAGCCAAAAAAAAAACTAGTTATTTTAAAATTGTTGCTTGTGTTCCTTCAGGTATAATATTATAACAAGGATATTTATAATAGGTATAATAGTAATATAATACTATGGTATATTCAATTTAAGACAACTGATTTTGCATCCAAGGAGTGTCAGAACATAATCATTCGGTTGACTACAGACCCCTGTTCTTGATAAAATTGTAGCTTTGACTATAGTGTGATAATCAAAATTATTATTTTTAAACTTGTAGAAAATCCTTTAAAATTGGTTATTCAAAATTTTATTTTATCAAATTACTATGTTGCGGGTTTGGAAATTATTAAATATTCGAGGGGAGTGGGTGAGTCTGAGAGCTTCCTGGAAATACAATCTTGTGTGTAATGTATAAGTCATTTCTTTAATTTTTCATTGGGGTAGATTCCCCAAGAGTACAGACCTTGGGTGTTGGTCACCTCTTATGCAACCCACCTCTCAGATTCACGACCGATTCAGGCCATGCTTGAAACTTTTAATCATATGAAATAAATTTCAATCATCTAATATACTTATTCAAAACATACTTATTTGAACAACCAATAGATAGAGCTGTACTATTTGAAGGAATATTCAAATTGATCTTAGTGACAGTAGGTTTGCTATTCTTCAATGGTTATAATAAGTCAGTTCTGACTTTAATTTTGAGAAGTATGTTAAGTGTTAGGAAACTCTTCTATTCTTTCCATATGGCCTTTTATCAATAATGTTTAATCAAATTCTTTTGATACTATTTTTCCTACTTTATTTGTTTTTTATTTTTTGTCCACAGTAACTTCGCTTTCCCTACCCTGTTCATGGCCCTACTAAGACTTCGAGAATGTATGTCTTAAAAATATCAATTTTCCATTTGGATTCAAGGCAATTAAAAAAAAAAAAAAAATGAGAGGACAGTACTTATTCCAGGCCAAGGCTAATATTTTTATATGTTTTTTAAGCCTATTTTAAAAAGATATCACATTTCCCAAGTTGCATGCCTTTCTTAGAGTGCTTCAGCATGTTTCTATAAATTTTAATTTTTTTATATATGTATATATAACTACATCATTGTACATTTTAAAACACTGAATGTAATAATTAAGTTGAAGATCAGTTCCTAACTGAAGAGTTGTAGAAAACATGATTTTATTCAAGGTGGTCCATTTTGCAATATTCATCAAGTACATGAAAAATGTTTTTTCTTAAAATATATAACTATAATTATACTTATATTCTGTGGTATATATATATACTTTTTTTGGCAGATAATAAATTATTAGTGATACTAAATCCTAAAAGTGGGATTGGAAAAGCAAGAGAGATATTCCAAAGTAAGGTAGTTCCTATTCTGGATGAAGCAGAAATCAACTATCATCTTCATTGTACCACTCACGCACACGATGCCCAGAGCCTTGTTCGGAAGCAGGTAATAAATACATAATGATTTTAGATAATACAAATAATCATGGGACATATTTTTTTTTTAAATTATCACTGTAAATGTGAGGGATTTCATATCTATTAAGAAGACACAAGACAAGAATTGTAACAATAAAATTAATATTTTTACCAGTTTATACTAATATCTAACGAGCAAATACTTTAGAAGTTCAAGCAAAAATTTTGATAAAAATTGATTTTCACTCTCTTGCTTAATCAGACCTAACTTGACATATTCACATAATACAGAGGGTAGTTATTTCTTTAAATCTTATATATCTTAAATTGTTAGCACTCAGGTTAAAAAAAAAAAATCAATTTCAGGCTGTAAAAATTCTTAATCTAAATGATTAACTAACTACTTTTTGATATAATACCATCTTAGTGATAAGGAAAGATAGTGTTAACAGAGGAAACAGATTGGCAATCAGTAAGGTAAATAAAAAAATATATGTAATGATACTTCATTATCATGAAATTGTATTAACAAAAATTACTTGAACCTAGTGAATAGAAAAAGAAAACTAATGTATCTATAAAACATTAGGAAAGAAAAAAGTTTTTCTTGGATAGAAACATTAACAAATGTTACTAAGAATGTTAGTAATGTAGCACTGTGCCCCCTTCCCCTTAAGCAGTGATAGATTTAGAATCGTTTTTTGAATTACAGATCAGTTTAGCGATAACCTGATGTAAATGTTCCTTTGTTAACTTTATTCTGAACATTTACAACATGTTTAGATCGAATCCGAACAAATCCTAGAATCAATCCCAATCCCTAATCTATCAGAGATGGTAACTCATCTCTCACCTGAATGCTGGAGGCTAACTCATTAATTATTTTACTTTTACTGTAGAATTTATGGCAGTATATGGGAGGTATTGTTGTCACTGGTGGAGATGGTATACTATACGAAGTCATCAATGGCCTCATGGAGAGACCAGACTGGTCAACGGTTTGCTCCCAAATCAAACTCGGCATAATACCTTGTGGCTCCGGAAATGGTCTTGCTAAATCAATTGCTCATGCTTACAAGTAAGTTTTTATCTATTTTCATCAAGAAATTTTGCCAAAAATAGAGTTTGTTCTATTCATGTCGCGTCAATGCATCTCCCTCTAACATAATAGCTAAAGGGTTTTTATAACATGATAAAGTTTTCTGTTATAAAATAAGAAAAACAATTGCGATATAGTCAAACACTGTTTAAAAATGTTTTAACAGCAGCTTTTCATGTAACTATTTGTACTTTCTATGAAAACGGTATTTATTAATTACCAATGGCTTCCCCAATTTTTTTATGTCACACTAAAGGAAAATGGCAACATTAATTGTATTGATCACAAATTTTTGCATTTATACAGCATTTTTTTAAATTATTAATTTAAAAAAATATAATGTATATTAGTTATATTATGAATAATATCTCTTCCTTTTTTTAATTTTCCCTTTCTGATTTTCATATAATTTTTTCAATGTTTCAAAATATTTGTATCCTTTAATGAAGATGTATAAATTACTATAATAAATAATAATTTATTTGTAAATAATTATTTTTAAATCCATATATTTGTTTGTTAGTTAATGTGTTAAAACATAGGAAGAGATATTATTTATAATATACCCTGTAAACATTATGATGGATTTAGGTTTGGCTATTGGTCTGTGGACAGAAGTTAGTAAATAGAAATTGGTAGTATCAGGCATTGAGCCTTTGGGTTCGCTGGGTTGGGTTGGGGGTAATTATTATTATTACTAATGTAGGTAGAATATCCATCTTTCATTAGTTTTTATTTCTCTGACCAAATGAGTATTCCTACTTTCAATTTTTTTTTTGTTTAAAGCGAACCTTATGATCAAAATCCAGTCCTTGTGTCTATCTTGAATGTCGCTCGTGGAAACAGTATCCAGCTTGATTTGGTTCGTGTTGAAACAAAAAATCAGGTAACCTTTTTACATAATTATTAATTATTTGCCAAGCTACATTTTGAAAAAAAAATTGTCTAATTGCATTATGTTTTCTGTTTCAGGTATTGTTCTCATTCCTATCTATTGGATGGGGTCTGATTTCTGATGTGGATATTGAAAGTGAGAGATTGAGGGCAATCGGGAGTCCACGATTCACCATTTGGTCTGTGGCAAAGCTAATTGGTAATCAATTCCAATAATATTTCAAACGTTTTTTTATGACTACTGTTTACCAAGAACTTCATTGGTTTCAATTTTGAGGCTTATGTGTTGAAGTATAATGATGGTTATCCAAAATAAAATACAGTGAAATTTTACGGGTTAACGTTTGCAAACTTTTAGGATGATTTTTAGTCCTTCTTTAGCAGAACGGTCCCATGCGGAACAGTCCCAATGTTTAAAAGATTTTTTATTAATTTACAAGCCCATCTCATTTTGTTCACAATGTTAAAAACCCTTTGGTTTTGAATGCATAACTTTTGACACATTAAAAAAATTAAAGATAATTTTTTTGTGTAAATCATCATAAATTAAATATTTTAAAAACATGCTTGGAACTCATTCTGTTTTTTTTTTACCTTTAAATAGCATAAGTAAAAAGTAATAATATTAAAAAAATCAAAGGATAATGTCTCTCATGTAAGTAATACATAAAATAAAACTACATACATATACAAATTATATAATACTAAACAGAGAAATCATTAAAATAAGTTTTATACATAAGTAATGATAGATATGAGAGGGGGTTCAACGTGATTATAAACAGAATTTTTAAGTTTTATGTTGTAACAGTTTGTTTTTATTTATTTTCAGGTCTCAGAAGTTACAGGGGAAGGTTATCCTACATTCCGGTTGCTATAGATCAATTTATAGCTCAGGATGACTTGGATGCTGTAAGTTGCATCTATGGTATTCTTTCTTTGTTCTAATTGTGTGGTAGAGTGTTGATTATTTGAAAAATCTAGAAAACAGAAATAAATTCCTGCTCTGAATTCAATATTTTTCAGAAAAGTGTTGGCTCTGAAGATGATAGGAGAGATAGTTTTTACTCAGTGGTTTCTAGAAAGAGCACCTTCCACTCAGTAACTAGTTCAAGCTACGAGAGCCTCGCTGACGAAGCGGTCAAACCGTTTGGGCCCCCTTCAGGGCTTCCTCCTCTGAACCAAAGTGTACCTTCTTCATGGACTTCAATAGAAGGTTTGGGCATTAATAATTATTGTTATTTAATTGGTATTAGATTGTAAGTGTAGAAATTAAACTTAATATTGTAGACTTTCTGGCTTTATTTCACCTCCCAGATTTCTACAACCCAAACCAACACCAAATCCTTAGAGGACCTTTCATTAGATCATAGCCCAGTTCTCCTTTTCTTACATTCAAGTTTCGCTCCCAAGCCTTCCTCTCCTACATTGATTACAAGACGTATAAACTGGGACAACTTTTGTTATGACATGGAGAACAAATTAGACTTAACAAGTTCACTTAAGACAAAACAAGACATTAATACTGCCATAGAAAAACTTACTACATCAATAAAAACCACTTTACATGATAATACCTCAAATCATATAATTAATAATTCTCAGAAGACTGACCTGCCACAGCATATTCGTATCTTGTTAAGAGAAAAACGCAGAGCAAGATCGAAGTGGCATAGAACTCGATACCCTACGGATAAAACTATTTTTACAAAATTGTCTAACCAACTAAAAATAGAAATTAAAAGATTTAAAACTCAAAATTTAATTAACTTAACTGAAAATCTTACAACTTCTGACAAAACATTATGGATGACCACAAAAAAGATCCTTAAATTCAAAGATTTTAATCACCCACTCCTTCCTATATGAATCCAATGTCAAGATGTGATGATGAAAATGCTCAGTTATTCAGCCAATATCTCTCTAAAACCTTTCATCCCAATGCTTATATTAAGCACCCATCACACCTTCAATATATAAAAGCTGAGTTAAATATCCTCCCCCAAATGACCCTTCCTCCCAAAGCATTCCAACCTTCAGAAATATCTAATATTATTCACAGATTACCTTCTCGCAAAGGTCCTGGACACGACCTCATCATGATCCACATCTTAAAGCATCTTCCCAGAAAAGCTATTCTATTCCTCACCTACATATATATTGCTGTACTCCGTACTAAATATTTTCCTAACCTCTGGAAATTATCCGTTCTAAAAATGATACCTAAACCTAAAAAAATAACCGGAATACCATACAGAAATAATATATGCCGGAATATGCCTTCCTCTTACCGCCCTATCTCACTTTTACCATGTTTGGGTAAACTCCTGGAAAAGCTCATCCTGAAACAATTATACCTGATCCTGGATGCAAACCACATTCATTATACCTGATCACCAGTTTGGATTACGAACATCCCACTCCACTGTTCAGCAATGTCATTGTGTGGTGGAAGTTGTTTCCTCTGCATTGGAACGTAGATTATATTGTTCGGTGGTATTTCTTGACGTGGAACAGGCTTTTGACCGAGCCTGGCACCCAGGATTGCTTTACAAACTTTGCCAATTCCTACCTCCTACATATTTTCTCATTATTCATTCCTATCTCACTAACAGGTCATTCATAGGCAGTATCCTCGGCCCAATCCTTCTACACAGTTTATACAGCTGACATCCCAACTCATCCTAATACTTTCCTTACCACGTGTGCGGATGACACATGTCCAATATCAGTCAATACTGATCCAGTTATAGCATCCCATACTCTTCAATCCCTTATCACTGACCTTGAAAAATGGTGTCAAAACTGGAGGATTAAAATAAATTCCCACAAATCCCATCAAATCACTTTTACCTTCCGTCGTAAACCAATGACTTCCTGTCCTCCTGTATCGTTTAATAACATCCCACTGATTCCTGTAGAACAGGTCCGGTACTTAAAACTACACCTTGACAAAAGATTAACTTGGAATCCTCATACTAGTCTGAAACGATAAGAAACAGCATGCCGTTTCAGGTTACTTCAACATTTACTTGATAAACGCTCTAAGCTGTCAATTAATTACAAAAGACTCATATACATGACAGTCATTAGACCCATCTGGACTTACGGAATAGAGCTTTGGGGCTCCACTAAACCATCAAATTCCTCTCGTATTCAATCCTTACAATCCAAAATCCTTTGTAAAATCCTCAATGTTCCTTACTTTGTTACGAAGAAAGTAATCCATAATGACCTTAATGTCCCATTTGTTGCTGATTTGGCCCGAATCCGATATCAATTTTTTCATGACAAACTACATTCCCACTCAAACCCACTAGTTTCAACCTCTTCAATTCCTGATAATCCTCCGAGGCGTCTGAAAAGAAGATGGCCTCATGACCTTCTAAGTTGAACTTGCTATTTGAGTACCGGGTACTGGGTAGTTTCTCTACTTGTCTTTTCACGTCAATGTGTACATTCATTATATTTACTTGTTGTATTTGTATACAACAAGTAATAGTATATAGTTGTAAATTTCATTGAAAAAATAAAAATTTCTGAAAGCAAAACATTTTGTTTGCTCTGTTTTTATTGTAGCAGTGCTGTTTGTAGATTAAATTAGCTCTTCTGTTTATTTAATCCAATAAAAAAATAAAATAGATTAATTATTTAAACAAATAAATAAAACTTAACATTGATATCAATAGATGGTATATTCCAAACAGAATTTGGAATCTTGTTTATACATTTGTTCTTGTACTCTCATCACTTTTTAACTTCCTTTGATCAATCTACTTTTACAGTTGTCTATGAAATATGAATGATGTTTAAAATGATGCAAGGTTTTCATATACATTTTTGTTAGTATATTAAAAATACATAAGTATTATTTGGGTAATTAATGATGTAATATTTACACTATGTGTTTGATTTTTCAGGTGAATTTGTTCTTGTCCATGCTTCTTACCCAACACATTTAATGACAGATTGCTATTTCGCTCCATCGGCAAAGTTAGACGATGGCTGCATTTGGCTGTGCATCATAAGGGCAGGCATTTCTAGACCACATCTCATGCAGGTCTGCTGCTTAAAATGAATTCTGATATATTATTTATTTTTTGAATTCTGCTTTCTTTAAGATAAGAGGTAGCAGAATTGAGTCTATACAGAATGCTTTGATGATTACAATATGGTACAAATAATATTCTTACAAAATATTATCCAAGTCAGGAAAAAATTGATTGGTTTTTATTTAATATATTGAAGAAAATATTTATTTTCAAATTTGTTGCCTTGTGTGCCCTACTGACCATTATCTTTCATCTGGAATCCTATCATCCTGGAGTTATTTTTCAGCAAGACTTAAATTTTTCAACTCTATAATTTTATAAATAAATAATAGTTACAAAAACTTAAAAATACTTTTTAATAGAAAAAAAAACTTAAAAGTATAAAATTATTTTATCGTAAAAAATCATATAGTGCTTGATGTTAATTGTTGTAAATATTTAGTTGACTGATATTGGTAAAAGTAAATATGTGCCCTTTAGTTGTTTTTTTTAAACTAATTTTCATTTTATACTTTTTAGTTTGGTTAGCTTCAAAAGTTATTTAGTTTTTTAACTTTTATTATTATTTTGCAAAATATACGAAACTTCCCAATTGATCCTGCCAGTAGTCATATGCTTGTCTCAAAGATCTTTACAATACAGAGCTCTATTGTGTCTATGTATATGAAAAATCGCTAATCCTAAAGATCCTGATCAGAATAATGAGACAGACTTATTAAATTATTGCATTGCCATCATTTCTTGAGTATTGTGCAAAGTTTCAACTTAATTAGATGCTTTGAAGTAGCCAAAAATCGAGTTCAAAGATCCATTATATTTGAAGCTAACCAAATTAAAAAATATAAAATGAATATTAGTTAAAAAAAAAAGCAACTAAAGAACACATACTTTCTTTTACCAATATTAGTCAACTAAATACGTACATAAAAGAGTGTTAAAAAGTACAGCGAAATAAAATTTGATTTCTGATTTATTTATTATCCTTAATTTATTTAAATGTGATATATGATTTAACTGTTCATTTATTAGCTATTTTATTGTAGTGTATTAATTTTTTTAAATTATACAGTTTCTTGTGGGACTTTCCAACGGCTCTCATGTGAAAGTCCCAGAGGCGGAGATGATCCCAGTGTCTGCCCTGAGGATTGAACCCGAAGCTGGACAGCTGACGGTGGACGGGGAAGCCATCGACCTTGGGCCTTTACAAGCTGAAATAATGCCATCAGCGGTAAAAGTTTTTGCAAGAGGTTGATATAAAATCAGAGGAAAACGCTGATCCTATCCTGTTCATTTGTTAAGGTGCTTTATTTATTACCTTCACTATTCTATTTATCAAGTTGCTATTTAACTAATGTATCAAAACTTATTTATTTTTATAGAAATGAGCTATGGAAAGAAGTATGAGAAAGGAGTGGATTAAACGATTACTTCAAAGCATTTTCTTCGATCTGTATTTATATAATTAGCTGTAAGGCTATATTATATTTTAACTGGTTTAAAATCATTTTAAGGTTATCCATTTTCAGATGAATAACCAAAGATTATAAGTCTGATCATTTTTTTTTTTTCGTTTATATATATTGCTATTTATGCCAAGTGGTTATATTAAAAAGATACTCATAAGTATGTTTTTGATATAACTATAGAATGTTACTTCTTAAAACATAATATTTTAATGTATGTTATATAGCTGAAAGAAAGAAGTAGTTATTACTTAATTACTTTTATTAGTTCCTATCTGTCAATTTAGGGTGGCCAGCAATCGATTAAATAAGACCATTTTTTCCCATTTTAATTATATTCCAAGAATTTAAGCAAAATGGAAGAATGCTTAATCTATAGTAATCCTTAGATTATTTATGAGTTTTAAATAAGACTCAGATATGTTCTGTAATAAGGCTTTAGGGCTTGTGGGACAGTTTTCGCCCCCGACTCCTCTCAGTAGCTAAATTAAATATCATACACAACATAAAGTATAGCAGGGTGTGCTAACTAAACTGTTACATTATGATTTCTCTTCAATCAATGGCCAAGAAAGAAGGTCAGTAGGGCAAATCATTTTGTTTTAAAAGTATCCCGAGATAGTCAATCCAAGCCTTCCAAGACATATTATGAACATAGATAATCTTTTTGTATATGTTTCATAGAATATAAAAATAAATATTCTATTTACATTCCTCCATGCTTAAAAAGTATAAAACAAGGGGTTTAAAATGGTAAAGTTGCTGGGGTGTTAATATTGAAGTCTGTGAATTTCAAAAAAACTAATTTAATTTTATTGTTATGAAATCGTGAATGAAGTATATTTTTATATGATTATATTATTTAAAAAATGAAAGGATCTTTCTTGATTAATAAATTACAAACCTGTTATAGTTTTTACATTCTTTATATTTTTAGTATATGTTTGCTGGCAACCCTATACTATAGCTCTATAATTTATAGATTCTAAATCTTTAAAATATTGTTGATAATTGTTAATGCTATTTTTCTTTTTTATTGGAAAAGGTTTCAAGTCGAGTTTCTATAATTTAGTGAAGTTGAATTAATTGTTCTCACACTAGTCACCCAGAATTAGGTTACCAATTTAAACTTATGTTCACTTTAACAAAATATATGTTTCTAAACAAGTCTGCATATTGCATTTTATTGAAATTTTTCAACCGTTTATTGCTCAATTAGTCTGATTCTATTGTATGGATATTTTTTCTCAAATGTTATCCTAAGAAATTTGTGAATGGATAGCATGCTTTCTTTATCTGTTTTAAAAGAAAGTCTATAATGCTTTGTACGATTAGAATCATATTATCACATTCTTTTTTAAAACCTCTCAATACAATAAATTCTCAAGAAATGTAAAGCTTCATAAATATTTTATTTAGTGTTTAGTGAAATTAGGATCTGACTTTTCAAGATGCTCCTTTCTTATATTTCCTTTTCTTCTTATTATTTTTTAAATCATCCATTTAATAAATTACAGAGTCCTACTTTATTCAAAATAATTGCTCACTTGTTTGCATATAGTGATTAGTGGTTTACTTTAAAAATAAAATCAAATCAAAGCCAATCTATGCTGTGTAAAAAATTAGTGAATGATAAAATCAAGTTAGAGTGCATAGTTAGCATACATAAATATATTTTATAAAAATTATACATTTTTTAACTGTGATCCATCGGTTTAAGAATTATTATTGATTTAAGATTGCATTTGCTGAAAGCTAAAAAGTATTAATAAAGTCAATAAGAATATGAATATTTATGGGAAAAAAGGAGATGTTAAGGAGAATAGTATCTAATTGAAAATGAATGGATATCATGAATTAAAGTATAGGAATAGTATTATTTTAACTAAATAATGTCCAACCAGTGCCAATTTCATTAGAGCTAAGATTTTGAAGTAATTGAAAGAACTGAGTTTGCTTCAATATTGCTTATGTATTAAACACTTTAGCTTGTTAAAATTCATAAAATTATGACTTGTGGGTTTTTCTTCAAAATTTAATAAAAAAACATTGTTTAGTAATATCAGCACATGAATTAATAATATTGTAATTTATATAATTCAATTTTAAGGTATATAGTGCATTTTTTCAAAATTGTTGTTCCTATTGTCATGTTATCCATGGTAGGCTGTTGAGTTGTGTAATAGATAATAAAATAAAATAATTAGTAAATAGAAAAACAATGTCAAGCATTTTATTTATTTATTTCTACTAATGTTAAAAGAAAGTATTACCAACCTTAAAAATTAGAATCCAATCGATTAGAGAATTTAAAGAAATATAGCTCTTTAATAAAATTTATTTTACTGAAGATCTTTAATAAAGATTTTTTTAAAATAAAATAAGTACATATTATGTATTTAATCTTGCTTCCGTAAATAATTATGTTATTAAATGTATGGTATTGAAATATTTTTTCTGTTTTATAAAAACAATGTTCTGTTCTTATATTTATTAGAAATTTTATTCCTTACCAATGTTGATGCTCACATGAATTGTCAAGTCATTATACAACATTGTAAAAAGAAATACCCACACATCATATATTCTACTTAACATCTGAAGTGTAAAATTTTATGTAATATGCCTATTGTTGCTGTGATTTTTATTCACGTTAACAGAAAGAGTGAGGGGTGGAAACTGTCCATTACTACTGTAAGCAGTTTCGAAATTTGTCTTAAAGACGTTATTAAGTGAGATCATAAATTTTATTTAATTATATTCGTTATAATGATTAGTTTTTATGATGTTTTATAGGGTTTTGTTGTTAGTTTTATAAACAAATATATTTTATTCCTTATAGATTAAAAATATTTATTTTTATAAAATAAATAGAAGTGAGATATTTGGTTACTTAACTGAAGTTACGTAAAAATGAAAATCTTGCCTTACAAAGTCTTGCCTAAATGATGTTAATCGGTGGTTGATTAGGCGTTTCTCACTATCCATAGTATATTATATAATATAAATTATTTTTAAATTGTTATTGCACAAATTTCTTTATGAACTTTTCATTTTTTCTAAGTGTACATTGTCTGTAAGTGTATATCGGCTGAGGGGGTATGTATTATCTTGTAAAATTTAAATCAGGAATGATAAGTATTTATTGTTGAATGTTAAAGATCTTTAGTATTTTTTGAATTGTATAAAATACAAAAGTTATTTGGAAAAAAATGTTTGTTTATTGTAACCCTAATTGTTTCAATGGAATTTCAGAAATAATTCTTTCACCTTCAGTTACAACTTCAGAGTATTGCCCTCTTATCATTTGAAGGTGCTATAGCTGTATTGTGTTCTAATAATTATTACTATTTAAAAATGTTGTCTTATTTTATTTGCTATGATTGCTCTATAAAGTTGTTTCTAAGGCAATAATAATTTAAATTGTAGTAAAGAACTAAACTTGACTGATGAAGACACCATAGAGGTTTGTATATTTCTTTAGCGAGCAAAATTGATAGTTGTAATCTAATTAAGGCAGTAATAATAATAAAAAAAGGCTCAATGACAATATCCCCAATCGCTGCTAACAAACTCCATGTCCCATCCACATTTAAACACTCAAACCCAAATCTGTAACATAATCCAAAACACAATCCCCCCACCTACCCCTCAGACGCTTCCCGGTCGTACAGTGCTTACTAAACTTTTATGATTGAGAGGAAAATAGTTGACTGGAAGATCTAATGTGGGATATGTACAGTCAAAAAAAAACCTAAATAAGACAAACATATTATTATAAGTGCCGACGTTTCGACCTACGTTGTAGGCCATCTTCAGGGCTGACAGAAGGCTGAAGCTACTGTGACTGCCCTGCAAATTTACAAGCCCATCTTAATTTCCGTGATGCTATCACTTCAATAGTATTAATCGGATGTATAAATGCACTTACTCCTGAAAACATCTCACCTTCCCTTGATACCCTGAATTGGAGCAAACTAGATTCTTGTGCTACTATTGATTCCATCTTTGATAAAGTCACTTCCGATCTCAAAAATATCATTGATAATCATACCCCACTCAAAATTCAACCATTTGTCACCTGCCTGCGTCAAAAAATTAAAGACCTGCAAAGGAAGCATGATGCTGCCCGTAGACGCTATAGACTTACAAGGCTAACTCATGACTATCAAGCGTTCAAGACTCTCCGCAATTTAACACAGTCTACAATCAGACAGGCAAAATCCAATTACTTCCATGCTCTTTCCAACGCTCCCGATCCTAAATCTAAATGGCACTCCTTCGAAAGCTTTCTTTCTGTAATTCATTTTCCTATAGTCTTTCCAGCTTCTCCCGATGAAATAAATTTGTATTTTTTTTCAACCTCAATTAATACTTCAAAATTATTTAATTTTGCCTGTTAGTATTCTATTAAGGCTTGTAAATTTATTTGTTTTTTAATTCATTTTTTAGAACACTCTATGGCTCTGAAACCCACAATGTACTTTATTAAACTTTTAAACCAATTTTATGTTTGTTTGTTATGATTACGTATATCAATCATTGAAAGATTTCTACTTTTATTGTCAATAAAACTAGTTTACTAATATGCACAATCTCATTAACCAATTTCCATAAGGAACAATTTTACATTAAAGGAAATTCAAAATTATGTCTCAAATATTTAATTGCTTAAATCAATGAAGCAGTTCAAAAATCAACTTACATGAAAAATAAACATATTTAATTTCTTTATAAAAAATAAAATAAAATGAAATAATGATTGTTAAGCAAATGTGTTTGATTGTAATGCGAAATTTCAGTAGAGCGATACTCAAATTATCAAATTTGACTCAGGTCACTTTCAAAGAACAAAAGTATGAGGGCTGAATGTCGTAATTAAAAAGTCCTAAGATAATAAAAGACTTCCAACACAGAAAAGATTTGTCTCGTTATATCTGAAACAGGGAAGAAGAATGCACATGGCCCAACAATTATTGTTTATTCTAATCTGACTTCTATTCCAGGGTACAGATATATATATATATATATATAGGGTGGAATAAACAGAAAAATAAAATAATAATACAATTTATTTAACAAAATTAACAGAACAAAACAACTTCCCAAATAAACTGGGATAGATAAACATTGTATATAATCATATACAAATTTTCATATATATTTATATTACACATATATATATTTTAAAAAATCCAAAACACTCACAAACAAACTTCAATCATCAATAAATAATATTTTGTTAAAACAGTTATTAAGGATTTCTTTTTGTAGTTTAAAGTCTTTTCACAGTCAGATAGGGCAATAGCCGTCCATTAGTAACATCTAATGACTAACAATTTGTTGTATAAAAATGGCCCAGTAACATTTTATATAAATTTTAAAGGTTACAATCCAATTTGTAATACCATCATTCCGGATGGTAATACTAATTGCCCGCTTGCTGTGTTTGATCTTTGTTCTTGAATGCTGTTATTACCCATCTTCTCTCCATATTAGCACCTGTAAAGGCAAGTATTATGGATACTTTTAAGATAAATAGGTACCACGTAAAGGTAAATACACATACAAATTTATTTTAAACACTTTCATAATTATATTTAATCATAATTAAATATAAAAAAAAAAAAAATGCAATGATAAATCTATTTATATTTTAACTAAGTGCCTACAATATTAAAAAAGTTATGTTGTTCTTTGTATAAAAAAAATATAAATATCATTTACATAAAAGTCTTAAATAACAAATTAAAGAGAAAAAAAATTGATCTTTGTTAAAGATTTTTTTAACCAAAATTTGTTTATTAAAGCAATGCGGTACCAACATATCAGATCTATAAGTCTAATTTACTGAATTTGATTTAATAAAATTTTTAATGAAAATTTATTATGGCATTCAAATATACTGTTACTTTCAGTTATCTTATAGTGACCAAAAATGGATGTGCAACGATTCCTATATCAAAACTTCAAATATCTAAGGCTAACTGTTTTTGAGTTGAGTGAGATACAAACATACGTATATGTGAAAATGTTACAAAACTAGACAAAATGGATTCAGAAATGAATCTGTTAAAATCTGGAAAATATTACTTCCTTTAATTCTTAAAAGGAAATAAAAAGTATGGACTATTTATCTGGATTATTTTTTTAACCCTCTAATATAACCCTGTCATTAATAAAATATAACAGGGTTGACAAAATGTTTCCAGGTGTCCCCTTAGGTTTAGTGGTTACCATAACAACCTACTATGCCCAAGATCGTGGGTTCGCAAGCCGGCAGGAGGCTATAGGATTTTTTTAAAGGAATAATAAAAAAATCCTAAGTCATTTTGTCCTTCGAATGGGGATATAAAATGGTGGTCCTGAGCCTGAGCAATGTCAGGTACTTGTCGAAGAGCACTATCCTAATTACAACTGGATAGGAAAAATTTAGGACTCTCAATGTAGCATCGTCTGATTAGCCACAGAAGCATAAAGTGGTGTAAAAAGAATAAACAAACAAAATGTTTCGATCGCAAATAAAAACATGGAGGAGGTTCCTAAAGTATTAGAATGACTATATGACATGACATGGTCTCAAAGAAATAACAAGTATGTTACACTTAAAATAGGCAATAAATTTTAAAGATCCATACTCATAGGTTTATAGCTAGTTAGGTATTATAATATTTACTTATTTAATAATAACCAATTAGGTTGAAACAAAGGATAATTTTAAATAAAAAAATTGATGTTAAATAGATCAGGCACTAATGAACTAGATCTTTTGGACCATAAAATATCACAACAAACAACCAACAATGTAGAAAGAATGAATCAAATAGAATATAGGCTGCATTCTTCACAAAATCACCTCAAAATCATTTTTCATTAAATCACTATTGGAATTTTTTTTTACACTTTACAAAACAAAACCAATTCATATTATAAAAAAAAAAAATTCACAAAAAACAAAACAACTATAAATAAATACAAACATTAAGTTTTTCAGAAATATACACATAATGATTAAGTTGTTACCTATTCCACAAAGCTCTTGCTGGAAGAGTGCAGGGAACCTTTGGAGGAGAGATTCCACTTCAGCTGGCTTTATTGTAGGCCCTGTTATCTTCTGAAGGTAGGACCATACGTAATCTAGACCGGCTCCAAAAGGATGTACGTGAAGGAACATAGATATAAGGCCTTTTAAAAAAAAAAAAAGGGGGTAAGTAAGTTATAAGTATATTTTTAAAATATCGTCACTTGAATATTTTGTATTACCTATTAGCCTAGCCTCTTCCTCGACAATAGAAGAGGATACAACAGCCTGAAGGTTGGTAGAACTGTCACTAGAGTCGCTGCTACCAACCACCTGGGCTAGCTTAGCCTCCAGCTGGGCTACCTTTGTTTCTTCAATGCTTTGTTTTGTTTTAGCATCTACCAGTTGCTTTAAAAAAAATTCAATTAGATATATTCAACAAAGAATATTTTTAAATGTCAAATTCTAAATGAATAATAAAGGGAAAACTGGTATTTTTAATAAATATATTTTTATTGGCCTAAAAATGTTTACCTAAGACTATACAAATGCACCCACATTACAAGTTATTAAAGAAAATCCAGTCTCTTTGACTGAACAGATGAACATTTTAAACATACCTGTTGCATTCCATGTAAGGTCTGCTGCGCCAGCTTCAGCTGAGATTCAGTCTGCTCCAGTTCAGCTTTCAACTCTGTCCTAACGAGGTCTACTTCATTTTTATAGGCTTCTAGCTGACACCTCAAGCTATCGTTTTCTTCCTAAAGCCAAAATGTCAAAATTTAAATATTCAATAGTGAAGACAAGAATCTCGATTCAAACATTGTCAACCGACTAAACTGAAACGCTTACACACATGGAAAAAACGCTAATTCAAAATCCAAATTTTTAACTGAAATGCTCTACGATATCTTATAGTATTTCATCATGTTGATCATTAATAAATAAAAAATTGCCTCGTGGTGCCAAATCGTACAAGAAATATTGACTCAACAAGAGGCCTAACATATTTTAAGAAATCAATTACATCGGCTTCTGTATTTCTTTTAAATATTCTATTTAAATTTTAATACTAATTACCCAGGTTTTTAAGCTTTGAGTAGAATTAAATGATTTCTTCAGGCACTGCACACCTGGTTTTCATTTTATATTTACAATATCCATTAAATTAATTAAAATTTGATAAAAATGACGAATTAAACAAAAATATGTAGTTTTTTTTTTTTGTGGTTATTTATCTTATTTCCTAGATGTACAATAAAGCCGAGTTAATAAAAATTCATATTTGAAAATGGTTTAAAGCAAAAAAATTATTTTTAAAAGCTAAACAATTTTTTTATATTAACCCAAAAACTAAATATCTTTTGGAAAATACATCAATATATATATATATCAAAACCATTTGAAAACTACATACTCTTTGATAGATTGTTAAATTCTCTACAAAATGAAAAAAATATTTGAACAAATATATTTAAAACTATATTGGATTTTGTATCCAAGCTTTCTGATAAAGGAAGGATCTATTTTCGGAACAATTATGTTTTAAATGCACACTGAGGGATTGTGCATTGCACAGAATGTGATATATAATTATATATAAACTACATATGGTTTATAGTTTATGACAGACAAATTTGTAAATAAAAAATAAAGGAACTTTTTATTAGGCCTAATGGTCTATAAGAATAATTGTAAAATACAAGTTTGATCCAGTCGATAAATTATTTATTAGGCTCAGTTGGTCTCGAGGATATTAATAACATTATAGTGATTTATAATAATACCTTTAGAGCATTAATTTTATCATCTCCTTTAAACTTCTTCTTGGGACCACCTTCTTCTTCATCGGAAAGTTCCATTTCTTCCTCGGCACCAGTATTCAGGTGCTCCTCTAGCTCGACTGCTTTTATCTCCTGCAGAAACAGAGAACTGTTAATAAATGCAAAAGAAAAAAATATCTTTATACAATTTTATGGACAAGCTTATTCCTTAGTAAAAAAAAGTTGACTTTCTGAAATAAAATGAAACTGAGCCTTAATTATACAGAATAATGATATATAAGTAACAAAAACCTTAACCATTCGGAAAAAAGTTTTTAAACTATTTAATGTTAAATAATGTCAAATTTTAAGGAAACACAGCTGTAACTTAAACATTTCTAAATTTTTTTGTAAGCAATGACTAAATGTTATTAAAATGATTTATTATATTACAGCATTGATATTTTAATTTATAATTAATTGCAAAATATTAATTTGTTCACAATTTATCTGTTATTATTTAAAAAATAAGTTGTTTAATGCTGACTCGGATAACATGTACAATAAACAACATGAACTAACTTTTTCCCCTAAATTAATATTAATAGATCTTCAAGGAAGAAAAAAAATGTTATTTTGAGTTAAACTTTATCACAAGCTTTTCAGCTGCAGACAGAAGGCAATAATAATAAACCTTTTTCTAAATCAAGCTAAGTAAATAATCAATAATTAAAAATTGATATGATTTTTAGAGCAAGTTTAATCATTATAATATTGCAGTTGATATTGTTACCAATTGGGAAAATTTTTAGAATTTTTTTTAAAATCATCAGGGTTGGTGCAAAAATCTGTTTAGGGATTGTCAACAAAAATTACTTACAATGGCCTTCTTATCTAAATGCCTGTCTAAAAGTACATACTCGTTCAATGATTTTATTTCATTATAAAAAGCAAAAACATATTTTTGGGAGCAAAAACTGAGAAATACATGATACATGCCTTTTTTAAGTTTAGTAACAACAAAGTTTAGTAACAAAAACAGTTGTTGTTTTTAACCTTTTTTTTTCTAAAACTGCCAATCGTTATTTTTTATATGAAAAATTAAAAAGCCAAAGCAATCATTGAAATAAATTTCAAATATTATTTGGCATGAATTCGGCCACATCATAAGTTAAGAAAACCTTAGGATCAAACTATTGATTAAAAGTAGCACTTTAACTTTTGGTCAGTGAGACCTGCATATTAATCATCAGTGGAATTTAAATCAGTGACATTGACAAAAATTAACATTATGAGATTGACCATATATAAGTAATTAAGACTCAGAATCATTGCAATATTTAAAAAGTAATTTTTGTTTTCTTATTGTCAGTAAAACTGTGCAAAAATTGCAATAAGTGTGAATAATGAAAATCAAATATGACTCTTTAAAAATTATTTTATATATAAATATTTGTTTTAATAAAACCTCATGTCGGATAAAATTTATGCTGACATAAATAACTTTACAACTCATATTCTCCTTGTGAACTCAGATTGCCTGACGAGAACCACAGATCTTGTTTGTTAAGAGGTAAGTGACTAGAGAATGGGCTGCGATGAGCCCTAGAGAGAACTTACCGGATGGATGCACAACGATTGATCGAACGGTCGTCAACAACTCTCAATTCCTGGCATCTTCTTCCATCTGTTACCAACTGGATCTTTATGTACGTATACAAACCCTTATACCCGACACCAAGGTTAGTTTAATGTTAGTATTGTGGATATGTCTTAGCCATACATTACCAAAAAAGTTACATATAAAAAAATAAGAAAATATATTATCTAGTCAGAACATAGAATCAAAATTTTGAATAGTTCAATTTTGTCTAATAAGGAATTTAATGTAGCCTGTTGATAAATATTGTAAGTTGCAATAGTGAAAATGATAAGAAGCACAGGACCATGACCAGCAGTGTGTGAGCTCCGTTGAATAAACTTTTTTAATACTTTAATTCTCGAAAGCTATAATGTCTGAAAATTATTCAAAATAATGCACACATTTACATATATTCAAGACTTATTTTCTTGATAACTGTGAATTAGAATAATTATATGGTTTTAATAAAGATAAATAATTCATCTTTACCATCATAAATGACCATAATTTGGATACCTGAAATCATCATTTTGAAATAAGCAGCAAGTGAAGCCAACAGAATCATCCTGAGGTGAATGACTTGTGACTTTTGTGCCCCCCCCCAAAAAAAAGTAAAACAACAACAATAATAATTATAAAATTGCCTTCAAATCAAATCAAAATCGTATAAAAATATTTATTGAATGCTGACATTAAAATTAATCCAACTTTCTAATAGTGAGCTGAAACTTAATAATTATCATATCAACATTTTTATAATGATAAGCACCTTTATCATTTACAATTATAACCGTCTTTCTTTTCCTTAAACCTCCCTAGCCACCCTCTACTCAAAAACTATCAACAGGAATTCGTTTTATATTATTATATTTCATAGCCTGATCTATTTCGATAAGTATTGGTTCTGAGTGAAAACTGACTTTACACGATTAACCAATAGATCTATACTTTTATAGATTAGCTTCAAATTGTCTGCATAATCAAAAGGACTTGCGGAAACAAACAAGGTAAGAAACCTTCTTCTGTGGTTACTGGAAACCAATACTCCAGGTAATCCAAAATATAGTAATGTGATTAAATTGTACATTCTATATTTGTACTGGGAAGGAAAAGTCTTGAAACTCTTTATTAAATTTTATTTTTTAATTTAAAAAGTAATACAGATTTACTTTACAAATAACCTTTACTTTAAGGGCTGCTTATTTGAATTGAGAGAAGATTGAGCAAGTAGTGGGCGGTATAGATTCTGCAATTATAAAACAATTTGACTAATTAGTGTTTCAAGTACTAAATAAAACGAATATTGAAAAGGATAAATATTAAAATGATGTAAACAGGAAGGGGTAGCACTTGAAATAAAGTATAAAAACAAATACTAAAGTCTATTTTTTATTTTTTTTTGTATTCCCTATCAACTTATGGAACTGAAAATCCTATCAGCAGCAGTTGGAGTTTATAAGTTGTAGTTATTATTTTATTACGAGTGACAAGGTATTTTTGTTTTGCCTAAAAAGGATCCTTATTACCTGACATTCACTGCAGCTTTGACATTATTATGGCTCCAATAAATATTAAAATGAACAATACAAGTTTACATACAAATTCTTTAGCTAATGACTCTAATGAATACATATAAACAGACAATGAAAAAATATTCCAAACCCTTGCAATTTATTTAAGCTAATCACTTACCTTTTCAAAATTTTAGAAAATGGATAGCATATTTACGATTAGAGGCAAACATGTATAGCATATTTACGATTAGAGGCAAACAGTTATCTAACAGAAGAATAGAAAATGGCCAGTCATTGAGATTTGTTGCCCCGACATCATTGTATATCCATTGTAGTTAATCCAATAATGCCTATGGAGTATGCCTTAGTGAGATCTTTTAACATCTACCCTTTACCATAGCCCAAAATTCTAGCGAGCTCTTTATGACTTTACCAGACCTTCGTCCGAACATGTTTGTAATCAATGCTCCATCTTACACTAGGTTAACTACCACTATCTGTCCTAGTTTTAGTGTCAATTAACGAATATATCCTATCGTATAACCAATAGTGGGGGAAAAAAAGGAAAGATAGAATGCAGCGATACAATTAACAAAAGCTTAACATAACACAACGAAAATTGACTAATTTTATCTTTCTAATAGTTTTATTATTACTTCTTTTTTTCTTTGTAGTATTCTACAATTTCAATAAGGAAAACAAAAATTAGGCAATTATTTCATCATGAAAAATGAAGTTTTTCAAATTATTAACTTTTCATTACTTATATGATAAATAGATATATTCATTTATGCAATTTATAATTATTAGCACCATCTTATTTAGTTAACAGCAGGTTTAATACACTGTTGGTAAGATCATAATTAAAAGTATATATTATAAAATGAATTTTATGAAACTATATACAACAAAAAAATTAATAAATATGCTACACATAAGTATGGAATCAAAGTAACATGTGAAGAATTAATAATATATAATAACCCAAATCTACATTATTTAAAGTTTTTTAAAGTAATCAAGCAATAATTCCATTAATTTGACATAAGAAAAAAATGATTATGTCTATTGTAATATTATAAAGAAATACTTATGATATTTAACTGATGTCAGTCAATGAAACCTGCTTTTGATTTCAATCATGGTAAAACTTAATAACACTAAGTAATAATAACTAATAAAATCATTTTATAAGATATTTCAAAGCTTTTATTCATAAAAATTTTCTATATCAATATTTTTTACAATAAAGTTCTGACCGAAAAAAAAGTTAAAATTTTGTTTTAAATTAGTTCAATGCATTGTGGAAAATTGAATAATGCTAACATTTTTGAAGAGGATATAATAAACATTAACTATTGGTAACTGATTGCTGTTAGCGGTAGTCGTAGAAACAGGAAGGGTTAAAATTGTTGAGCCCTTGCACATTAAAAAGGAATATAATGATTGGCATAATTTAAAGTTTGAAACCATTGTTTCTAAAAAATTAAAAGTAATTCTTGGCAGTATAAATAAAGTTGAGAAAACACTTAAATAACTACTGTTATTTTAAATCTCTCTCTCACTCTCTCTCTCTCTCTTTGTTTTAGCAAACTACAGGTAAAAGCTTCTAGATAAGTTTTTAAAATATAGTTATTAGGGAAAGTAAAACTAAAAAGCATAAGGTAAATAAAAGTAACTGTAACTATCCCTGGTTGTTGTGGCCTGCACAGCAAACTACCTTCTATAAAGGAGAATAAATAGTTACTAAGATAATTATGAAAAGAAATTTAGAAAGAAAAGAAGAAATTATTTGAAGCATAGAAACTATACTATATAAAGAGATAATGAGAAAAAGATAGGAAATTAAGTGGAATTTTAATTTGACACTTTTAGAAGATATGTTTAAAAAAAAAAAAATACACTTTAATGCCAGTTAACAGTGTGAGAAGGAGCATTGGGTTTTGTGAGCCTTTTGAAGAGATAATTTACTTACCGCAGCCTGTTTCTTCCACATCTCAATGTTCTTGCGCTGGGCCTTGGTGAAGTGGTCCCAGACCTTCTTGTGAGAAGCCGCTGTGAAAACGCGCTCCACCTGTGCGTCTGCGCACGCTCTTTAATTAGCACTAGTCTTTCACCATACTGACTAATATATCATGCACTCATCTTACCACTATCTTGATTTTATTAAGAAAATTAAATATCCACAATCAGCAAACTACGAATTTATTTCTATTAGTCATTTTATTTTATTTTTTATATAAATAAAAGGCAGTTTTTTGTTTAATTAGATATTTAATATGCAGTAATATTTTTTATTGAATTTGTAAGGCATCGGGTTTTTTCAGTTTTTTTTTCTCAATTATTCCTACATTTTGGCTAATATATATTAAGCAAAATTTGAATAAAATAATTTGAGAAAGTGAAATGAGTTTTTTAAAAATACAACTTTATACATTAATAGGCTGATTATAAACATAGAGTAAAAATCTCATAATTACTGTTCTACAGAAAGTGGATTTACTAAGAAAATTATAAACCTAAATATTATAATTTTACTGATAATTTTTAATAAACTGTGGATATCATAAAAAAAATCATTTAGCAATAATTTATATTAGCATGTATAAAAAAAAGTGGAAGATAAGGCACAAAACAATATAAATATACAAGCTCTCACACTATACATTCACACAAATTACCCTCATCCGCGTCGAGGCAGAACAATGCTTGCAACGCTGGGGATAACATTAAACATTTTATTGATGAAAAGAAACAACAAAGAATTGAGAACATTGACAAAAATAATACTTATATAAATTATACTATTATAAACATATGAGATTAAATAAAAAAAGAAAAAGAAAAAACAGGCTTATAAAGTGAGCACATGCAATTATGGAAACAAACCTTTTGATTCATATAGCAAGCAAACTCTTCATGTTTCCCAGGCAAGTCGTAAGACCACCGATTCAGAATAAACATTAATAAATAGTAAGATTTTACCAGGTTAATCCAGATCTTATAGTCTATACTTCCCTTCGATGATAGTGATTTGACTTTCCGATAATCCAGATCTTATAGTCTATACTTCCCTTTGATGATAGTGATTTGACTTTCCGATAAGAGATAGTTTATACATAGATATAGGTTGTGGTTAACTGCATAGAGTTATCTTACCAATGTCCCAAGGATTCTTCATTAACATTATTTCCATTAATGCTGACACAATCCCATAACAGGAATATGCATAAAGAGATTTTGGTCCATTAGATAAACTATACACTTCCTGAAAAGTCTTAACGAATCGACCCTACTCAAATATAAATGGGAGTTTACAAGAATAATCAGAGGAATATATATAAATAACAATTATCAGAAACTAAAATTACAAATCAAACACTAGAACCAACACAAAGCACAGTTCACGAAAAATTACTGCATTATAAATTCTTAAGAAATGAGGGAATCCAGTATGTAACTCAACATTTCAATGGATATGAAGGGAGAACTATAATTACAGAGATAGTCTTTGTTAACTTTCTTTCTAAAAGATATCAAACAATAAAATTTTATTTTAAATATTTAGAAAATTGTTATTTTTTAACTTTATAATTCCCACAAGAAACCATCATATTTAATATTTTAGGATAACATTGACTTTGACTTCTGGAGTCAACAAGATAAGTTGTATAGGCATTTACGAGAATAAGAAATTTGTTTATCCTCAATATTGAATCTCTACTTTAAAACTCAACTTTTTGAATTTATAATATATTAGTAAATGATTAATAATTACACTCTGTTAATGTGTCAATCAATAGCATTTCTTTTAGTTATAGACAAATAGAAAACATATTTACAAACTTGTGAATATTAAATTACAGTTGGAACACATTAACTCAAAATTCTAATATCAATTAATTATTGCAACCATTTAATTCCAATCTGATGATTACCGGGAGAAAAGAAGTGAATTGAAAAAGCTTTTTATCATTGTAGAAAACTAGTAAAGGAGGATGCAGTGTAGAGATGATAAGTACGTGAACGAACTAGATCCAGAAAATGAACTATAAAAAGAGCTCTCTGTTTTGCTGAACTATAGTTATTTTTGTAGGAAAGAAATTCGTTGACTGGTAGATACTAATATAGGATGTAAATAGTTGGGGGTGCAGTAAAAAAAACACAGCAAATAAGTTGAAACCTATTATATTATATATGTGCCGACGTTTCGACCTACTGTGTAGGTCATCTTCAGGGCTATGGAAAACTTAGTTTAATAAAGATAGAATTGTATTGTCATACACTAAATTAAACTAAGTTTTCCATACTCATTATATTTATATCTTTTTCATTTTATTTTTTCTGTTTAACTTCATTTCTCTCTTCGTATTTTGTTTTGCATTATCACCTTTCTATACATCTATTATGTAATCATCTTTATTCATATATCCTTTCATAATATATCCTTCACTTTTTTCGCTCAATTTTTCTATATCTCAATATTATGTTATGTTTTCTGTATCTCTATCTTATGTATTTTTACAGTCTATTCTGTTTTTGTCTGTTTTCTAATAGACCTGAAGATGACCTACACAGTAGGTCGAAACGTCGGCACATATATAATATAATAGGTTTCAACTTATTTGCTGTGTTTTTTTGACTGCACCCCCAACTATTTACATCCTATATAGTTATTTTTAGTTCACACCACTCACCAGCTACCACACTCGGACAGGGGACCGTCGGCGTCTGACCTACGATTGAAAGACGAACTACTGAACTAAGTGAACTTTCTAGTTCAATTGACCTCTCAGTTTCTCCCCTTTTTTCATAGTTCAATTCCTCTCTTAGTTTAGTACATTTCTAGTTCTTTTGAAAAATGAACTATGTAGTTCATTTGAACTAGTTCAATAAAATGAACTATTTCAAAAGGAACTACTTTGCCCACCTCTAATGCAGTGCCTGTTACCGAATTAGATAGCATTTTTTTAGGGATTCTATATTGAAAAAAATCTAGAACTAAAAATAAAAACAATTAAACTGCTTTATGTTGCATAACTGATCCATCTTACAGAGTTTGCTGATGATAGGATCAAGATGTCAAGTCAGAATGCAGGGAGACCAGTCAGAGACTTTCACGACCACAAGGGGCCTGAGACAGGGAGATGGCCTATCATGCTTGTTGTTTAACCTAGCACTAGAGAAGGTGATAAGGGACTCCGAAGTGCAAAGAAACGGTACGATTCTCACCAAGTCAGTCCAAATTCTACCCTACGCAGATGATATAGACGTCATAGCCAGATCACAGAGGGGGGCCTTCTTGGCTATAGAGGCAGCAGGGCGGAAAATGGGTCTTCAAATCAACCAAGCAAAGACCAAATACATGGTTGCTAACCCTCGAAGGCCACCACCACCTACTTTTAGGTTGGAAGGATACACCTTTGAAAGCGTTAATAGCTTTGTGTATCTAGGTTCCCTAGTATGTGCAGACAATATGCCCTGTCAGGAGGTTCAGAGACGAATAGCGACAGCAAACCGGTGCTATTTTGGCCTAGCCAAAATACTAAGAAGCCATTTGCTGGCAAGAAAGTCTAAGATCGCTCTGTACCAATCTTTAATTAGACCTGTACTGATATAAGCCTCAGAGACATGGCCTTTATCACGTACAGATGCTATCAGCTTGCAGGTTTTTGAGCAAAGGATTCTGAGAAGAATGTTTGGACCTGTAAGGGATGGCGCCCAGTACAGGCATACAAAATGCAGAGTTGTACCAGATTTACCGGGAACCGGATGTGGTACAATTTATAAGAATCTCAAGGCTACGATGGGCGGGGCATGTTGCAAGAATGGACGGGGACACACCTAACAAGAGGCTGCTCTTTGGTTATATGGATGGGAGGAGAAGGAGAGGACGGCCACGACTGAGATGGGCAGATGAGGTTGAAGCCGACGCAAAGAAGCTCCTCATCACCAGAGCTTGGCAGACCCTGGCGCAAGACAGAGATGATTTGAGGCGTCGTCTTGATGCGGCGAAGACCCAGACCGGGTTATAGTGCCAGTGATGATGATGATGTTGTATAAGGATTAATTGAATTACATGGAGTGAAAATAGTATTCTTCTACGGAGTGAAGTATATTAACATTTTTTTTTTCTAACTCCAGGCAAATGTAAAAATAAAAAATTATGACTACACATTTTGTCCAGAGTAATTAATTTATTAATGAATCAAAAATTGTACCTTAATCAGGAAGTCTATAAACAACTCAAATCGAATTTTTGGCATCAGTAAAGCCTCTTAAACTATGTGATTTGCATTAATAGTGGTGTTCATATGTTTTTTTAGAACAACGCTTACTGTAGAATCAACCAAAAAATTTTGTAATCTAATTTGGCAATGTATGCACCATGCATTATGAGTACCTAAAATACTTCAATCAAATCAGTAATTGCAAATCGGATGACAATAAGGAAATGCTTCTTAATAATTCACAGCTAAAAAAAGAGGACAGGATAAACAAACTGAATTACACCTATAATATAGTTTTACTAGCCCAAGAAGAACAAACTGAAAAAAAAAATCTGCATCAAAGTTGCACAGTGCTTCAGGGCTGTTTCCCATCAAATAAATAATAGTTTTACTGATGGAATATGGAGGAGGATATCATGGATCAAAACTTTGATCCTTTATTATTAGGTCCAAGAATTCATTTGACAATAAGTAAAAGGTACTCATCGTCAAATAAAAATTCCTAAAAAAAAATGCCAGATTGTAGAAATAACACTACTTTTGTAATATTTCATTCTTCATACTATTATTCCGATCAATTAACTTTTATTTTATCTGATTCAATTTTATTAAAATTAAAATTCGACATCCTTAATAAAGGCTTGAATGTAAATACAAATATTAATTAGTACTGGTTCCTGACTGCAGAAGGTAGGGAAGCTATGTATTTTTTATAAATATCTAAATATTTTAAGTAATTAAAAAAGAAAACTATACTTAAAGAAACAACCAAAAATTTAATTGAAATGAATTAGAGAATTTAATTATTTCTAATATACTTATTTTCTTAATCAAAAACTATTTCTTTAATAAAATCAAAACATTACTAACAAAATAAAATATATTATAAAATTCATTGGTTGCACCTTTAACTAATCTTTTACTACAAAAATAAAAAAATCTGTTAATTTGTTTTCCTCATTAAAATTATTTGCATAAAAAATAACTAACTATTCATTGCTAAAATTATGATACAACAAATTATGAAATGATAAATTTTACTTTTGAAAGAATGAAGCCTAAAGTGTTTCATTTATTTATGAACTTCCAATTTACATAATACTTTAACACAAGACCAATTTCTGATTTCCTAACAAATATCTTCTTAGCGTGATTCAACATGATAGCAAGGCACAAGGTGAAAAAGTATTAATTTTGTCTGTTATTCTTAGAATAAAGAAACATCATGTTATATCATGTAATTCCCTTTTAAAACATGCAGTAGGAAACTTTTCAATACTAATGGATAGTTAATTATTTCTATAGGTTAATTGTTAAAAATCTTAACATATAGTTTTCAATACAAATATATTTATGGTACATGACAATAATACATAAACAATATGAAAGATTCCGACATTATGATTATTAGGCTACCCTACACATACACTCTTTCACATTAACTATGGCTATTTCTAGGTGTAATGGTTTTAGGAACTGGTTCGACCATAGAAATGTTTCGAAACGAAACAAGAAGATACTAAATTTCATTCAGAGGGAATATAATTCAGTTTCAATGATTTTAGGTTATGTTCTGTTATTTTTTGTTTCAATCTGAGATTTAATTTGGTGTTCGTTGTTTATAATTATGCTAGTTACTTTTTAATATGAATGTAAAAATTAAATTTGTAAATAATATATTTATAATAAAATATACCACATAACCAATGAAAAATGATGATAATAAATAATATGATTTCTTAAAAGTGACAAGATCAAAATACATGGTAACAGACATACTTAACCAAATCAAAGAACTTTAAATTGGTTAAATTTTTCATTTCATAATCCTGTTATACCAATTTGATAACAATAAGATGTCACATTAAAAGGTTAATAAATCATGTGAAAAATTATATTTTATTTATATCAGAAATGTGCAGGGAGCGGGGTGGCATAGTGGTAGAGCGCTTAGTTGCCATGGGAAAGATCACGGGTTCAAATCCGGCTAACCAATTGGTTAGAATATAGATGGAACAAAAAGAAAAGTGTTACCAAGCTTTGAGGTTTTTTTTAAAGGTTGTCATAGATGTTTTCTGGAGGCATAGAAACGGATGTTATTAGATGATATTAGAAAAATGGATGAGAAGAGCAAATAAATCAAAGCAAAAAAATAAGGAAAATAAACTTATTAACTAGTTACCCTTTATTTCTATTATTTTCCTAAAAAGTTGTATTTATAAACTTAAGCTGTTGTACTCCCCCATTTTGATCAAAATCACTTGCAAAGAGTATGATTCCAAATTCACATGGGAAAGAGTGTAAATGCAGAGGAGCCAATTGATATTTAACAATGAAATCTAAATAAATATATAAAACATGATCAAATTTTTCCTCCCCCCAAAAAAAGGAAGTTCAGTGCATAGCTTAAACCCAACACTCACATTAATAGACATATTAAAAAAAACTACACAGAAACAAAGAAATTTATTTTACCAAATCCTCCAATAATAAAAAAAAGAAAAGGGGATTATACTACATAACCATTTGAAATTTAAGGTGTCGTTATTTCTACATTCATTTTTCATTTTTTTTTTCCTATAATGATCAACAATGTAATGGTCACATGCAAATAATAATAACTGTAATCTCATCCCAAGCCCGTTTAATGAGGAAACATTTCGCCTCTTACCTTGAACAGACCAATTTCCGAGAACTTGTCGGTGATGTAATAAACAGAGAGAGATTATAAGGCGGTTGAGAAAAAAGTGCAAATAATACTTACATTGGAGTAAGAGACCCTGCATTCGAGCTTTCATCAGATCCTTGGCCCTTTGCAGTTCTTCTTCATGAGAAGCTTTTTCGCTCAGCAACCTCCGAATGTGCGAGTTAGTGGATTGGATCATTGAATAGAAGACGGACGCATTGCGCTTATTGCAGTCACCTCTTTCCAACCAAGTTATTACTACTTGAACTGCTTTTCCAAAAGTGTCTTCTACTGAAATGAACAATGCAATAAATAAACCAAAATTTAAATGCATAAATATTAAAATAATTAAAAAAGACATGGTAGAAATTTTAGATTATTGTTATCACTTTTTTTCCTCTGGCATAAAAAGATTTCTACCCTTTTTTTGAAGAAAGGTATTCTTCTATCTAAACTTGAAATAAAGAAATCACCTTAGACCCTGCAACCACCTAGAACAATACTAAATATTTTCCATTTTCCTAAAAACAATTCCACCTAATGCAATTTAAAAAATGGTTGTCTCGAATCCTCCTTATCATTTTTAAATTTACACTGATGGATCCAAATCTGAAAACTTGGTGAATCTTATTTTTTATTACATCATCTTTAGGTACGATGGAAATGATGTAGTTAAAATTAGGTCAGACTAGTAGTTAAATTTTTTCAGTTAGCAATTTTATGAAATTTTTAGTGATATTATTGGTGGTCGTCCCAGAAAAGTCTATACTACTCTAATACAAAGGCCAATCTTACAGGCAGGATATTGTGCTCTGGCAATATGTTTAGCATTAAACTTATTTTAATAAATACTGTTTTGCTTTTATTTAAACCTATGCAGATCAGTTTATATTTTTAAAGACCCATTTTAAAAATTCATGTACTTTAACACAAAGTTATCTTTAAAGTAAGAGTGGTGCACAATAATATAATGCCTGGGAATCCCTGAAATAGAGAACATATAAGATTTAATCGTTCTGATTTAATGTGGTCAATCAGTATTAATATTAGGATTTAACAAATTACAAGTTTAGAATCAAAGAATGAAATCAAGATCGAAAATATTCTTAATTCTTAAAACGATTACCTTTAATTTTTTCTGATATTGATGTTGCCTCATGTTCAGTGTAATGAGGCACAGGTGGAGGAGAAGGAACCCTTAATCTGAAAATAACATTACATTATATAATGGTTGATAAGCCGTTCACTATACTAATCGATTAAACTCAACAAAGAATCATTTTGGCAATGGTACACATTTGTTTAACCATACTTTTTGTTGATAAATCATATTAGAGAACCATCAGATGATTCACTATTTTGCACATCCACATTATTAGTTTCACTGCTTACTGTTTTAAGTATGTAATTTTTTTATTTAAATCTCTGAGAAATCTAAATAATTCTTTATGATGAGTAAACAAAAAAAAAATTAAAAATGTAATATGCAATATTTGACCTGTAGGTTTAGTAATGTACACACTAATAATAATAATAGCTGACTCATCTTCTACCATGCACCTCGGACTAATTGTAATTGGAATAATTGCCCATTGTGCTCGAGTCCTAAAATTCCTATCGTAGGTCTAGACTTCTGAGTCTTAGGCAGTCTTTAAATCAGTTCTTTAACTGTCCTCCACCGCCAAGGTCAAGTGTCCTCTTCTGACATAGTGCGTTACGTTCAAAGACATCGTGCCAGGAGGTGTCGTCCTTCTCCATGCACCTTCTTTACCAGGGTTTTTCTTCGAAACCCAGACGGTCCATATGCTTCTTGAGTTTGCAGTGCCCAGTAATAGCTTCTAACATACTATTGAGTCGGTTCTCGACATAGAGCGGCTTCTTTCTTGACTTTCTCAGAAAGTATATCCATGGGATCCTTTATAAACAGTTTGGTATGCCTAATCTTGGCTCTGTCCCAACGCATAAAGTACACAGTAAAACATAAATATTTATTCTTAATAATGATTAATTTTACTACACCAGTAATTGATTCTGTGGCAATGAGACTGCGAGTGACTAAAACACTTTACTTAAACTCTATTAAGACATCACTAAAACATTCAACGTTGTCATTCATGGCTTGCCAGAGCACTTGAATTGGATTATTGCAATGATTTACATTAAGGTACAGAGTTAATCAGTAACCTCTGAAATAAATTATTTATTATTCAGTGACCAAAAAATGTTGGTTGTTTATTGGTGTTAATCCAAAGTATTAGAGCAAGTTATGGCTATATGAGTGCTTTGACATTTATAATTGAATATTTAACAAACAAAATTAAGTCACTCGATTTGAGCAGTGAACAGATCAGATAATGGATCACCACATTAGTTAATACTATGACAGTTTTAACGGGTAATAATGAAATAAAAAGAAATATTAATGCAAAGAGCGTATGATGTTACCTTTCCTTTTCAACTCTGTCTCGATGCCTTTGTTCCCTCTGGAGCTGCCTTTGCTTGCATTCCCATTCGTACTGATCATCTCGTGCTTGTGCAAAATCCACATGGAGTCTGCCAGTATTGGAAGCATCTGTTTTGTTATCTATCCTCATTCGGTAACCTAATTAAAGTCAGGTGTTTAATGATACGGTTTAAAGAGATGGTAAAAGTAAATTTTTTTAAAATTTTCACTAGAAGGCATCGATTATTTGTTGACGTTACTGAATACTGAAATACATATACAAGATATTGGCAGGATAGACCCTATTTCTCCAGAAGAATGTCAGGCTATAATTTTATAATTTTTAGCTTGAGGTACAGTGCCTTTGTTCTAGTTTAATTAATTTTGATTCAAACTACCATTTAATTTCCTGTATTTTTGTAGAAGGAAATTGTATCCTCAATTAGAATAAATAATTAGTAAGATATTTTTAAGACATAGGTAAATTACTTACCAGAGAAGAATAAAGCAGCATCAACAGAAGATTCGTGAACGAACCGAATATGGCAAAACTTTTTTGTACTAAGCCTTACTGTTAACATTTCTCCACATCGAATAAAGATTTCCCTAATGATTTCCTCTGCAAAATATTGAGTAAAACATTAAAAAAATATATAAACATCTGTATATAAATAAAAAATAATTAAATAGTTTGACAAACAAAATAAGAAAAATTATATATTTATTTATATACTAAAAATCAATGCTAATTTATAAGAAAGCTAACCAGAGGTGTTTTCAGCCAAGCCACCAACGAATATTGTTTTACATCCTGGTGGCCGCTCTCTTGTCGTCGGAAGGGGAGATCCAGGTGGCGGTGGAATGAGAGTCACTGATTTCAACTGGATTACTTCTTTAACTACACCTCCATCAACAATACCAGGAGCCACCATACCAAACTAGAAATTATTGATTAAATATGTTAAAATATTATTCAAGGTTATTAGGCATAGAAGTTATATTTTTATTTTGAATCTTATCTAATACACTGGACGGCAATACTATGTAATTATTATCTTTGAAAAAAACCAACTTCCAGTCAATTCATTTATTCTTTTAAACAATGACGTTTCGACGTTATATTTTTATATTTCTTTAAGGATACGAACCTGGGGTATCATCATATTAGGATCCATGAGAGGCATTCCCATGACTTGGTACGGCATCGGCGGTGGTATGATCCCGCCCCAGACAGGAGCCATTTCATTGCTATCACTGTCAACCTCACTCTTCTCCACTTCCCTATATTATGTAAATTATCAGTTAATAATTACAAGGTGAATACATGTGTTTTGTAATCAAAGTATCACAATTATAAAATATACTAAATATTATTAATTAAATATTTTTATTTAAAAAGAAAAGATATGTCCAGGACCGGGAATTTAAAAATGAATAAAATCAATAACTAATATAATAAAATAAATTATTAATTAAAATTTAAAAACTTTTTTTTCTCTCTTTATATATTTATCCACACCTGTCAAATGAAAACAATGACGATAAGCAGATTGGCTGACAGTAAAATAATATACACTGATATGAGAGGAATGAAGAAGAACAGTACCCACCGGTACCTGTCCCTTGGCTTGATTTAAGATTCTACATTAATAGATCCCTCATCCACATTCTTTTCAATCTCCTCCTAGTGTTCTCAGGCATGAGAGTCGTGTTCATTTGTTGTATCAATGGATTTGGGTGTCTGTGTAGTTTTTCTTGAAAGTGTTTGTAGTACGTTCGTCAACTGTTGGTATTTTTAAGCAAGTATGCAGAGTTTTGTTATTGACATAGCAAAGTGCTTTTGTGATAAGTCTAAGTACTTTTGACTGAAAAGTTTGCAGTCGTTTTCTGTGAGCCTGTTTAGCGATCCCGTAAATTTCACATTTAGTACTATATTAATGACAAGGTGTGGTTAAATGTTAATTTAATAATTTCTTCAATTTCATTTTTTTTTTTTACGAGCCATACTTAAGAAACAGGTTAAAAATCACAATAAAGTTTTACGAACAGAAAAAAAATTATACTTAAATAAGTTTTCTTTTCTGTTCCCCTCCTCATTAATTAAAAAAAAAAAAAGTTTCCAGACAATATGAAACTTGGTCAAACAGCTCATTGGCCAAGTTTCTACTGCAAGTATATTCTGGGATAACCTTTTCATGGACTCACAAATAATATATTGGTTTCCACTACTTTGGTTAATATAAAGTAAATATATTACAAAAAAGTGTGATAAATCTCACCTGCGGGCCGTGGTTTGGCCATCCCTGGTCCAAAGCTTTGTTTCTTTAAATCGTTATAAATTATGAACTAAGATTAAATTACATACTTGTTACTATGTTATAATTTCAATAATAGCTTTAAAAACTGGTTAGTATGCTCTAGCAACTGTTCGGATTCAGGTACCACAATATATTAATTATTTTTGTTAAAACTTAAATAAAAAATATATACTGACTTGGTATCTTTGGACCTTTCCTTGCTTCTATCCTGCCTACTTCGACCTTCTCTCTCCCTTCTTCTCTCTCTTTCCTTATCATTGTCTTTGTTAAACTGACTAGAACTAGCTAATCCTCTTTCATCTATGTCTCCACCTAATAAAGAAAAAATATAATTTCATCGTTATTAATTAGAACTACTATGGTACATTGCTTAGAACAGTTCTAAATCTAAAGAAAAAACTTAACTTTTTAGTAGTAAAGCATTCATAGTAACAAAACTAAAACAATAACTCCTGACAGTCGGTAGTTCATATTGATTACTACTAACAGTTTGACCACTACCAGACTGAACCTCTACATCTTATTTTGACTGGACCATAAAATTTACCAAGTAAACCATGCAAAATAATTATCATATGCTTTTGTTTCAAGGGAATTAGGAAACACAATAACTGATAAACATAATAAAACAAAACATTTTAATAGTGATTAAAGATTTATTATGTAAGGTTTAAGTTCCTTATAGACACTCAATAATTTCACTCCATTCCACTTATTATTTAATCTTTCCATTAAACAATCTATTATATCTTTTTTAAAATATTCTTCTTTTAAGATCAATCATCTTTTCCATATTTAAGCTGTAATCTCCCAGCATCTTATCCAGGTTTCTTTCTAGTTCTAAATTTTGAGAATGTGATTTAGCGGGTAGTCTTATAAAATGAGGCCAATGGTCAGCTGTTCATAGCAGATTATACATTTTGGTGGTACAACCTTTTTAATTAGATATGAGAGAGTATGTCGCGTGTGTCTAATTTTCTGTCTAGACTTTTTTCACTTATATAGTTCTTTTTGCAACTTTTCCAGGTGCAAAATTTTCAACTTATTGGGTGGCTTCCCAGGGCCGAACTCAGATCCTATTGGCTTGGAGCTTTAGATAGTAGGAATCATTCAAACATGTCTATATGCTGACTATTTCAGATTTACTTCAACCTTAGCATAAATTGACTTAGGGAAAGAGTCAATGCAGTTCTACAGGTAAAAGTTTGAAGATCCATGGCGTAAAAAATCAGAAGCTGTTGAGAGTTATAGCAAATCATTGAAATATTATTACCATCTGGTTGCTAAATGGTGAAAAAGACATATTTTGAAAACTTAGCTAACAATACGCATTTTATAAACAGTTAAGTAAATATGGAAGACTGTATAAATATCACAATATCTCAAAAATAATTTGAGAATAGCTACAAAATCATGAACTACCGACCAATTCATATCAAATCCCCAAAATTATCTAGTACAAAAGCATATTCGCCTTAGTTGGTAAAAAGTACTGTCACTCCATAAATAGGAAATTAATCATTGTTGTGAGAAAAACAATGCCAAAATACATACCTGAGATGGGCATAGGCGGTTTATTTTTGTTGGTATTGAACTCAAGTGGTGCATCGTTTAGGCCTGGATTGACTAACTGTTGTTCTGGCATAACAGGCATATGAGGAAACCCTGGCATCATACTAGGCATCATCGGCCCACCCATCATTCCGCTGTGCATCAGACCACTCATCATTTGGCCCTGCCCCTGCGGCATACCTGAAATGATATAGTATTGAGGATAATTTAATTAGTAATTTTCCTCACTAGATTTTTAAAAATTCATGTCTCAAAAGTTTTGTATAAAATAATTATTAAAGCACACTTAAAATATATAAATATATGAACAGACTTACCCATTGCAAGAGGCCCTCCTTGAAAGTTAAAGGCCATAGTAACTTTTAAAGGAGTTTTGAAAAGTAAGACTGTTTAACTAATCAATACATCCCTCACGGTCTTATAGGTTTCATGAACATAACCTTTATTAAAGCATTAGCCAATCTTGTTACCAAAATACAATATTAGACAGTGTTGCTAAATATAGATCCACTGATCATGACAACTTTTCAAAACATAACTAACCTAATACAAACAATTTTTAACTTCAGAGATAATATAATATTGCTCGCCGTATTTGGTATTTTTAAAATATTTATGATTAATTTTTTTCGTATTCAAAAATAATACGATAATTAAGTGATTACGGTTTACAAAGTTGTATATCCATTTAGAGTTAGGCTCCTGTATGGAATGTGTCAATATGAATATTTAAATAGAGAGTAATTCTATATTCATAAAGATTTGTATATACATCTTATCTTGTAAGTTTTAAATTTGAATAACACCAGAGCAGCCGAACAGAAATATATTTATATTTGATCGATTCGTTTCTTTGTTTTATTTTAAAATGCGATTATTAGCACATCCAGGATTTCATTTATATAATACTGGGGTATTTATCATTTCTTTGACTATTGAGATGAACAGAAAAATTTGATTTAGGATTTCCAGGATGCCTTTAGCGAAAGTACTTAGTAGTACTAAAGGATTAGAGTATTTCTGAATCGATCACTGTAAAGTCATTTGTTTTACACGGCATTAACTATTTATTGTTTTTAATACTTAATAAACAATAGTTTGACCAGTAGTAATGTACGTCAGTGAAACGTGGACTCTGACCAAGGAAAACAGAAGATGTCTTCTGGTTTGGGAGAAAAGAGTCCTGAGAAAAAACTTTGGCCCTGTCAAAGGTGAGGTCGAGAATCATAAGCAATGCCCGATTGATAGAACTGTATAGTGAGCCTGATATCCTCTGGGCTATTAAGAAGATCAGGCTAAGATGGTTAAGACATGTGGAAAGAATGAAGCCCAACACAGTACAGGCTGCCTAAAATGATACACCGGGAGAAAAAGAAAAAGGGGCAGACCCATTCGTCGATGGGTGGGTGATTTGGGGAAAGAATTGGAGACCTCGATGAATGGAGAAGGATGGTGGCAGAGGCCCAAGTCCTGTAAGGACTGTAACGCCCAATAGTGAGTGAGTGACCACTTCATATCTCGAAACTATCGAAGCTGTAACTTAACATTAGATATCTTAGCTTTGCTTCAATCGCAGGAATTTTCGTAAATTCCTTAATGCTCGCGTTCAGCGTAGTTGCTAACATAGGTCTGGACCCATTTGGTATTAAAAAGACGTTGAATACCGAAGATCAACGTGATGTTCCTTTGGTACCGAAAAACAAAAAAGGAGTTTGCAGAGTAATCTCAGAAAAAAATACTTTGGGATGGCGAAAAGAGCATGACTTTCATTCTGACTGGCTCATTCTCACAGCTTGATCAGTAAGCTAGGGTTCAACATTAGCATACTAGCTTGAGGGAGCATGGACATCTAGGAGAAGGGCAACCCCATTCTTCAGGTTGCTATCAACCATAGTACAGCCAAAAGCTGATAATAGCTTCATAATGAGTCCCTTTGGTCATCCAATAAACCACAACAGTATAAAGTGCCATTGAACGGAAAAAAAAAGTCCCTTGGGGGATAATTCACCAATGTCCTTCTCACTGACATTCACTCGGGTTAAGGATATTGACAAATTAGTCTAGATCCAAGGATTATGGCTGTTCAGAATCAGCAGCAAGGCGCCTATATTTCATTCTCCGAAACAAACCTTCGGGGGGCTATTTGACACCCTACGCGATCCCAAATAGAAATTGCACATAGGATAGGGTAGTAACTCCTACATTCCGTTCTTGTTTGAGTTTCCTCCAGTAGAAGGGATGGGGGATGGTTGAGGAATCCCGAGATCGGAATTTGAACTCAAAACCTTTGCAAACGCGTAAACCCGCTAGTCACCTCGAAAAACGAAAACTGCAAAATCATTTGGTGAACCATTTATCTTACAGACTTTGGCATGCAGGTAGGGGATGTGTTTCTCTCAGACAAATGTAACCATTGTCCTGCGACTTACCTTTACAAACATCCACAATGAAAGTGTCGTCATTCAAATTTTCTAACATCTGAAGTTTTAATAGTTGGATTCCTATCACCCCAAAGGGCATCCATATCTCAAATAAATGAACCACCAGATTTTGATCGAAACCACACCCCTTAGGTATATATACCCCGACTCCCTCATCCGCTCTTCACTTACTGACTAGCCCTGAAGAAGCTCACAACACGATGGGCGAAAGCTCGGCAAACAACACCAACACCACACGGTCCATCCCGGAAGAAGTACATATGCACAATATTATTTTCATTTCCTTTTCTTATAGCACTTTACAAGCTTGAATTGTTTTCAATAAAAAGTCTATTATTTTCTCTAAAACACCACCAATACTAATTGATTTATCTACTTAATAATATCTATCAGTTTCCGGTCCTAAGAGTGGGTAAAGCAGGAGAGATTTCTGGTCGACCTGAGGTCTTAGGATATCATAGGAATTAAAGATGCATTAACATCATTCCTTGAAGTTGGCAGAGAAGCATGTATAGATGCTTTAAGGGGGCAGTCCCCTCCAATATGTTGTCGATGAAGACTAGCCACCCTCATGCCTTAAATTACCTTATAAGAAAACCTCAAGAACAAGTAGATTGTCTAAATGGTTGGATCTCTATGTCTCTTGACTAATGACCTATGGGCAACAGTTCAAGATAAAGAGAAATGGCGCTTCATCCTTGAGGCAACCAATATCCACTGACAAATTGTGTAGTTCTTAGTATAATGAATTTATAATTACACTTCAGTATTTGAATTTTATTGTGCACCATGATGTAAACGATTTATTATTATAAAATTAGGATTGTTTGACTTTGAATCTAAAGTATTATTCTATTAGCAAAACAGCTTTTGAAATAAAAATCTCGAAAATGTTATACAATTGAATAACAAACTAAAAAAAAAACAGAGAACCAGGGTTACTTCCACCATCCCATGTTACTTAAGGAGGCTGGTCTGAGGGAAAGATCAAGTTTTCATTCTGAGAGTGCAATTATCCATGATTTATGTTAAAATGTTAATCACCAGTTGATAGTCAATGTGATATTTGATAGAATTTATTATTTCTGTGAATATGTATGGGTGACTCTAGATTTACATGTGGGAAATCTATCCATTCCTCTACTCAGTGAGCCAAAGAAACTTATTAAATTGTAAAAAATGAAAACAAAAATAAACATAGTTTTTTTGGGGAATATGTTTTTATAAAAATTTTCTAGAAAAAATATTAGGTTGTAATAAACCCTCACAGTTAATAGAATATTATTACTAGATAAAGTAACAGGAGGAATGGTGGTGCATTTTCAGATAGATTTATAAAAAAAAGTTCAGTTAACCATTTCAATGAACAAATTCAATTAAAACTTATCTTAAGAATAGAGAGGGTAAATAATCATAACATTTTATTTTTAACAACTGTGAGATATATTTCAAATATAATTCATGGTTGAAGATATTTTCAAATCTATGTGGCACCGACATATTTTAAGATCAAAAAAATTTATAAAATTAAATTTTATTAGAAAATTGTTCAAGATTAAGTCGATAATTAAGAAAATATAACAAGTTATTCACATTTATAGTAACAAAAAATTATAAAAATATAATACTTCAACTGAAAATTAACATTTCAAATTATAATAAAAATGATCAAAATTCACATTTTCATTGTGAAAATAGAAGAATGAAAATAATTTATATTTTAAAGATTTATAATAGCTGTAAAATTACGAACAATAGTGCACAATGGAAATTTTTCTCAGTACCAATACCAGCGTATACTTATTTCTATCTATAAAAAATTTGTCTTATATATTTCTTTATCTCTTATAAAAAAGAAACAGAGAAAACTACTTCTGATAACTATTTTACAAATAAGTAGACTACATGTTTAAGACACTTTACATTCGAAATATAAGTTCTAATTATTCTGTCAATACAGCTAATAATATAACTTCAGTCATTTTATACTAAGGAGTTCACTCACAGACCAGTTGGGCAGTTAGGGTTTTCTTTTTCTTTTATTTAACTAGACACTTTGTTACTTTTCTGCTTAGTTAATTAATTGATAAAATCAATTTTGAAACAATTAAAATTCAATCTAGAATATATAAATGATTTTGGAAGAATCATCTTACCAACTATGATGAACAGTTTAAATTAACGCAAAAGAAAGTAAAACAAATTAATGGTCAATACTTTTGTCACATAAAAGTCAAGAATATTCGACTTTAAAAACATAATAATAATAGAAAGTAAGTTAATACACGGAATGCATTATAGCTTTGGCACAAATATAAAGCTTCACCTTGAAACTAAAACATTAACATAATATCGATAAAAACATCACATAACATATAATAAAATATAAAATAAATAACTGTGATCTAGAAGACAAAGAGTATAAAAGTCAATAACTAAAATTAAGTAATATGGAAGGAAGCATGTTATAAAATAATAATAAAAAGAAATTACAAGTCATTAGTTTATAACAAATATACAATTAAGAATATACATATATAAGTGAATATAATGCAGCCTGAACGAACAGGCATATACACAGTTATGTACAGTTTTCACGTCACCTTATGACAATTGTTTTTATATCTAGGAAAACTAATTCTCGCTATGTCACCTTGCTGTCTAATTCATGTTTGTTTATGCTAGCAGCGATATCTCGCACAGATCTCTTGTCCCCTTCTAGAAAACAAATAAGGTAAGTTAGATAAATTATAAAAATATTGAAACTTTCAATAGATAACTTTATAACTAAACAACAATGAATCTAAATAAAATTTATAAAACAAGAATAGGAATTAAATAAATAAAACATATCCATATGTATATATCTTACCTGATAATATAGATGGGGTATCAGGAGAATCAGGGGTATTAGCGGCTGTTGAAGCCTCACTACAGATATCTGTAAGTACACAAATGCTTTTATTATTGTTTTGCTATAATTACAATTGAAGTTTAATAATAAAACCTCATAAACAAATCAGATAAAAACATTGGCAATTTATATGGAGTCAGAAATAAACTGCCTTAAAACTTATTTTGCTGTTGTATTTGCATTATTCTCAAACCTTTTGGGAGTATTAGTGTTATAATCTAAAAAGGTAATAAAATATATGTAAAATAACAATTCAAATATGAAGATTGATCACAATCTATAACAAGCGGTAAAACATCTTTTAACTCTCTTGTAAAGCTTTAAATATTTTACTAAGACAGTATTTGAATAAAATAAGGTGCATATTATATTACCGAATATTGCGTAATTTTTTTCTACTTCCCTAAAAATATTTGTCTTTGAAATAATCATAGCATGAGTTAAATTAAAAGCCTCACTTATTTTAGGAGCTCTACAGTACTGTCGGATAAACAAATGATGGTAAATAGAAATTTATTTTACAGAAGAACACAGATATCCAGGAAAGTGATGGTTTTTATAATTATTAGTTTAGCAAACATTTTAACAACAAAATGTTTAACAAGGTTCTAAGAAGGCAAACTGATTGAGAAAAATATTTCCTCTCCACTCTCACACTTATTCAAGACAAGTTTTTATTTATTAGAAAAAAAAAATAACATACCAGATTTATCTATGGTAGACCACGGCCTCGGCTTTGTAATACTACTACTCATTTCACTAGCTGTGCTCTGAAAATAAAAATAATATTACTACTGTTGAAGTGTAAATAATGGTTAATTTAAATTAACTTAAGAACGCATGATGTCAAGATTATTTTGATAGAAAATTTGTACCCTCCAAAAGCTATTAAAAAAACTATCCTCTACATAGCTATCCTTTTATCCTGCTAAAGAGATGCAAAACTTGTATTTTAATTAAAAAAATTTGTAGGCATACTGTTGAAATATAATCATTCATACTTCTATTTCGATAAAAAAGAGATCAAAAGGTCATTTGGAACTAACTGGTACGGGATATATCATTTTAACAACAACATTTTAAGACAAGTGTGTCTGTCAGTTTAACATTTAACTGTTAAGTAAACAATTATTGTTGCTTAATTAACCTGTACTTCTACGACCCATGAAGAGTATTGGGTTCAGTATGTTGTACAGACTGTACTGTTTCTAGGACAACAGTTGTACAGGGAGGTGATTTGTCCGAGATCACGCTCATCTGCCAGAGGTTCTTCTATTTTATGTACCCATTGTATTGAGACGGGATGAGCCCGAGGAGGATCTCCAGATCCCAAAGATCCATCTCCGGCTTTTAACAGGTTAAATAAAATCTGCCACAGCTGGATTTGAACCCAGCATGTTCAGCACAGCACTTAGCGCTCTACTACTGAGCCACCTCGCTCCCATTGTTTCATTAAAATATTTTAATAAAGATAAAATAACAAGATATTTGGAAATCTTGAATAGAAAATGATGATTAACATTCTCAATTAACTAAAGTTAAAAAATCTAGTGCTTGCATGTACTAATACATAATTTTCACTTAGCTTCTTACTTAAAATAATTTTAAAAACTTACATTTAGTTTCCGTTGTGAAAAATGAAAATTATTATCTACAATATTCACTCAAGCTAATGCATTTTTGTTGCTTTCCATTACCTTCCTAAGACTTAATATTATTTCAGAGAAAGAAGTTTAGAAAAGCTTTGTGAGACTCTTTCCACAAGGGATTGTTATTATTGTAATAATTCTATACTATGAATATTTGGTTTGGTGTTGAAAGTTATCAACTGCAATTTTCCATAATTTGGAGTTTTTTGCATTCTACATCAAATAGTTATCGGTGATGACCAATTTCAATAATTAAGTGGGGGGACAGTTAGAAAGCAGCAGATCCCTTCTTCGCTTAAATTACCGTTGACTACTTTTACCTCTAAAATGATATTTCACAAAGAGCTACATTTTCTTTTCCACTTATACAAAATAATTTTCTTGCTATTAAATTTTTATATGAAAATAGTGTGTATTTTACATGAAAATACGCACCTGATTATCAGTAGAATCTAAATCTTCAGAGTCAGGGAACCTGTACAATAAAAATCACATAGGTTTTTGTCAATACAGCCCTATTTTTGTTTCTAGACAAATAATAAGAACAGATTTTTTGAATTTTGAATATTGTCATATTTCATACAGTATTCAAGAGTCAGTAAGGATTAATATTCATGCATTATATTATGTTTTATTTATTTTCTTATTGATATTGGGACTCGTTTAATAGATTATAATCACCACTAACAATTATTGATCTAAGTATTAATATGGGAACCAGTTAAATTATCTCAACGGTTTTCCCCCTTAATATGAACTAAAATCTTCGTTTGAATGAAGAATATATAAAACAATGTAATGAAATTAATACTATATTTACTCCGACCAGTATCTAATGAACATATGAAGATATGTTTTATAATAGATGGCCACCCATATAAACAAAATATATTATTAATCTTTATAATTAGTTGTAAACCAATTAGTAATTTTCAGCACTGTAATTTAATAACAATATATTTTGAATACGAAATACATAAACTACCATTACTTACGAGTTGGGATGATTGGGACGAGAAGGAGCTCTAGTCTTCAGACGTTTTGGACGACCTTTGACCAGGTGCTGTAGTCGCTGGCCGGCGCCTTCACACACTGAGTCCAAAGAATCTGTAATAGATTGATCTACATAAAAAATTAAATTATATTAGCAAAAAATAACAAAATATAATAATAATAAATTTTCATTAAAAAGTAAAATAAAATAAATTTGACAAACTAAGGATGTCGCCTTCTAGATTTGGAAAGTCTGCTTGTCAATGAAGCGTGGCTCTAACAAAGATCTGAAATGGAGTTGTAAAATTTAAGAACAGGTACCACTTGAGTTGAAAAAAAAAGGTACCACTCAGAACTAAAGTTTTGACGGAATACTCAGAACATTGGTTATCTGACAACATGAACTGATTATTTATTGCCTGTAATCAATTTAACATGTCATAGGAAAAGTTCTATATAATTATATAAATTCTTCACATAACTAAACTAATTGTTTTCAAGATCCTTCAATTTTTATTGAATATATTTTATACCTAGCTGCCCCGACAGATGTTGTTCTGCCCTATTTCCCTAAAACGAAGGGCTTCCAAATTTTCTCCAACCATTACAATGGCAACTTCATCGATTGTTGGTGCATTGAAACATCTCACATGTTCTCCTACAGAAGTTTTACCAGCTCTGATTACAACTTTATGATTACCAGATCGCATAAGATCCAGCGCAGTTTTACACTATGTATTCAATTGATTGTGTTGTTGAAACAAAATTTGTAATTGTTCTACAATAGATCTCCTCACTGAACTGTTATTGTTTATTAAGGGATCAAGAAAAGTGTTGTTTTTATCCTTATGTTATAAGGAAACAAAATCTAGCCGAATTGGTCGAGGAGCAGTTCTCGAGTTTTGCGCTTAACAACACATTTGTCGATTCATTTTTATTTATATGGATATATAGCTGGGAACTGAGTGGTATGTATGGGAAAAGAAAAGTGTTGTTTTTATTATCTCCCTCGTCTTTTTTACGCTTTTTCTCTCCATAAGAACCTTCTTTGCGCCTTAACAAAAATATGAAAAAAAAAATTAGCCAAATTGGTCGAGCTGTTCTCGAGTTTTGCGCTCAGCAACACATTTGGCGATTCATTTTTAATATATAGATAGATAGATAAGATTCCAGTTATTTATTATATGATAAGGGACTGAACTCTGAATCTATTGGACCTATAGAGCTCTGGTTTAGCTCAAATTGTAGCAAATTTAATCTGCTTTAAAAATGGTTAACTATGGTTTTTTCCCCAAAACGCTTTAGGAGATACAGGCCTAAAACTGAAAAAACTTCCAAAAATGAAAAAAAAAATTACCCAAATTGGTTCTCGAGTTTTGCGCTTAGCAAGACATTTGGAGATTCATTTTTATTATATAGATACATACCTTTTACAGTAAATACATCTGATATCTTAAATCTAGTACATTAAGATACAATTTATATACAACTGCCACATTTTTGGAAAATATTAAATGTAATTATGTAAAAAAATTTAAAAATCCTTAATTGAGAAAAAAAATGTCCCACTGTTTTCAGGGATTCAAATTGTGGGAAGATCTAATTTCAAAAGAAACAGTACTTAGACAGAAAATAAAATTGAATTTTTATGAATGTATACATATCCTGTCCTTTTTTTTTGGGGGGGGGGGGGGGTGGAACGATATGTTTAAATTTCATATTAAATTGAAAAATCAATTTAGACGATTATGCTTTTTCAAAACAATATCAGTAAGTACATTTTTTAATTTCTTTTACAATTCTAATACGATTTCATATTTTAAATGTAATTAATAATATGGCTTAATATAAATTTTATTATATTACTTTAAAAATTAAATATCCATTAAAATTTAAATAAATACCTTGAGGAGAATTGTTGATGGAGGGCAAGAGATCAGGGATGTGCTCAGCACTGACTGTATCAACAACTGAGTTAGGCCGTAGCTTCCTACTATAGAGCGACTTCCTCCTATTTATTAGCTGAGGTGTGGCCTACACAATAGCAATGTAATTAAATCTTTATTTATAAAAGACCATTTGCCCATTCTAAATGAATGCATAATAAAGATTTAAAAAAAAGTAATAATAAACACAAAAATCTCATTTGGGGTGCAAATGATTCCACTAAAGACAAATATAACTCTATTCTCAACTTTCATAAGGAGGAGCACTTTTTAAATAATTTTGTTGTATTATATATATTTATATTATATATTTTATTGGAGTTTACTCCTTAAGAAACAATTTTCATATTTAGCCCGCGGTGAATTATATTATGAGTAAAATCAAGTTTAAAATAAAAGTGGCGAGTAACGCTCCCTTCTCGATAAGATTGTATTATTGGTTTTATATAATAGATAGAAGTTAAAAGTTAAATTCCGGGACTAATCGGGAAAAGATATGTGTGGTATCTATGGTAACAGTTTATTCTATTGCTTTATTCTCGAAGTGTTGAAATGCGATAATTTTTTATGTAGGAGCCTTTTTAAAGACACCTATCCAAACAAACACTATTACTACTCTTATTTAGATTCCGTCTTAAGCTGTTGGGGTCCATTCATTTCACTTGGACACAACCTCAACAGACAACTGGGCAGAGTTGCTCTGATAAGAGTAGGAAATTGACTAGCTATCTAACAAGGCTGTGCAGTGACTATTTAATTGTGTACAGTTTGCAGTGTGTAGTGCTACTAGGACAGGAGATTTGTATATTAGGAAGTGGACAGGCAGTGATCATGCTGGGCTTAAATACACCTCTACCGGACTCTGAGGATGAGGCCCCCTTAAGACAGGGAAGAAATCGGCTGTGATTCGGTTGTCATTTTGGTACCTTGTAGAAAATATGCGTATTCTATACCAGGGCAAACTGTCATGCTGTTAGTCATTAGTTTGGGTATGTTTTGCTTAGATCTCTTTTCTTCCATCCTTTTAGTCACTATTTCTTTTAATTTTTTTCTATGGAAGCATTTTCTATAAGAAGCGATGTGCGCTCCCTCGCAATTCGAGCATTTTGTTTGAGTTCACTTAGTCGTGGACATTCGTGGAAATGTTATATGAGCAGGTGCATCTTACACATTTACAGTGTGGTTGCAGTAGTTTTTTGTGTGCCCAAATTACTGGGCAATTACACCAATACAAAAATACCAAATTACACTGGGGCGGTAGGATATCCTTTCTTCGGATGTACTTCACAACCGTGAATATACATCTTTATGAGTTCAGTTGACAGTTTTAGTGTTGTCAGAAGTCACCACACCCACCCACTATTTGCCCTGAAGATGGCTTACAACGTAGGCACAATTAATAAAAAATATATATCTATAATTTTAATTATAATTGTTCACATTAATTTATAAATTAAAAGAAAATAATACATGATGATAATTATCAGTAGAGAGCGATTAATTGGTAAGAACACATGTAAAATTCATTAGAAACAGAAAGGGGGTAAACTCCAGTCGCGTGTCGGAGCTGACACACACACTTTTTTTAAATAAGTTTGTTATATTATAGCAAACATATGGTAAATAGTATTTATAAATTAATAGTTGAATATTTTCAAGTATTTCTGTATTATGTATTTTGCAATTTTAAAAATATTCCTAAGAGTAATGTTATTGCTATGTGTAATGCTACCTCCACCCATAGGATGTAACACATAATAACCAATAACAAGCTAATTGTAAAAACTATTGATCGTTTCTTATCTGCATAGAATGTATAACCATAACATTTTGCTCCTGTTTGTCCATAATAGGAATAGTGAATGTAAGAGGCGAAAGAATTATCGTTAACTAAGCATCCATAATTCTATTTAAAATAAAAGAAATTCAAAGAGGAAATCATTAAAACTTACCAAATTCAAATACTCCAGCTTCTGATTGCAATAATAAAACAGTCGCAACATTAATTGTGATAAATAATAACCGTTCTGAGATTAGGATATTGTATATTAAAAGTTTCATGATCTTTATGAATAGTTGTTGTTGTTTTTTATCATAACAATGGGGCAAAAGCATAATCAAAACCAAATCTCTCTCATATATTATACTTAAAAGAAATAATTTGTTTTAATAAATAGGTACGAATGACAATTACTTAAACATAGATTCATTAAATATAGTAAAAATACTTTAAAACTAAAACTAAATATTACTTCTTAAAGCTTTCTGGCAATCATGAGGGTTCTGTGTAAAAATATAATTTTGTTCTAATTTCCTAGCCAATTTTCACAAAATATAAATCAATAATTGAGATAATTCTTACGGAAAACTTTTGGGGGATCATTAAAAAATGAATATCAATTTGAGAGTTTTTAGTTATTAAAAAATAGATTTGACTATAATCAAATTACAACGTACCAAAGGATGCATGGGGTCATTAATCTGCCGAGGCATAGTTCGAAGAACATCTGGAGTAGAGCTCCTCTTACCACCCACCTAAAAGATAAGATAATCAATAGAATTAAAAAAAAAAATTAAGTAAATATATTATTAAATACAAAATTTTATTTTAGCTATTAAATATTGTTATTTAAATTTTTACAGATTACACAAACTGAAATACCTGAAGGTGCTAAGGATATATTTTAAAAATTAAAATCAGCACTTAAGAACTTTATGGAATTTATAAAAGAAGTATTTTTCAGGTCTACCAACAATTCCCATAGATGTAAATCAACTCTTGAAAAAAAAGAGCTCTAATCAATTAAAAAGTCTAATAAATCGTTTTTCAAGATTTGTCATCCGTTCCGGATGGATGACAAATCTGGACTGAGGTACCTGGGAGTTATTCCCACTTGTCTGGCACTGGTCCCCGCGGGGTTAGGCTATTATGTCAACTTGAATTACTTTTTCTCTAAGAAGAAATAAACCTGATTACATTACCCAACTCCTAACCTTATATTCTTCAAAAAATATAAATTTTTTGTATAAAATATTTAATTATTCAGCATTAAAGTACTTGACAGCTAAATTTTAAGCACTCAGAAATATTCATTGTTTTTGTTTTTGGAGAACTTAATCCTAGAATAAAGACATTGTTCATGCAATTATTTCATTAGAGGTTAATTTTTAATAATAATAATACTTCATGGTTTAAGGATGAATGATCGATACAATATATTAATTGATATTTATTTTCAATGTTTATTGAAAAATACACAAATGAGAATTATAATTAATAAATAAGTAATCATTACCAAACATGTCTGCGTTTTATTGAGCAAATCCACAACTTCATCAGTTATTTTTTCAGCTAGGTGGGTGGCAGCTGTGAGTCCCATTTCACTATAAAATAAAGAAATAATGATCCAAACATTTGAGATGGAATGACACTGATTTAGTCCATATACATGAAAACATGACCAAGCTCGTATAATGCTATAGGTGTTAATGAATCTGTTAAAGGGAGACTTACAATGTAAGTTAAAACATTGATATTACCACAATTTATGTTATTCTTAAATTCTCAGGAGGTATTATATATAATACCTATATAATATTAGGTATAAATATATATATAACAGTTTTTTCAAACATATTTTCTTAGAGAGTCCAGTAAAAATCAATAGAATAAAATTTAGTAATGAAATATGTATATGATTCTTTATAAAGAAAAACTAATAGCTATTATGTGGAGATTTTACATATTATAGACAATTAGTTTTCAAAAATATTTTTCTAATAACTAAAAAAAAAAAATCAAACAGAACTACCATTAAAACTTTATATTGATAAAGGAGATATAAATTTATCTCATAAAAGAGATTCTATTAGCTTAAAAAATCATCAGATGAGTTTGAAATAACCATTGTAAATGGAAATTTTTCCTGAGAACTTGACAATAAAATTGTTTTCACTTAGATAAATTATTAAATTTTCCTTTAATGTTTGCATCCCCCAACTAATTTCTTTCTTTCAAAATATTTCGGCAAATTTCCATGACAAAAAATGTCTTCATGCCCATTATTGCAATAGTAGTTTGTGTATGACAAATTATTCCATCACACCCAGTTAACAGGTTAAATAAATCTATAGTCAACAACAGATGAATCGTTAACTAGTCCACTTTTCTAAATTTTACATGAGAGACAAAAAAAGTGGTCTTGTCCTGGACTAGTTCCCTATCTGCAGTAAACAAAATATTGAAGGTGTTGTCAAGACTGTGCCATCTTGTGGACAAGTGTCCTATCTGCAGTAAACAATGAGTTTTGATTCTGGTCAAAGTTAAATTTTTCACTGGTTGGCCCTCAAAGTTGGACTAGTTGCCATTCTGCAGTTGGTGATTTGTATATCCCATTATTAAAAAAGATTCATACACAATCTTCATGGCTTATGACTGCAAAAAATTAAATACCAACAAGAAATATACCTCGCTTTTAATGAAAGCTGAGTTGTCGGTTGAGTAACAACAACTGATGACAGGAACTCCTGGTCTACAACCAATCGCGGAGCGACTGAAGCCCTCAGGTCAGATTTCAGGCGTTCAGACATCACTCGTTGACCACATAACTCCTCTGCAGTAGTGATCATCTCATCGACACGGCCCTGAGAAAGGCAAGTCAAAAATATATTTAATCATTAAAACTTTATAAATTAAAAAAACAGGATCAAGATGTATGCAAAATAATTAATTTGAAAAGAAAAAACAAGAAATGAATAAATAATAATTCACTTACAGAGACATGTTTTTGAAGTATTGATGCAACTTCATGAGATGCAGACGAAAGCTTCTGCTGAATTGGTGTAGTGAGATCACCTCCTTCAGCAATGTCTTGAAGTCTTGCAAACACCTATGAATGAAATAACTCATCAAAATCAATTTTTAAAAAATGTATATAAATTAAAATATTTACAACTTAAATTTCCAAATGTTATTTTTTTTTAAAGATAATAGAAATGAGTAAAGCGTTAGTAATACATTTCATATCAGATTAGTAACACAGCGGGATGGAATGAATTAATGAAAAGTTTTAAAAAGAAATACTTTAAACATTATTAACATTAGAAAAATTCACAAAGGGTATTATCAATGCAGTTAATTCAGTAGTCTTTCAATAATAATTTGCTGCCAACAGAGCAATAACATGTGTTAAGTATGAAAAAGTGATTATTATATCCAAGAAGAAATCTGTTAAATAGATCAATAAGACTTAATTAGTGTTGATTCAAGCATAAAGTTTCTTTTTTATTGTTTGTTTTTAGAATAGGATATTTTAAAAAGTAACTACATGGAGATATCCTCTTGGATGTCAAAATACTGAAAACTATTACTCAGGCCTCACCATAACTAATTAAAGAACTCCCTTCCCCCCAATAAAATGCTTTTTGAAATGAAGATTTTTTTAAAGATACGGAACTACTAAACTTTAATCAGCAACAACTTCAGAACAAAATGGTTGATTTTAGTGTTAAGTTGCAGAGGATAAAGCCAGGAAAGATGGATTTTCATTTATTAATTTTTGGATTATACATGTCTTGGCGCAAAAAACTCAAAATTTATAATAGGATGGTTAAGTTTTGGACAAGACATTTGTGCTATTCAAATGGACAATTATTCAAAGAGTTTCTGTGACAATACAAAGCATATCAACACTATTTAATGATTTTATATTACTTCTTATCAAACTTAATAAAATTTATCTTAGATTGTGAGAAGTGAAATGAAAATAGTAAAAACCTGCATATACATATAAATTGTTTTACTGTTTGAACTTTGTCAAATAATTTACTAGCATATTGTGTCCATTTCTTCTGCCCAAACTGTACAGAACATATTATTATTCTGTTTGACCACCAATACTCAAGAAGTTCAGATGATAGTTCATCTACTATCAAAAGTAAAATAATTGAAAAAGAAATTAACATTTTAACATAACTCATCGCTACTACAGATTATAAAGACCCCCAAAACCATCACCACTTTCACTCAATTGTGCTCTTAAATGTGCAGGTGAAATAAAGACAGTGCTATTCATTATAATTATAAATGGAGCAAGCTTTCCTCATTAATTAATTACATAATAAATAAAGGCTTAATGAACCCAGAACCTATAACACTAAAGTTAAGTACACACATAGGAACAAATCGTGGGACATTGCATAGAATAGTCAGCAAATTGTTTCTTTATCTAATTTCTTGTAAATATTATGTTTGTATAATATTATATTATATGAATTGATTATTTTCCTAATGATCCTCATAAATTCAACTAAACAAATATAAATTTATCTTCAGGAGGCACAGTCTAAACCATTAATCTTCTCTAATAATTAATCCTAGAATGCCATATAAGTAATAAAATATAACCATTATCAGACAGTGTTTTCAAATTTGACTGGAAAAACAATATTATTTATTTTTTAAATATTTTTATTTGAAAAGAAAAGACATGTCTAGGACCGGGACTCGAACCCTGGTCGTCCAGATTGCTAGTCTGGAGCTCTACCATTTGAGCTATCCTGGCCCCTTTTAATATTATTTATTGTTTTGTTTTTTATTTATACAATTAAAATTTGAGAAAAACATTTTTTTTTGTATATGAAAACTACAGGGGAAGATAGAAAATTTTATCTGGTTGCAGTACTTTCCTAAAGTAGATATTATTTAGTTCTTAGTTTCAGAATTGATATTATTTAGTCACAGAGGTATCCATAAAATACTTCATCCTAGTTGCCATGTTAATCATTGCTTTTTGACCACTTCTAAGAGAAAATTATTAATAAATGTATTAGAAGGATCGGAAAGTAATGTCGGTTTTTTATATTAAATTCAAATGAATACATTTTTAATAGGTCTTTATATTTAATCAATATTATAATCACCCTCGCTATCAACAACCTTTTGCCATATAGTGTGCAAATTTCAAATCCCGACAATCAAAAATCTAACGGTTTTTGAGTAAAATATCTTGAGATGGCATTTTGGGTATCATACATTTTTTATTTGTGTTCCCCGTGCACAGTGCAGTCTTGCATTGTCGTGTTCCAGAATGACGCCTTTCTGTAGACAATTGATGGATACTTTTCGATTAAAGATTGGTTCACTCGGTTCAATCGTTCACATTAAAGGCCTGCATTAACAGTTTGTCCAGGTTTCAGCAATTCAAAGTGAACAATTAGTGAATACTATAACAAACACACAGAAGTGTATTTTTGGAATGTAAGCTTCGCAGTACTTCATGGTGATTCATTTGGAGAGAGCCACTGCCTTTTGTGTTTTGGATTATCATACAGGACCTATTTTTCATCTCCAGTGATCAAACGATCAAAAAACGGTTGTATTTGGTGCCGTTGAAGCAATACATTGTATATGAGAGATTTTTTTGTTTGGATTGTAGGCTTTGTTTTGTTTGGACAGACTATGGGGTACCCAAACACCTGCACTGCTTATTTTTTGCTGTAAATGTTCCTGGATGGGTCGACCAAGGTTGGTTAAGGGTGTTTGACAGTTCCTCGATTGTTTGACATGGATTTTCTTCCACTTCCGCCCTTAGTATGACAATGGCCTTCATGATCGATAGGAGTCAGAGAGATCAAAATTACCTGATCTGAACTTGGAAAACCATCTTTGGCATTTACAAATGTCTAATGCACTTGGATAAACATTGCAAATGTTTTTGGTCACAATCGTTGCACTACTACCCTTGTGAAACTAAAAAAGCATGTATTACTGGATATGCTCTTCTGTTATTTGGCTGGCTATTTCACCCCAAATGGCAAAAAAAAGTTTAATATTGAATTATTTAGAAGTGAATAAGTAACAATTACCTTAAAATGACTTTGTGATACACAATGAGCTGGCAAATGACTATCAAATATCGACATACACAGAAACGGCATTACTTTCCAATCTCCCTAATAGTAATAACATATATTTCACAGGTAACAATGGGAATCAACAGTAAATCACACAAATAAAACGAAGCAAACAACACAGAAAAAATAAATTATTTAATAAAACATAAACTACATTACGGTATTTTAGATGTAGGAATGTAATAACCATTGGAGTTATTAACAAAAAGAGGGTTAATTAAAGTGAATAGTTATACACCATGAATTTTTAAATATACAAAATACAGGAAAAAAGTAAAGGTCTCAGCTATGAGATAAGAAGAGAATCGAAAAACAATTTACTCGTTTCAATTCTGTTATCATTTTTTTCCCCAAGACAAAAATGAAACGAGTGATAACCTGTTTAGCATTGTCTGCGTCTTCGACTAGAGCTGTCGCAGCATTGATAGCAGCTGTATGATCGTTGTTGTTAGCAGACACGGCTTTGATGGTCTCTTGAGTCTGAGCTATAGCACGTTCGAGTGTCTGCTGTCCACAGTTCACCAGGACAGTCTGCAAAGAAGTAATGTGTGCAAAACTTCTTCATCTTAATCACATCACAGAAAAACTGATCATTTCAGAAACCAGGGTTCTAATAAAAAATTTTATCGAGGAGTAAAACCAACAAAAATCATTGTTAGTCTGTTTTCACGATTAAGGCATTCCATTAATACTAATTCAGCAAAAGGTAGACAAAATACTTGATCAAATATTTTTGATACAAACATTTTTTTTTAACATATAATTAATTAAACACAATATGGAATTATAAAAATAATCCACGGTTTTGACGACGAGTGTGGTTAAAACATTGGAGCTACCTTCGACATTTTTTCTGTTACAACATAGCTAAATAAGTGAGCAATGATTTACGTTTACAAAATAGGAAATGTTTAAGAACAAAACACAGGAAAAGCAACTAAGCGTGTGAACAAATATTTTAAAACCATGGAAGGCCACGTTAACAACAATGCAAGGAAAAGTGATAAGTGCAATTTATTTACATATGTTGAAATTGAATAATTATATTTTAGTTGTTTTTTTTTCAAATGCATCCTACTTTTGTGCTAATGCTAATTATTTAAGTACTCACGTGTTGTCGCCGAAGAGCCTGTGTGTTGTTAGGATCTGAATTACGATAGAGAGCTTTATAGATGGAACTCAAATTCTGTTCAGTCTTTTCTGGGGAGAGTTTCATACAAGGGAGAATGTCATGGAGTAGGCAACCCACGTATACAACACTATAATTTCTGAAAATTAAAAATGTACAAAATTGAACTTCACAAATATTTATTAATAATACTAAAATCAGCCAAGGATTTCATATAACTCTGTTACTTGCACATACAACTTGCTAAAAATATCTTATATTTTGGCTGTAAAGTCCAATCCAACATTTTTTTAAACATTTCGTATTACTGTATTTTCCACAGTTTTGATTGCAAATCATTCACCATCATTAAAAATTTCTGCTTATAAGGCAATGTTTTTATTTTATGGTGATAACTAAATAAGTGAGTGAGTAATAATTTCCTTTTTTAGATATAGATAATTTTTATGATAATATATCAAAAGAACATCTGAAAAACTAAAAAGCCATTGTTTCAAAGATGCATTGATAAAGTTTTTAGCTATTTGCTGGAAAAACAACAGCTTAGTAACAATAATCAAAAACGAAAAAAATTGTTTCAAAATCCTTGGAATGATTTGTTCTGTTCAGGAGAGGTGGGGTAAGGAGCCAATTTTTAAATATCATTCTGTCTCAATTTGATAGAAATACACCACAAACAGCATTACAGAAAATAATTTCACTTCACACATACCTAGCCATGGCGTAAGCGATATCAGCGAACCCCTGTAGAGAAATGTTGTTCCTGTCAAAGAGGATGCTTTTAAGTTTGCAGTTCGTTTGAAGAGCTTTAGACAATAACCGAGCCCCTACATCTCCCATACCATTTCCACTAAAAATTTAGGAACAATGCATAAATAACTATAGTACCTATATTTAAACAAAAGTGGTCCAATAATTTTAATAAGTCATATCATAAACATACCTAATGTCCAAAGTGGTCAAACATTGGTTAGAACCAAGGGCATCAATTATAGGGTGGATTTCAGACTTAAGTTTACAATCGGCAAGATAGAGCATTTGAAGAGGACAATCTTCTTCCTATAAATATAAAAACAAATAGATAATTAAAGAGTAAAAGAAAGTGATTTTTATAGCTTCAAGTATTAACATGCCGTTATAAAATATCTTTCAAATATATGTTGATGTTTCAAAGAGGGTTTAATTCAGTTTGAATGATTTAATTGACAGTTTATAAGAATATTGAATTATTTTAACAAATACCTGTATAGTGTGAACTATAGATTCAATGACTGGGGTTATGTGTTTAGGTTTCATCCCAACAAGGTTTCGGCACAGCTTCAGTTCTGTAATAGACTTGTTTTTACCTACAGCTGCAACAACTCCTCCGAGCTCTCCTTCTAGGCCTGGAATAAATAAATATATTTCAATTTAAAATATATAACAAAGAGTTAAAACAAGGATTTTTAATCACTGTTATGACAAAATACCATTATCAGATATATCCAACGATGACAAAGCACGGACACCATGGATACACGACTCCAAGACATGAGCTCCATGAGCACCCAATGCATTGCAGCTTAGGTCCAAATCAAGGCCAACAGTTGATTCATTGCAGGCCAGGCCAAGGAGCAAGTTCCTATACAAAAAAAAAAAAAAAAATTGGTAGTAAATAATCCAAGTTTATAAGATACATATTATGTATTTATTGCTTTAGGTGCACCATTTACTTTAACTGGTTCAAAAGTAACTGTTTTTAATTATTTATTAACATGGAATTAAATTGCCAGTTACTTTCAATGATTGTTGAGATAATTAATGAATAGCATATGTATAGTTTCTTTAAGTAATTTCTTTATGAGCAAACTTAGAAGTTAAACATTCATTTGCCCAAGAATATATCAAATAAATAATTATAGATAAATTTAATTTTGTGAAAATAGTAGAACATTTTTATTTGTTTAAAATAAATTACCCTATGTTCTAACCATGTTTCTCTAAACTTTCCTTTAATCTCTCTGCAACTTCTCAAATTACTTTTCAACATCAAATGGTCAAGGTTTCAATGCATATTTTCTGTCAACATTCCTTTACTTATTAAAACATCTCTGTTACATTTTTGGTTTGAATTAAGGAAAATAGTTCTAACAAATTCATTTTGAGAAATGATTATTGATCTGTATAAACAGATGGTCATTATATAAATAGAAACAGTCACTTTTTAACCAGTAAAAGCAACTAGTGTACCTACAATAAAAAAGATCCTATTATTTTATACAGCATTAAATTACTCTCACAAAATTTATTTACAATTACATACATTAGATTTTTATTTTGAAAACATTAAACATGGAGAGTTAAAAGAATAGCTATACTCTAGCTTCTGAAAACATTGGGTATTTGGCATAACACTAACAATAATTTGCAAAATCTAGAATATTTTGACACTGGAGTACAATATTGAATAACTCACTTGAGAGCCTCCATGGGTAATTTGCAGTGGGATATATTGAGGTACTTGAGCGAGAGAGTACTAGTAAAGAACTGTTTAAAAGATGGTGGCATCTCTTTCGACTTTTTAACGGAGAAACCGTTCTTAGAGAGGTTGAGGTGGACCAGGGACGTAGAACAGCCCCGCAGCAAAGCTCCAAACACCTATCAAATTATTGATGAGTATTAATAAAAGTAGTCAAATGAACAAATAAAAAAAAAAAAATGTAAAACAGAAATAGTTTACTTACAGTATCTAAGACAATTTCAGTGTTGGAAATGTCAAGATGAGTTATTGCATTAGGTTCTGCCAAAAGACTGAGCAAGCCCTGTAAAATAGAATAACAAAAGTAGTGATTACCAGAAAAAAAATAATCAAATTTAACAATTCAATAGTAGACTTTCAAAAAATCTCTGGTCCAATTGTTTAGTAAAAAATCATTCAATAATCCCATTAATACTACTTCATAATCATAAAAAATACAGTATATTAATGCTTTTTGATAGGGTTAGAGGCGTTTAAACAAAATTAGTTTCACTTTCAATTACAAAAAGCCTAATAAATAGAAAAAAAAAAATGGATTTTTTTTTAAAATACTCATTAATTGAGTATAGTAATATATACCAAAACAGATGACAAAGATACGAGGGCTATTCAGAAAGTAAGGAACGTTTTGGAATTTTAAAAAAACCAAGTACAAGAAAAACATTTTATTATGTACATGTGAAAGAGGGACTAAAATACTACTTTTCAACATAATCACCATTCAAATTCAGGCACTTATCATAGCGGTGGACAAGCTTTGAAATTCCTGTCATAGAATTCTGCCGCCGGTAACTTGTGTACCCCCCTGCATGGACTGTAATTTTGTCTCAATTCACATTTTTCAGACAGGTTTTGTCTCCTGTTACGATTCGATTCAGTAGTGCATCACCATGACTGTGGTAGGCCTCCAAAAACGTCAAAGCTGCCCCCCTTCGTTGATCTTTATAGTGTTCTGTTAGCATTTTTGGCACCCATCTTGAACAAAATTTGTGGTAGCCTAGCTTTTGTGAAACAATTTCAAACAATAAAGTCCATGAAACTTGTGGGAAACATGGAGAAAGCTTATTGTGAAACAGCAGTTTTCACGAATCTTTTTGTCAACTTTTGCGACCAGTTCGTCAGTCACAATGCTCGGACGTCCACTCTTCTCATCATCATGTACGATGATGATCCACTCTTCTCAGAATATACCACTTCCTGACAGAACTGTCACTCATTATGTTGTTCCTATACACTTCACACAGTTCCCGATGAATTTCTATTGGTTTTAAGTTTTTTGCCAACAAAAAACGAATCACAGACCGCACCTCACAACTGGCAGGATTTTGGATTGCAGCACACATTTCAAATTTGAATATAAAAAAAGGGGTAGTGCGGAAATGTTCCTGTTGTCACAGCTGGACGCTAACTGAGGTGCCGAGCACGAGCACACCAATGTATACGCTATTGGTGCGAGCCTGGCGGCATCAGGTGGAAACGTTCCTTACTTTCTGAATAGCCCTCGTATATAGGAATAAATTAAGATTTCTGTGATAGCTAATGGCTAGAAATATAAGTTAACTTAGAAAATCAGTTAAATACAGATAAGTCGGACATGAGGTAAGAAAATACCTTATGAAAAATCAAGGTTAGGAATAGTACTCACACTTATTCCCTAACACAGATCACAATATCTCGCTTTGTGTAGGAAAAAGATTATCTAAATAAATCTAAAAGTTAAATAAGCTACTAATTTTAAGAATGAAAGATGGAATCGTATACCAGATTCTGTCTGCAGTTTTCCCACATTTGGCCTAATGCTTTTTTATATATCCTTTTAGTGTATTTGGCCACATTAGGCCAAATACACTAATTGTAGCAGTGATGACCATTGGGCTTTCTTTACCAAAAAGGAATCTTTTAAATTGAAAAAAACAACAGTACAATATAAAAACTATAACCCAAGAAGGGTTGAAGAACAACTAACAAAAGAACTAACAGAAGAACATTGTAAGCCAACAACACTAAAGGGAGGTGATGGTAATGTTACACTCAACCATCAGGTTTTCCCCCAATTAAGACTACTTACTTTACAGAGGCTGAATGAGCCACAAGAGGGTCCAAATCCAAGGCTGTAATCAGATAAATAAATTGGTATCTGTTTGGCAGGTTGTTGCTTTGAGTTGACTTACAAGTTTTTACTGTTAATTAGTTTCATTTTTAATATTTTCCAAAAATTCAAGTTATCCTGAGCTTTAGTACGGAAAAGACAAATTATGGGTAATGATTCCATCGAGAAATAAAAGTCTCTACTGATATTTCAAACTATACATGACACATGTTTCTTGAAACGTTCATTTCTTGATGAAATGATTACCGAAGTATACATATTTCCTATAATCATTTTCTCTTTTCACTACGGAAGTTTAGGATAACTTGTATTTTTAGAAAATATTAAAAGGGAAACAAATGAAATGTTAAAACTTCATGTGACTCAACTGAAAGCGACAACCTGCAGAATAATTACCAAATAATTTATCTGGCATGGCTGGATTTGTAACCTGACCTTCAACATACCAACACAGTACTCGACACACCAAGCAGCCTGGCTCCCTTCATTTAAATAAAATCTTAATATAGAGAATTTTAAAATGAATTTCCAAAAAAAAATTTGAGTATGGTTAAATAATTAAAAAATAAGAGTATTATTGTTTGTATATGATAGCGACAATGACTAATACTCACGTTGATATCTTCCCTGATGGCAGCTCCGCTGAGGTTGAGGTAGGTCAAGGTGAGGGGCCTCAGGTTAGCTAACGTTTGAGTCAGTAGAGCCACCCCCTTTGGGCTCAGCCCAGTCTGGCTCAGGTTGAGGCTGCTAATACCCTTACCTTCTATTCATAACAAAAACAATAATAATAATAATTCTAGAGGTTAGGCCTTGTTACTGGAAGCAGTTCGCTAAGAGGGTAGAAGAATAAAAATAGGAACAGTAAAGTTAACAGCGAGGCACGGAACTGAATTCCCAGCACTTTGATAAGCAAAATTTTGTTAAAATCTCTAATACAAGTAAAAGTAAAAATCAGGTTAATAAGAAGCATGCTAATCTATTTCATAAATCTGCCTTTAAATATGTATAAATCCAATATAATCCTATTATTACAAAAAAACAAAAAACAAATAAATTACCTTGAACAAGTTTTGTGAGAATCGTACAAATGCCATAAACTCCTAAAACAGAATTAAAGTAATAAGATAAGTATGAAAATAATTATAACTCTAATAAATATCTAAATTGTAATTATTAAGAGCAATGGGGGGGCATTAAAGCAGAAACCCACTAATGAAATAATTGGTTAAACAGACCATCTATACATTGTAAATTTTTTTCAATAGTAATTTCACCTGACTAATTATAAATGGAATCACATCATCATATCTGACAAATATATATATATATATATATTTTTTTTTTAATGATCTATTTATTCATTAATGTTGGCTAATAATTTATAAATAAATCTGTACCAATACAGGGTATTGGATCCAGTACAAGATAGGTGTTTTTTTTCTAAGATGACAGTTCCAGAAGGAGGTGATTTAGCCGAGATCATGCTCAACTATCATGATTTTTCCCGATTAAGTGTACATACTTCATCGTTCAATTGATTTCCCATAGAATGCATGATTTGAGAGATATATACTAATACAATGTTCTTTTTCATTAATTTTATCCTGTATTTTTTTGGTGATCTAAAATATAAGGCTTAAGGAGAAGACATTAAATACAGAATTATAGTTTCTGCAAGATTATTTGGATCTATAAAAACACCATGGAAATTCATATTCAAAATTTTCCATTACTACGTTTTTTATAAACAAAACAATAATTGTTCTTACCTTTATCTTCAATGGTAGGATTATTGGAGAGATCAAGAGCATTCAATGGAGTATTTGGATTAGAAGTTATTGCAGTGCACAGCCGGTTAATAAAGTCACTGTAAAATAAAAATTTCACAGTGATTAATGAGTAAAATACAACAATCCAATATGGTAGGTGCCTAAGGCAATAACATAGACTACGAGATAGCTTGGTATTCTTCTTAATTAATCTGTTGTAATATGGGGTAGTAATAAATATTAGTAGTTAAAAGTACCGAAGTTTTAAGTCATTGTCAGAGAGTTTTTTTTTATGTATTGAAAAATTCAGACTACCTTTATCCTCTACCTGTCCTTGAAGATCAGTACCAATATTAATTTTTTATATTTACTTAAGATGGATATCAAGCATTTTACATTTAAAAAAAAACATTTGAAAGTAGTTTTCCACCAGGATATTAATTACACCAACCCACGAATCTGACAAAAAAATATAATAAAACTATAAAGTAATAATGCCATAGGTAATATAATAATAGGTGGGAGGTTACAGGTAACATACACAAGGAATGATAACGTCAAATAAAAACTTAACAATATAAAACTTTTACCCCTTGTATAATAAATTAAATTAACTAAATTTAAATTATTAGCACTACAATAATAAAATAAAAAACAATACGCTTATAAAACTTGAGGTTATGATTTATATATAGGTACCTAATTTCCTTTTTTTTCTATTTGAACTATTTAAAATATGCCGTATAAATGTTACAGTCACTAAGCAAGGATTATGATAAGTAAACTTATTTAATGTCTTTAATCAAAATTAAAATATACATACGCTTTAAGAGAGAGGTTGTGTAGAGTGAGTGATTCTAAAGTAATGGACCTAGAAAACACATGAAGAATTCGATCCATCGCCTCATGAGTAAGTTTTATATTTGCAGCTCTAAAGCCGGTGAACCATCTGTTATGTTCAAGGGCACTGATGATAGGCACCATGTCCCTAACAGAAAAATAATAAACAAATTTAGTGACAATGTTATAGTTGAAGAGACCAAAATATTTTTTTATACTTACTTAGGTTCAAGATGATCGAAATCTTTCAAAGAAAGTTCTCTTGTGTTATGACTAACATAAATAGTATCCACATCCTGATGAAAAAAATATGACTTTATTACATAGATATAAGATCTTACTTATAAAAATAATGTGAGGCAGCGTAATAATTACCCAATAGATAAAAATACTAAGAAATATTAATTAAATAGGTTATAAATTAAAAACAGTCACCAAAGAGGTAATATAAATTTAAGTATACCCATGACACTTCCTCTCGATATGTCAGCCCATGGTAGTCACACATACATGCATACTGGGTTGAAAAGGCACCACACGGAGGTTGTGGAGGTGGATCTGGAATGATCTGTTGGAAGCCATCTACTGACACCCGGTCAACCACTTGCCTATAATATAAAATTTGAATTAAGTAAAAATATTAACATTAAAAGCCTTTAAGAGGTGGTTTAATATTTAAGAAAAATATAAATGAAACTAATTATATTTGCAAAGAAAGTCCCATTATATTTGTAAAACTATAATTATATGTTAAACAAGAAGTGGGACTAGAAGTAGAAAGAAACCATAAAAGAATTTTTAATATATTTCATGTCTAAATATATAATATAATATTTATAATTAACTATTTCTTGTTCTCATAAATCAATATGAACATAATTGGATACAGAGATGACATACCACTACATCATTGTAGTAGTTACTTTTTTCTATTAACACTTTATTAATACTATTACTTTCTAGAATAGCCATAAATATAACAGCAGATTTTTTTTTAAATTTAAATTTAATAACAAATATTTTGAACAGAAACTTAGTACAACTTTACAATGCAATTATATTATTAGTAATGGTCAGGAATATCTAGTTCAATCTGTGCTGACTGATTTGTATTCAATTATATAAGTCATATTAATTGGAGTACTAATGACTTTAACTGGAATTATTTAAAATGATTATAGCTGTCAATTTCCACTAATTTGACAAGTTGCAGTTAAAGAAAACTGAATTTCACCATTGACCCAACCGCTTTCAAAAAGAATATAAAGAGGGTTTCTTCTCTTTAATGAGTAGAAATTGACAGTTGTAATCTAACCGTAATGATTCCAACTACAGAAGGCCCCAACCTCAACTGGAAAGGATATGTTGAGGTTTAAATTTCAACTAGTGCGAGTGGAAATCAGTCAAAATAATAGTTTCAAAAAATATCAAATAAAGAAATAGTAACTTTAAAAAGGCAAAAGAATAGCACTTATACAATTAGTACAAATTGCAATATATAGCGTTTGCTATGAGGTATAAATTATATTTTATTTAATGGACTGAACCAAATATAATAACAATACCACATACGCCATAAGAACTAACAAACTCAAATTTATAGAAATGAATACGTAGGTGTTTGAATTGTTTAATTAGTTACAACAGTAAGTTACATGTTGAATGTTAAATATGCATGTTATACTTAAACATTGAATCAGAAAAACTGTAAGCTACACACTTTTAGAATATTTTAAAATTTGTATACTAAACAGTACTACAACTTACTGCAAAGGCACTCCTGGAAAGATGATTTGAAGCGCAGCACATAATGCGTGTAGCATTGTTTCAACTTCTCCATTTTGGCACACAAATGTATACCATTTGTCACAGATCAAGAAACTCAACTAAAATTATTACAACACATTAACAAAATAAACTATTCACAAGGCACTAATGTATTTTTACAACTGAAAATGAGCCCTCACTGTATTTTCTTTCCTTGTCTCGATCCCTTTTATCTCCAGGTAGTGATAATGACAGTCGATCTAAGTTTAAAAAAATGCACATTAAAATAAATTGCAAACAACCATACAATATAATATCAAAATAATCAATGACTTACCCTTGTTGGAACTTTTGCGGTAAGTAAAAATAATCGACATGGTGAAAATACCTGAAATATTAAGAAATGAAATTATAAATCAGTCAAAATTATTCATAATTCTAAAATGTAATTTTAGAAAATACCTACCAATACTCTATTTTCTGTTTTATCTCCTTTAGTTTCAAGTTTCACTACATTCTTCAGAAGGATTTTTATGCGCTTCCCCAATAGAGCAGTGACACTATCTGAATATTAAATACAAATGCAAATAATAATAGAGAATTACACTTAATCTGTTTAATTATAATATAAACTACAAAAAACAGCTATCTGATCCCTAATACATGGAATAGATAACTGAATAATGAGTCAGAGTATGATAAGCTTTTGTTAAATTTTTAGACGACTTGAAAGAAATTCTTAAAAACAATAATGGTAAAATAGCAAAAATATGAGCAATACCAAATAAGAAAACCGGATAACCTTTATAAACAAGAAAAAACACACTGAAAAAACATAAATAAACACTGTTTTACCGTTCAAATCTTTTGTTAGCTGAGATCTAGTAGACATTTTAACCTTCCGAAAACATTGCGATGCAATGTTTTGAATAAATCGCACTAGTCATAGGAAAACATTCACTGAACGACTGAGAGCTCGGCAAGAGCCGTTCAATTGACATTCCCCATGATAATGAATTTTCCGATTACTTGCTCTTGTACGTTACTGATGCCTAGATCGCTGGGCTAATTGATAGCTACTTAAATGGTCAAATAAATTACTTTACATTAAAATTCAGCAAAGTTAAAAATTTATATTAGTATTATATTTATTTCATTTTAGTTTTTATTTACATTAGAAATATTAAAGTTGAATGGAAAAGTGAAACATGAAAATATCTCAATGGCTACAAGATATTGGACTAGGTCTTTGAATCCGCCAGTTGGATTTTTTCATTCTTTTGAAATAAACTATTACAAAGAATATTCTTCACTCTGTAATTAAGAGTATTAACTTAGTAATCATCAAGTAAAGGTGAGAGGACCTATTTCTTAGAATAATTTAATTTAAAGCTGTTATAATCAATAATTATTTCGAAGTTTCAATAGGATTATATATGTTTAAATTTTATATTTTGCTTTGCGCAAAGATGTCTTCAAAAATTTAGAAACTTCAGAATCCTTGATTAATTATTTTATATACATGTTTCGAAGGAGTTTGGATTAGTTTGTTTTAGTGTATCTTTATTATTATTATTTTGTATTACAATAAAGTAAATTTAAAATATTAATCATATAAAGAGAAATTTTAAAATATTTTAATACCGGAATATAAGAATTATGGATAGGAATGAAAGTCTAAAAATTGTATGAACTTTATTATCAACGATTTTTTTTTTTAAAATCAGTAAAGGAGAAAGGAACACATTTATTTTACTTATACGTTCTCTACTTTCCTGTTTTTATATAGTTTTTAAAAAATGGGGAAAGAGGTAGAAAATTCTCAACTAGCGATTATATAACTGTTCATCCATTTACAATATTAATTTAATTGGTATAATAAGCCCGATACAACCAGTTATACCGTCTAGGTGAATATCCTATAATCGATTAAAATTTGATAAAATATATTTTATTTTATATGTATTTGTGATAAAATATAAAACTATATTTCATTCTATATAACTCAAATTCGAATTTGAACTCTCAACTTAATTAAACTGAACATGATCCATTAGTAAAAACATTGGCAGTTAATATTTACTATAGGATACCTTTATGTTATAGATTGTTAGCAAATTTTTTTGAGAATAGTTTCAACAGTCCCCTGTGTGAGGAGTCACCTGATAGCATTATGACCTTCTATGACCACGTTAACGGTTTCGCAGCCCGGCAGGTCACCATAGAATTTTTTAAAGGGAGTAAAACATCCTTGTTTGTGCCGCCCTACGGAAGGGACTTAAAATGGGGATCCCGAGCATTATTCGGTGTCAGTTACCCTTTAAAGATCCCTATCCTAATTATAACTAGATCGAGAAAAATTTAGGACTCCCACTGTAACATCGTCCGATTAGCCATAGTAGTCTAAAGTGACGTTTAATGAACAAGCAAACAAGCAGTGCCCTGTTTGTATGTTGGACCTAAACAATCACGCATTTCTTTTCTTTTTGTTATTTTATTCTGATTATTTTGTTTAGTCAAACATCAATATGGAGGATCAAGCATTGACTGAAGAACATTTAACTGATGTTGAAGAGGAAGAAAACTTTTTCCAAGACGTGGACACTTTGCAGAACCACGGCATTGTGAGTTAGCTGCCTAATTATACTCTCTACCTTGAATAAATGATGTTATTTTAATTATAAATATTAAACATTTTTCAGAACGTGGCCGATATTAAAAAGTTAAAAGCATCTGGCATTTGTACAGTTAAGGGTGTCCAGATGATGACTAAAAAGAAACTTTGCGCAATAAAAGGATTTTCAGAAGCCAAAGTAGACAAAATTAAGGAGGCATGCCTGAAAATCTGCAGTGTTAACTTCATTACAGCACTTCAAGTCTGTGATCAGAGAAAACACGTCTTCAAGATCAGCACAGGCAGTACAGAACTTGAGTAATATATATTTATATATTTTTTAAATTAATTTTAGCATTTGTTGCGCTCGCATTTTTACTGGATCTATAATTATTTAAATATTTATATTTTTATTATATTAGCTCTGTTAATTATTTGATGGATTGAATCTCATAATGAGTAACATAATGACTGGGTAGTATTAAAGTAAAAAAGCATCTTGTGCCAGTATTGTAAGCATGCAGAGAGGTACCCAACACATGGGCCGAGCATGTCTTTAGAGTGCATAGTTTAGTTTTATAAAATGAATAGTTTTAACTGAAAATAATATTCCAACTAATGCATATTTGTTGCATAAATATAATATTTTGTTTCCTATATACATCAATTTTTTCCTATATGTATATCATTTATGTATGGAGTCATGGAGCGAAACCAAGAGTTCCATGGACAAATGTTTCCAGTTCCCTTTCATATATTAAATTCACCTTTGAAATCCGAATCTCGTCCCTTAACATAATAATTGAATAAATGTATAATTTTATGTAAAATAAAACCTGACCAGCCGAGCTCCTTAGGCAGGTTTATTCAGTAGTTTACCATGAAGGTGACCATATTTTATTAACGCCGAGGTATGGAATGGGCAAGGCTTTAAAAGAAATCTGTATTGATTTTTTTTTTTATTCTTACAAAAAAATTGATTAATATGGCTTAATCCAGTGATGTTTTCTCACATTGTGTTCTTCGGTTCCTGGTTATGTTGGAACACCTAAAAAAAAAAATGTACTACTACAACCCGTGAAGGGTCTGGGGTTCATTACATGTTAGAGACTGTACTGTTTCTTAGACAACGGTTGTGCAGGGAGGTGATTTGTCCTAGACCACGCTCAACCGCAGGGTATTTCCCCCTTATTTTCGGTACCCACTTTAATGAGAATGAGTGAGCCCCAGGATGGTCCTAGATCCTGTATGATCCATCTCCGGCTACAAACAGACTAAATAAAAGTCTTGCCTGCAGCGGGATTTGAACCAGAATTTTCGACAGGGCAACTCACTGCTCTACCACTAAGCCACTCCGCTCCTTGGAGCACATAGTGATACCATATATAATATTTTCGGCATTTGCAAGCAGAGTATGGTTCAAAATGTTAACATGTGTGTTTGCATCCAAATTCTCGTCAGCAGATATGAGATTTCCTACCCCCTGGCTTGATAACAAAGCCACAGCATTGAGCTTCAATTTTCTTAGGATACCAAGACGCTGGGTAGCTCAGTAAATATAGAGTTGGATTGTTGTGCTGAAGATACCGAGATGGTATCCGCTTGTGACAGATAAGTCATTAAATTTGTTAACAGTCATAGAAGAACCCCGTGGGATCTGTAGAATCTCCCACCCAGCCTCTATAAAGTGGTATTCTTATTTGAGGGGAAAACCTGAAGGTTGAACGTAATCTCGGACAAGTTATCTCCCTGCATAAACGTTGACTTAAAAGCAGTACAGTATCTCCAATGTATTGAACTAAAGACCCTTCATGGGATGGGTGTTAGAGGTTTTTGTCGGAATGCCGGGGTTCAGTTTTTTTATACGTCCTTTTCGAGTACTATTTCACTTGTTGCTCATTCCCCAAAGGTTTTTATACGTTCCTTTAACAGGTTCCGCATTCCTAGTAGTAAACAATTGCTAATTGTATTATAAATCTACAATTCCTGCATACTAATTTTGTTGACTCCACAACAAAACAGTTCGTTATGAATACTTACAAATAATTCATTTTTCTTCGGCATGAATGTTCAGTAAATGGTCTAAAACTTCTTTAAACTGTAATATATACTACCTATAATCTTGCTATAAATACCAAACAAGGCACATAGTCAATTAATAATACTGCAATGTTGGTAAAAAAATATATATTGCCTTACTTTTTTTAAAGACGATTTAATATTAATCCTTGTTTAATCAAGTTAAGAGATTTTATGTTTTAATATTTATGGGATGTTTTCAGTTTTTAATGTACTATTTACACTTATGAAGTTGAAGATATTATTAGGTTGTATTAACTATTCTAATAAAAATGCAAATACTTTTTGAGTGATTTAAAGTCAGGTTTTTTGTGGGACAGAAAACGATCAATTAAAAACTATTAAGGATAATTAATTTCAATTGTCCCATTGAAGAATATACAAAATATGATTTGAGAATTATTGTTTTGTTTCCATTTTAATTGTGATTGCACTATAAAAGGGAATTCTTATGCACCAATAGCGAAAAGATTTTTTTATTTTAACAAATCATACACTATTCGTGAATAATTTATCACACTCCGGTTGAGCTTATAGATAACTTTCGTTTAGAAAAAAATCTATATTTTTGGTAATTATTCCACAGGTTATCACTTCGAGTCACAATAGGTTTTAACTTTTTTACTTTAATATTTTCCTAAAATACAAATACATTATAAATAACTTATATAAAAGAAAATGAATCGAATAAATAGTTAAAACTTGTAATTCAACTCGAAGCGACATCCTGCGGAACAGATACCATTTTCAATCTACTATTTACAGTTATGAAGTTATTATTTGGCTTATAAAACTAACCTTATAAAAAGTGAATAAATATACTTTTTGAGTGATTTAAAGTCACGTTTTTTGAGGAACAGGAATAAAGTGGAAAATAAATTAAAATCTATTCAAGGCAATTAACTACAATTGCGCCATTGAAGAATATAAAAAATATTTTTTTGTTTCTATTATAAAACAAACCGTATAAAAAGTAATTCGGGTGCACCAATAGCGAAAACAATTTTTTTAAACAAATCACTGAATAATTTATCAGGCTCCGGATGGGCTATAGATAGTTTTCATTTAGAAAAAAAAACTCTATTTTTTAAAGCTTTATTTTGGATGTAGATGTATGAAGTAGAGATGTTTAGTTTGGGATTTTTCTAAATTTGGCTCATGATTTGCCACAAAGTATGGTATGGAAATTATTTTTCCCCGAAGCATTTAGGGAATTACGTTTATTTGAATCGCTTTCGCTTTTTTGAAGTGTTTATTTTAATCAATAAAATAACACAAATAATGATTAAAAAGCTTGATGAAGAATTATTAAATCCACATTTACTTTATGATCATAAAATATATAATTATAATACTAACGGAGCCCCTTTTTTATGATACATGAAGATACAGGAATACTTGCTAGAAGTGCCAATGATGAGTGAGTCATCGAGGCCACTAACAGACTACCAATATCTGATGTCCTCTATGTGCCTGAGTCAGTCAGTTTATATTATCTAAGCCACAGTTTTCATTTTAATATACACTCAATTTTTGGTAATAACTTTTTTTAACCGTAACTAAACGAATTCACTTAACGAACTACTACTTACTACTTTTAGATCAGTTTGTCTTGATGATAAAATATAATGGTATCTATTCCACAGGTTGTCGCTTTGAGTTGAGTTGAGTTGCAAGTTTTGACTAATAATTCGTTTAGTTTTTAACATTTTCCAAAAATACAAGTTATCATGAGCTTTAGTATCGAAAAGAGAATGTAATTATGGGTAATGATTAGATTTCTGTAATCATTCCATTAAGGAATAAAAGTTTCAACTAACATTTCGAAGTGTAGATGATATGTGTTTGTTGAAACGTTCATTTCTAGATTAAATGATTACCGAAATCAACTAATAATCCTTAATTACATTCTCTTCCATACTAAAGCTCACGATAACTTTTATTTTTGGAAAATATTAAAAACAAATCAGTACCTAAACAAATTACAATTACATAAATTAACTTTTGAGTTTTTCCTAGAAAGAAATCGGTTAAATTTATTACTTAGACTTATTTAATCTTATTTATTATTTATTACCAGTAATTAATTCGAAAATTAATTACAATTATAATTGTATATAACACCTGTTAGATATTATAATTGTATATAACTCCTATTGGATATTATAATTGTATATAACTCCTATTGGATTGGATCAGGATAGGAGGATAAGAATAGGAGAATAGGATTTATATACAATTATAATTGTATATAACACCTGTTAGATATTATAATTGTATATAACTCCTATTGGATATTATAATTGTATATAACTCCTATAAATATGTAAACAGAGCCAGTGTACTATAACTATCCCACTGGAGTGCATGATTCCTACCTTCTTGCATCTTCTGCCCACGGTGACTGGGAAATTCCTTTTGATCGTGCCAACTCTTCTCGGAAGCAATAACTGCTCTTCCTGACTAGAATTCTGTAACAGGGAATTATATTCCATTCTCGTTCATTCTGCTTTGAATTAGGATACTTTTCACGATATAAAGGCGTAGTTCATTGATTTCAAATTTGGCAGAGGTGTTCCTTGAAATCACGTATGAATAGGGATTTTTATATTTTGATAAATTGCAAGGATGTTCAACGAAGCGGATAGTTTGTCTTTCTGTCTCTTTGTTACGCTTCACATAAGTTTCACCTATTTTTGCGTGTTTTCTTGACTGCACCCCCAACTAATTACATCCTATTAAAGAAAGTAATCTTCTCTTTCTACTTTACGACAATATGCCATTTCTGTAATCAAGCCAGCGGCCAGGTACCAAAAAAAGGCTTTAGGTTGCAATAAATTGAAGAGAGCTGAATTTTGATATGTTGTAATGGCCTGTCTGACTAGTGGAAATCCAAGTTTGCTACAAAAAAACGGATAAAAAAACTTTTGGTGACCTAAAAAACTTCGAAATTTTCGGAGTTATTTAGGTTTTTGGCCTATGTCTCCTAATAGGTGTTTTTTTTGATAAAAACATTGGTAACCATTTTTAAAGAAAATTAAATTTGCTATAATTTGAGCTCAACTGCAGCTCTGTGGGCTCAACAGATCATGAGTTACGCCCCTTTGAAAATTGGTCTTTTTTTCCAAAAAGTCCAAATTTTAAGTTTTGCCCGACTTTCTTGAGGAACACCGGCCGAAGGAGTGATTCTACGATGAAAGTCAAGGTATTAAATGTAATTAGCTTTAATTTAAGCACAGACTAAGGCCTGTAGGTGTAACAGATTCTGTGTTACTACGCTTCTTTGAAAATTGGTCATTTTTTCACACCCACTTTCCCAGATTTTCCTTTTTTTAATTAACAAGAGAAAAATAACAACCACAGGCCTCGGTTTGTGCTAAAATTAAAGCTAATTAAATTTACTACAGCTTCGTTTCCCACGACTTTCATCGTAGAATCACTCCTTCGCCCGGTGTTCCTCACGAAAGTCGGCGAAAACTTAAATTTGGATTTATTGGAAAAAATTACCAATTTTCAAATAAGTGTAATTCACAATTTATTAGACCCACAGAGCTGCGGTAGGGCTCAAATTATAGAAAATTTAATTTACTTTAAAAATGGTTACTAATGTCTTTTTTTCAAAAACGCACCGAATAGGATACACGGACCAAAACTGAAATAACTCCGAAAATCTCGAGTTTTTTCGGCCACCAAAAGTTTTCCCATCCGTTTTTTCGGTTGCAAACTTGGATTTACACTACTCAGACGTTCCCTTACAACATATAAAAAACGCAGCTCTCTTCAATGTTTTGCGACCTTTAAGTACCTGGCCGCTGGCCAAATGAAAATTTGGCAATAGTGGATTTACGAAATCTATCGATATTTTGTTATTGAATTTTAAGTCATGTGGTAAAAAAAGGAGATTAATTTGTGTCATATCCCAAAATATATAGCCCACACTGTATGTATCCATGACAACCAATGAAAACACCTGGGCAGAAGTTTCCAGCTGTTGTTAGGTTTTCTTTAGTTTCTTATAACTTTATTACTTCATGCTTATGTTCAAATTATTATCAAATTAATATACTCTTCAAAGTATTAGCTTTGAATTTATTTCATAATAATTTGATAAATTTCAACTTTTAGAGGCTAAAAGGCCTCTGTCAGACACGCCTACTTTGGACACTTGTCTGTTACGACCTGATTTCATGCGATTACTTCAAGTGAGTGCCTACACTGATCGCGTTAAGTTGTTTTGCGGAGGGTTCTTGGCACAGCCGAATTAATGTCGATTTCTGCTGTAGTAGAACCTTCTTCTTGATATGCAGGAGAGTCTTTTAAAAAGCCCTTATTTACGAATTCGATGAGGAATCCAAGGACTGCCACCTTTTTTTTTATATAGAAACAAACTTAAAATATTTAAATTTTATCTTTTAAAGAAATGAAGGATGAACTTCCTTCATATGGTGGACTGTCGAACGAATCTGGTTATCAACTTATCACCTTCACCTATCAATTGACCTTCTGATTTAACTGACCAGTTGTAACTGGTGAAAATAGCAGGTTAAAAAAACTGTAATAAAATAACCGGTTATTTTATATGATATAAATGTTCATCACTATTGAGTTCTAAGTGACCGGAATTAATAATTTAATGTCACAAAACCTAATTGTATTTCCTCGGTCTTATCCTCTGAATCATTGTCCACAAACTGGGGTCCGTAAAACAATTTCGACATAGGTTTTGGTATGTGTTCTCAGGTTGCCGCTTCAAGATGTTTTACAGCAAATTTAACTGTCTATTTGTTTCATTTGTAATATTTTCCATAAATAAAAGTTATCATGAGCTTTAATATGGAAAATTGACTACAATGTATAGAATAGAATGTAATATATGAGTAATGAATAGATTCCGTTAATCATTTCATCAAGAAATAAAAGTTTCAACTGACATTTCGAGGTATAGATGATATATGTTTGTTGAAACGTTCATTTCTAGATGAAATATACACATTTTTCATAATTACGTATAACTAGTAATAATTGGTATTTTTGGAAAATATTAAAAGAATGAAAAGTTAAAACGTGTTATTCAACTCGAAGCGACAACCTGCGGAACACATACCAAAATTTATATACGGAATAACTACCTTAATTTTAAATCCTCAACTTTTTGATTTGATATAAATGATTCATCCAATAAATATCCTACACTTCAAAATTATTAATTATTAAATATTTAACAAGTTTCTAATACTACTAAACGATTACTGGTGCAAAAATATATGTTAGGACGGGGTTCATTACTTTTACACTTAAAACTGTGGTTCCCAACCTCCAGGGGTGCGTGAAGACAAGTCATGGGGTCGGCGAGACCAGTTAAAAATAAAAAATATCTTACTTAATTTGAGTTATTTTTCCCTCATCAGAACTAATTTTTCTTAAATTAAAACTTACAATGTTGTATTTAGTGGTAGTAAAACTATATGGTTTTTTTTTCAATGTAATATTTTTTTTTTTCCGTATGCCTATTCAATTTATTGTGCAAGGGGGAGGGCATAGGAGGAATTTCACTTGAACAGGGAGGACATGGTACAAAAAAGACTAATAACTTGAATAATTTTATAGAAGAGTGTGAAATGGTCGGGAGGGGATGGGTGGGTTGAATAAATTTTACATAAAATAAGTTTATTATATGAAAAGTATTGACCATTTCAGTCTTTTAAGATATATCCGGTCAATCATTTCCACACCAATAAGAAATGATTTTATATTACAGCTGTTTAATAATAATTATTTCAATCAAATTATAATTGCTTTCGTATGATTTATAATACATAGAATATTGTCTTAATGAAGATGTGATATCTCTCAAGAAAGATGCATCAATCACATTGCAATATATCACTCTTCTAGGTCGACTATTGTCAAATATTGATGGGCAGGGAACTGATGTGAAGAAAATTGATATAATAATTATTATAGCAAGTTTTCTCGATTTAAAGAAGAGAGAACAATCAAATAATTACTCCCTCCTCCTTTCAGACCCTGTGATCCTTTAACATGCATAATTTGGATATTTACTTTTCCCAGAATATTTTCATACTAATAACTTGTTGGTCCTTCCTTTCTTCTGTCCATTTTCTATTCGTATTTTTTAATGAATCCTTTACAAAAAGAGGAAAAACCTGTACCACAACAACCATTGAAAGGGTATGGGGTTAATTACATGTTAGAGATTGTACTGGTTCTTGGACAACGGTTGTGCAGGGAGGTGATTTGTCCTAGATCACGCTCAACCGCCAGAATTTCCCCCTTATTTTGGGAGGTTTATAGAGGTTGGGTGAGCCCGAAGAGGGTCCTAGACCTTTAGGATCCATTTCCGGCTGCTAACAGATTAAATAAAAGTCTTTCCAGCAGGGGGATTTGAACCCAAGACCTTCAGCGTGGCAACTCAGTGCTCTACCACTGAGCCACTCTGCTCACTGTGTTTCCTTAAATTACAGTCTATTACCTCAAACGCTATAAATATGTCCAATAAACCTTAACCTTCACTTTTTTATTGATTCTTCGATTTGCTGCTTCCAAGTCTATATTTCTGATTATTGGTCCATATTCAAACAGTTACTTTTGTACGAACTAAATAGGTATTATTCAGTCTAATACATAAATTAAATTTTGAATATTATCGTTGCTTTGATAGTAATATAAAAAAATGCAGCGTTGAGCCTGGGTGCAAAACATCCGCTGATTTGCCTCTATTCAGATGATTATCAACACGGACAGGATCCAAGTTGTCAGGCGATTCTACGTTGTTGATATGCAGCTAGTAAATTCTTCGTCGCGATTATTTTGCGACCTTGTTGCAATTTGACTCATTGCTTTACTGAAGAAGACAAAGTATATTTTTAATTTGAAAAAAATTAAAAACTACAAACGTAGATACAGAAATTAAAAATGCAGTTTCATGCATAAACAACGTATATGTAGAACACAAATTAAAATAGCACAAAGTAGATACTGTAGGTATAGCCTCTCCATAGCCTATACTAGCCATAACCAAAAAAGTGAACTTAATGGCACACATTGACAAGTGCACCAACCTAATCATGACCTCTTATACATGTCGGACTGCATTATTTTAGCAAATTAAGTTGTCCTCTTTGTTGCTAGTCCCTAGGGATTCTTTTATACTTTTTAGCCTAATTTTTACCGGATAGGGTGAAATGACGTAATTTAGTCCTAATTAATTGAGGCAAAAATACATGTTTTTGTAACAGCTGGAGGTATCAACTATTTTCGCCTACGTGGATCGAGAGGTGTCGGCCATGTTGTGTTGGGTTGTCGAGTGAGAGCAACATGGTCAAGTTATTAATTAACGACAGGGATAAGCGGGATGTAGCAGCCGTTCGAAGTTGGGGCCCAAGTTAACCCCACAACTGACAGTTCTAAACAATATTATTGATAGCTACGGAAATTCGTCAATGTACACCCTACAATTAACAAAAATAATTATTTAAATGAGGAAAAAGCGTGAATAGTTCGTGTTTGTTTATAATTACAGTGTGTATTTACAATATAGTCATTTGTGTTATAGTATCCAATTCGATAACTTATAAAAAACCAAAAAAATTTAAACAGGCAGTTAGAGGACTACCTACCGTAGTGAAAACTGAGGACTTTGGAATAACAATGTTCTTTTTTTTTTGAGGAGAAAAGACATGTCCAGGACCGGGATTCGAACCCGGCTCTCCCACGTTTCCGTCGTGGTACTCGGCCACTTGAGCTGTCCTGGGCTTGAGCTATCTTTTCTCTTCAAAATAAAATATTTAAAAATTATAATATTCATAAAAAATAAAATAAATTATAGATGTTAATTTTCGTATTTCTAAAGCTAGCACCACTTCATTTTGTTTTCAATGGAAGTCTTTAGTTCGATTACTTTTAGTTCTTAGTTCCTTATTGTCTTATTCCGAACACGGTCCAACCTTGTTTTACCGATCACTAAAGCACCCGTTCCATAATGGCCATAAGATCTTCGCATTGTCGTGGATATGCAGAATCCTGGTCGTGCTTAGAGCATGGAGTCGAGGTAGTGGATGAACAGTAAGACGATAAGCTCTTGCGGATCTTCAATGATTGCCTACATTTCTAACATTGGGGATGCTTGGTTGAAGATCACAAGATTGATAGAGCTCCCATAAACAAACACATGTATAGAGATATTTAGAATAATATCTCTAGAGTTTATGAATTTATTTTAAATTAATTGTATACGAAGTAGGGCCGTAAAAAAATCTGTGATTACCGCATCGCAAAAGATTTTTTCAATATGTTTCCAGAAATTTTCTCTCTCTCTCTCTCTCTCTCTCTCTCTCTATATATATATATATATATATATATATATATATATATATATATATATATATATATATATATATATATATGCAACGAAATGAGTTTAAAAAATCATTTGGGTATTTGGTTGAAAAGACATTCAATTTAAAATTTATGAGTGACACATGTTAAAGAAATTACTGTGAATTAACTTTAAAATAAAACATGTGTATTAAATAGATAATCTCAAAAAACAAACAATAAATGCATCGTCAGGGGAAAAAACGGACGGTTGAGTGTGATTTCGGAAAAATCCCCTCCCTGCACAACCGTTTCCCTAGACTCAGTACAGTCTTATCCACGTACGAAAACCAAGACTCTTCATGGGTCTTAGCGATAATTTTTAATTTTTTTTATTTAGTTTGGTTTTTTCAGATTTAAAACAAACCTTCAAGTTGTTTAGAGTCCCAATCTATCTATAATATATCAATTTTTCATATATATTTTTGTCTATATTGCCTTATGCTACTGTTGAATGTTTTTCGATTAAGCTGTAGTAGCTTTTCGGCAGATCTCACAGATTTTTTATTAATATTTTCGCACTAGGTCGGTATATATATATATCATATATCGGTATATAGTCATATATATATATATATGATGTACAAATTGATATATATATATATATATATGTAAAATATCAATTTGTACACTTGTTCGTTGAATGCAATCGGCAGACATTGCGTCATTTACTCGGCTATAAGAAAGTGTCGCCGTGGCCGACCTAGTGCGCAAGAACCTACGGTTGATGGGGCCACAATCATTAAAGAGGTGACTTTATGCGGTCAAACGTCAACTAGCCGAATTGCGCCTCACTACTACCATTGCTCATAGTCATTCGTCTGTATATTTAATTTGAAATGTATATTTCGATAAACAGTTATTATTTATGTTTATACGTTGAATTGTACACTATGAGCAAAATACATATATAAAACAAAAACATTAAATTATCAATCTATCTAATTAATGGCACACTTGGTTCCTGCGATTGTATTTTCAAAATAATATCAAATACATGCAATGGAAGTGGTGTCACTGCTACTACTACGTAGCCTTTGCTACCTCTGTCGGCTACCTTCAGGCCACAGCCGTATAATAATTATAGTGGGAGTATCAAGATTCAGTTCTCATGATCTCTACCAACCCAGGTGGGAATCGAACCCACAACTGTAAGACCCCCGCACTAGCAATCTCGGATGTCCTCAATGACAAGGGTGCCCACCTCCTCTCCTGTAACTTACAACTTCTCCTCTTTTTAGTGAACTAATTTTTATGCTACTTAACAACCTGTTTCATTATTTTCATTGCTATTAATTTCACCTGGGTATTTTATAATTCTATTATATAGTGTATTCTATGAAAGTAATCTTTTAAACTTAAATTTTAGCTTCTTAATTTTTTTTTCCTAAACCCAAATTGTAGTTTTAATTGCAAATCGACAGATATTTCCTCGAAAATATATTGTATATTTAAATATACAATTTGTATATTTAAATATATTGTATTAATAAAAAATCTGTGAGATCTGCCGAAAAGCTACTACAGCTTAATCGAAAAACATTCAACAGTAGCATAAGGCAATATAGACAAAAATATATATGAAAAATTGATATATTATAGATAGATTGTGACTCTAAAGAACTTGAAGGTTTGTTTTAAATCTGAAAAAAAAACTAAATAAAAAAATTAAAAATTATCGCTAAGACCCATGAAGAGTCTTGGTTTTCGTACGTGGATAAGACTGTACTGAGTCTAGGGAAACGGTTATGCAGGGAGGGGATTTTTCCGAAATCACACTGAACCGTCCGTTTTTTCCCCTGACGATGCATTTATTGTTTATTTTTTGAGATTATCTATTTAATACACATGTTTTATTTTAAAGTTAATTCACAGTAATTTCTTTAACATGTGTCACTCATAAATTTTAAATTGAATGTCTTTTCAACCAAATACCCAAATGATTTTTTAAACTCATTTCGTTGCAGATGGATTATTGTCCCATCGAACCCGTTCAGAACTACAGTAAACCTCTATTATCCGTCACTCTCTGTTAACCGTCACCTCAGTTTTGAGAAAAAAAAATGTGTATATATTGTTTGGTTGCTATAGTCATAGGCGCCGGCTAATCAAGAATCAAGAATGAATCGTTGTGTCTTGACAACTTCGATTCCTAGAATCTGTTGTTTACTCAAAACCTAGGCTTTCTCGCACACATTTCTTATAAATTAATTATCTCCTCATCTCTAACTAATGTAGCTTCCGCAGTTGAACTACCTTCAGTCTTCATTCTTGTCTTACGGGTACTTGTCGTTTTCTTAAAAGTATGTATAATAATGCCGGAAAAAAGACACAGGAAGAGTTTAGATCTCGCTACTAAGTTTGAAATTGTAAAACGTTTACGAAAAGGTGAAAGTGCTTCAATCTTAGCAAAAATCTATAATATTCCTCGGACAACAGTTAATGTTATAAAACGTATTATTAGTTTAAAAAAATATTTTTATACGTACGTAATACGTAGTACGTAAATAAGTTACGAGTACATATATAATGCCGATTGTTTGAAATGTATTGTTCAATTTATGTGTATATATATAACATTTGTCTCACTCCCATATCCGTCACTATCTTGGTCCCATAGCCTGACGGATAATCGAGGTTCTACTGTATACCTCGATTATTAGTGATTTCTGGACCTTATATATGCGATGTCGGTCAGATTCCTCTATTACACCCTAGCTGAGATATATTAATGTCTGTCACTTGAATTTCTTTGGACTCCTGTGTGGTCCGCTGGTCAATATCCTCAACATCATTATCTCCTCGCAGCTATTGTCCTTATATAGAGGAAACATTCTTTCTAGTGTTGGCAATAATTATTTCAATTGAGTGACACCATTGTCGTAGAATATTATGTCACTTTATCTATATAATGGTGCGTTGTTGTAGTTATTCATCCTTAAAAAAATACTACAATTGTAGTATCTTATTTAAATAAAATATTAGATATCCGCCTTTAAAGCTTAAAAAGTCATGGGTTCCCTAGTAAACAGTGTGAATACTAAATTCTTTGTAATTACTTACAAAAATGCTGGAAAATAGTCTTTTTTTTTTTAAATTTATTTATTGATATTTACTACTGTATAATAAAAATACATCTAGTAAATGTGCTAAGCGATACACAATGACATGTGAAAATGACAAGTAGAGAAACTACCCACTGGTAGTACTCAAATCATAAGTTCAACTAAGAAGTCACGGGGCCATCTTCTTTTCAGACGCCTCGGAGGATTATCGGGAATTGAAGAGGAAGCTAGGTTTAAAACCAGGGGGTTTGAGTGGAAATGAAGTTTGTTATGAAAGGATAGATAGCGGGTTCTGGAAAATAGTCAGAATGCATTTTGTGGATTCAAATGAAATCCGTTTTCAAAGGAAAGGTTATTTAGTAAAATAACTTTATGAATAAAAACAATTTACTCAATTTATTACTCTAATTTTCAAAAAATTCTCTTAAATAGTGAGAACTGTTTATTAGAAAGCCAACGTTTCGACCCACATTACAGGTCTTCTTTAGGGCTTATAATGGTTCTCCCTATTTAAGAGATATTTTTAAAATCCACCCGCACCATTTTCTTCCTCATAAACACAGTATGTTTGTGCGTTGTTGCAAAAATCCACGAATTCAACTTTGAATTTTAGAAAATAGACCTTTTATATGAAACGACCCAATATATACTATATATGTAGTTCTTTTAATGTACTATTATGTATATGTAGTTCTTTTTATGTATTCCAGGAGGTGATAGGGATACTTAATGCAAATCACCTGAACTAATACATTAGAGATCTACATATAGAAAAACAAAATAGCGGTTTAAACAAAATAGTCTTTTTATAGTTCATTCTTGACCTCAATCCTACATTCGCTTGAATCAAGGCTTCCCAAATTTGTTGGTAGTTTGCGTTGATAAGGCATTAGCCAGTTAGGAGTCGTCAGGAAAATGACTGCTCATTTTCTTACATCTCATATATTTATATGATGTGAGCATGGAATGCACAAAGCATGTCAAGTTCACCGGTTTTCAGTTAGTAAAGGAAATAAGAGAATATATTTAGAAGTAAACCTGATTAAATTACAGGTGATGTACACAGGAGGTTCCTACCTGACTACCTTTTTCTTCTTTTTCGATAACCTAATTCTGAAAAGAGAGAACTTTATCAAAAAAGAATAATTTACGAACGGGGGGAAGATCATTGTAAGATAATATTGGATGATATCATGGATGATAATATAACACGGCTGGGAAGACTTTTATTTAATCCGCAGCCGGAGATGGATCCTGAGGGATCTAGGATCCACCTGGGGCTTACCAAGTCACTATAAATGGGTACCCAAAATAATAGGTAAAATTCTGGTATAAAAGTCAGTAACGTGCGAGGATAAATGGAAGATAATATTCAAGTCCGTGGCGGTCAAAGAAAACTCTGAAATAGCTACAACTTTTTTATTGGAATCAAATGTTTCTACTTACGATGCAGATCTTTATCAGGGCACGATACGCCTGTGTTAGGAGAATAATGTGGTTACCGACGTTCTCAACTATTATAAGATAATTATTCTCTGTTGAAGATCTGTTTTTATGATCAAAACTTTGGAAAACAATAAAGATTTTTTTTTTGTAATTTTAGAATCTTCTTTTTCCAACATCCCAACCCTTTTGTCGCCCATTTAATTATAACGATTAAGATAAATTAAATGGTAAAAAAAGATGTTGCAAAATTAATTAATATTTAATAGTGGTGGCTGTGTAATCGTATGTAAGTATGTATTACCTTTTGACGTTATTTATGAATGGACTAGCTGCCAGCAAACGACAAGACTAGCCTTTTGTCCACTATCAATTAAAGAAGTACTTGACAATTTCTCTCCTTAAGGATCTGGCCAATTAGATCTTCTTTATTGCTCCAGTTAATTCACCCATTAATCTAATAGATCTAATTGTTTGTAACAAGTCGAAAACCTATTTTCTATCGCAAATCGATTTAATTTAGTTATTTAAACAGTTATTTCTTTAAATATAAATTCGGATATTTTTTGCCATATACTGGGTCCAAATCGTTTTATTACACATAGATACTATAATTATTAATCTGAAAAAATATCCTTTCAAAAGACTTAAAGATATTTATAGTGTGTTGGGATATTTGAATCACTTATTGGTTTGTTTATTGTTTGTCATATTTAATTTATATCTTCAGTTGTTTTGTGCATATTGTTGCCCTTATGTTTTTAGTTGTCGATATATATAATTATTATTTGTCATCATCATCATCAATATATCCATTCTCTCTACCGCTCATGCAATGTGAGGTTTCCTTCTCTACAGCCCAGACCACACCGTACGATCCTCTATCATTTCTCTTCTTCTATTCCATTTCTGCCTTCTCTATGCGAAGCTTTCCTTGAGACCATTTTCCCAGGTATCTCGGGTCTTCATCTGGACCTTGTTCCGTTAAACTTAGCCTCATATGCTATCTTACCTAGCATGTTGTTTTCCATTCTTAATACATATCCTAACCATCTTAGACTGTTTTATTTAATGACTTTTTCTGCAGGTTCCACTCCTAGGCATGATCTAATGGTCAATTTACAAATTCGATCTCGCCTTGCCCTCACCCCCCTATTTTCCTAAGGCATCTCATTTCAGAAGTCTGGATTTTACTTTTATGCCTGGTCCTTAATGACCAAGATTCGGAAGAGTATGTCAATATGGGGAGGAATGTGGCTTTATACACTCTCAACTTTGTCATTTTTTATACGCTTTATGATTTGTAACATTTAGCCTTCTGGCCAGATAAATCTTTTTTTTTTTCCTGTTCATATCTGTTATTCTAAAGGGACTTAGTCCCAGAATAAAGTTACTTTTCTATTATATTCAAACTTTGTGCCCTTGGATATTAATATCATTGTAGGTAATTTTAATTATTAAATATAATGATTTGTTGTTAAACCCTTTAAGTTACGGTAATATGGCATGGCATGGAAAAAATAACAAATGATATTAAAATGACGAACAAATCCTACCGTAAAGACTTTTATTACCTCATATAAAATCCATAATATGTATGTATATATATATAGATATAGATATATTTGTTATTATATAAATATTTGCTGTTTCAGTAAACTGCTGGGCGGCGGGATCGAATCGATGTCGATCACCGAGGTATTCGGAGAGTTCCGGACAGGTAAGACCCAGTTGTCTCACACGTTCTGCATCACCGCCCAAATTCCAAACAACAAAGGATACACTGGTGGTAAAGTCATCTTCTTGGACACGGAGAATACCTTGTATCCTTAGTTACAAATAATTACTGACGTAATTTGACATCAATTCTTTGATTAATCTTAAAAATTAATGATGCATAATTGGATAAAATGTAACTTAATTGATTTTTACTTTACACTATTGTTCAAAATAGCTTTTATGCGGCAGACATAGTCGAATTCTTAGGCACCGAATTGAGTGGTAGACCACTGAGTCGCCATGCCGAAAGTCCTGGATTCGAAAGGGATCCAGGACCCCCCTGGGGCTCACCCACCCTTTATAAAGTGGGTACCCAAAATAAAGGGGAGAATCTGGCGGTTGAGCGTGATCTAGGACAAATCACCTCCCTCCACAACCTTTGTCTTAGAAAAAATTGTTTCTAGGACTCTACCATGTACTGAGCCTCAAACCTTTCACGGGTTTTAGTGGTACAGGTTTTTTTTAAAGTAAGAATATTACATATTACGATATGAATATTATATACATTACAAAACTCTTGGATAACCGAGTTTAAAATTCGAAACCTGTTTGAAAAGTGAAATTATCATTCATTTTATTAGTCAAAATATCATATTATATATAAATTACTGAGATGGAAGTCATCTTGAATGAACTGTTTTGCACTCAACTGGCTGCTTCACACTCAACCGAGGCAGCGTGCCTTTGTATGACTCAGTGGAGTGGCATTGCCTATGCTCGTGTGTACTTGATAAAGTGTTTCTTATTCAGAGTACTTAATTATTTTGGGTTTATATCTGTCTAAGTTTTAAATTATTTTGAATATCCAAGACCTTTTTATTATGTACTTTGTTGTCATAAGTTAGTGGTGAACTTAAATCGTTCCGTAACTGCTTTAATAAACATTTGCGCGAAGTACGTACATTAATGAGCTATCTTTACCTACGTCTACCTACGTTACCTACGTCGCGAGTTCGAGACCCACTTTGGTAGATAAATCATTATTCCAATAGCGGGTGTGTATATCTGTCTAACTTAGCTCTAAATAGGTATCTTAATATTATAGCAATCCAAATAAATGTACTACAGTACTTTTACTGAGTCCAATGCTTTGATGAGTTGTAGTGGTACAGATTTTATATTTACTAATTCATTCCCAGTTTTGGTATTGATGAAAGCCTGGACGCCAAATTGTGTCGAAAATTATAGCTTAATCGAGTTCGATCCTTGATACTTTCCTCAAAGTACTCTGATTTAGTGGTATTCTAGTACACTAAATTATAAATGTTGAAAATAAAAACATTGTACATCTACATATTGCTTATAAAAAATAAATAAATAAAACATTAAAAACCTGAACCACTACAACCCTGATGAAGGGTCTGGAGTTCAGTACATGGTAGATACGGTACTGTTTCTTGGACAAAGGTTCGGGAGGGAGGTGATTTGTCGTAGGTCACGCTCAAATGAATGATTACCCCTTGTTTTGGGTAACCACTTTATAGAGGCTGGGTTCTAGACCTTACAGGATTCATCTCCGGCCGCTAACAGATTAAATATAAATCTGCCAGCGAGCGGGATTTGAACCTGGGATCTTCGTCATTGCAACTTAGCGCTCTACCGCTGAGCCACTCCGCTCCCTAAATAAAACATTGTTTTAAAAATAAAAATGAGCAAAAATTATAATGATTTTTTAGTGGAATGCCTTGGAGCTAGGTTGCTGTCATTATTCCATGTGTCTGTTGATGTAAGATGTGTTGCATTTCGTCTTCTTTGATTATTGTCCTGATGATGCCTGAAATGGCGAAACGTTGCCTGGTTATTTTTTCAAGTATTTTAGGGACTTGAGGCTTTGCTCTTTGGAATTTTTACTATTGCATTAAAAAAATATATATATTAATTGAAATTTACAACTGTATTACAACAACATAACCGGTAAATATAATGTATAATACATAATGGCATGAATAAAGACAAGTTGAAAAACTACTCAGTAATAATACTCATCGATTGCATTCTAAATTATATTTTTAATTTAAAATTAACAATTAATTACACAGTGCATTATTATTATTTGATTATTCGGGGATATCAACAATAAATTTATTAAATTATGGAGTTAATTGATAAAAAATAAGACTTTCTATCATGCGTTATTCCTAGTAAAATAGAGATCGGTGGTGGGCATTGAATACACCACTCATGAACAATATGCCCCGTACATTGTAAGGCCAGGTCACAGGGTTATCGCGTTATACACAATCGATGTTTATTTCCTTTACCTAACTCAAGAAATATAACTTTAATCTTCTAGAAATAATAGCATTTTCTCTTCGACTTTTAAATCAGTCATCAATTTTATTTTATTTATCATTTATATCTAATTATATTACTACTCTTTATTAAAATTTCATTAAAAAGGACAAGGTGTAATTTATGTCAAATAGTTTGCATACTTAACAATAAAAGGAATCATTTAAAATTATATCTGGAGCATAAATGAAGTCAAAACTTTAACTTAATTCATCAAGAAAATCATAAATATATAAGCATCTAAAGAATGACTTGCTAATGTAACTTATATGTATATGACATAAAAGGCTTATCCGCGCACATTTAATTATTAAAGAAAATCAGCCAACATGTGAGAAATGTTTCCATATAGGCCAGCGGTCGGGTACCAAAAAAGGGCTTTGGTAATTGAAGAGAGCTGCATTTTTGATATGTTGTAAGGGCATGTATGAGTAGTGTAAATCCATGTTTGCAAACGAAAAAACGGATGGGAAAACTTTGGGTGCCCGAAAAACCTCGGGAAGACTGGGTGGCTCCCCCCCCCTACATAGTAGTACATACTAGTACTACCATTATATTTTGTATAGGCAATTTACAAGTAAATATTTATACTTTACAATAAACAAGCTGTTTTGGATCGATTCGTGGTGTACAAGGTTATTTTCATACAACGCCTATTTTCCTCGATTTTTCTTTTTTTTAATTAACAAGAGAAGTCCCACACCTACAGGCCTCGTTCTGTGCTTAAATTAAAGCTATTTAAATTTACTACAACTCCATTTCCCTTATATTAAAACTTTCATTGTAGGTTCACTCCTTTGGCCGGTGTCACGAAAGTCGACCAGAACTTAAAATTTGGACTTTTTGGAAAAAAATACCAATTTTCAAAGAAGTGTAACTCACAATTTATTAGACCCACAGAGCTGCAGTTGGGTTCAAATCAAAGCAAATGTAATCTACTTTAAAAATGTTTTACTATGTTTTTTTTTTTTAAACCAAACCGAATAGGATATACGGACCAAAAACTGAAATAACTCCGAACATCTTGAGGTTTTTCGGCCACCAAAAGTTTTCCCATCCGTTTTTTCGGTTGCAAACTTGGATTTACACTACTCAGACGTTCCCTTACAACATATAAAAAACGCAGCTCTCTTCAATGTTTTGCGACCTTCAAACACCTGGCCTCTGGCCTAATATCTTTGAGAGTTGTGCAACTTACCAAAGTTCCATGTATAAAATAGGACTAATTGCCAATGTATCCATGGTTATGGGAAATGAGGAAAAATACGTTAATAAGGTCATCACTTTTCTTTCGAAAGAATGATTAATTAAAAATATTTAATTATCACCTCTTTCTTATTTTCTCTTATTTTTTGCATATATTTTTTTTCATTAATCGTTATTTAATTATTTACTAATATTTTAATTATATTTTTATCTTAAATTCACCAAATAGTTTCTTATAACTTTTATTTAATTCTCTATCTATTTTATTTTTCATTCCTTCTTGCTATTATAGAAATTATTACTTAAAAAAACAACTTAAATAATATTTATACCAAATTAAACTAAGGCGTTGATCAGTTGTTTTGCGCGTCTACTTCAAAACAACCAATCAACTAACTGATGTAAAATATATTTAATATTTAGTTTTAAAAATTGTTATAAATTTATGTTTAGTGGAAAATAGTTGACTGGATATTTGTAATAATGAATTGAATTGATCATGGGGTGCAGTCAAAAATAATAAAAAATAAGCAAAACTTATTTTATTATGCCAACGTTCGATAATGAATGAATGCCATATAGAAATTTATCACACTATTTATATATATATATATATATATATATATATATATATATATATATATATATATATATATATATATATATATATTACATTCGTCATTACATAATGTACCTTATTCTTTAATTTTTTCTCAGAGGTAAATCTGTTGTACTTCCTCGGTCCTGCAATGTTTTATATAGTTATTTTATGTTTTTTTCTCAGCCCCAGCTATTTTACCCAATTGATGAGTGTTTTTTTTTTCTCGTTAATTCTATCGAACTTAATTTCAACTCCTTCAAATTAGCCTGGCCCTTTAAATACTAACAATGACGCATATTTAAAAAGAAATTGTTGACAATTTAGGGATGGACTATGTCGAGATATACACGACATAGTCTATCCCTGAATCGGTGGAATGAGTCACAGGTGGAAGGGCTACATCTCTGTAAATTTTTGACCCGAACTTGACCCTGTCTTGGGGCTAGATCAATATTGTACAATAACCTTCGATGACTTTCCGGCTAATCCCATCATAAATAAGTCATTTCAGAGTGGAAATTGTATTCGGAATAGTTGTGTAATTGTATAATTCACGAAAAAAAATGCAATCCTTCTTAAGAAAATACATCGAGAATTCAGTAAGAGTTTAACATTTATACTTTTTGGATCCCTGTATTTTGTCATTTGCATCCCAATCGAAATTGATTTGAAAGAGCAAGACTTCCAAACATTTTTCAAACAGAAAAATTGATCTGGTCTAATAATAGTTTAAGGGCAAAAGGTCGACCCTGAATACATTAGGTCATTCAAATTTATATAGGATTTGAAATTGATACGTTTATTGTGTTGTGGTCAGTAATAGGTACAGACTGTACTGTTGTAGTAGGTACAGTCTGTACTGTTGTAGTAGGTACAGACTGTAATGTTTCCAAGACAACGGTTGTTCAAGGAGGTAATTCGGCTGAGGTTATACTCTATACCAGGTTTTCCTCATCATCAACGATACCCACTTTATAAAGGCTGCGTCTGTCCTAATAAGTTCTGATCTCACAGGTTCAATATATGACTGCTAACAGATTAAAGAATTTGACTCCCACGATTCTGTTTGAACCCTTCATTACTAACCTCTACAGATAATGGGCGACCTGTGGTCTAGTGGTTAGCGTAACAAACTACTAAACCCAAGATCGCAGGTTCGTAGCCCGGTAGGTGGCCCTAGGATTTTTTTAAGTGAGTAAAAAATCCTTAGTTACGCTGTCCGTAAAGGGGGGTTAAACGGGGGTCCCGAGCCTGTACGATGTCAGGTATTCGTTAAAAATCCCTATCCTAATAAAACCTGGATAGGCAAAATTTAGAGCTCCCACTAGAGCATCGTCCGATTAGCCATAGCAGCATAAAGTGACGTTAAATGAACAAACAAACAACCTCTACAGACTGAGCTAGCTACCTATGCCTCTCCCTGTGAACATTTGCAATATACTAATAATAATAAAAAATTAATTTAGATCGTTGATATCAGTGGCATAAAATTATTTTTTAAAAATCTGTTCTCATTTTTAGTAGGGATTGGAAAAACTCTTAAAGGTATTTTAACATAAGTGGAACGCACCGTGCTCATAAAACACAAGGGAGGGTAACGGAAGAGAATTATTATGAAACCCATTTACAATATTTTTCTTGAAGCTCTACAATTACTCATCGAAGCGGAAAAATTGCAAAGGAATTATGGATTTACTTAAATAATAATTATCAAACTAGAGTCTCTTAAAAACAAAAATCATCATAATATATACATTACAGTTTCCCAAACTCCTGTTGAAATGAAAACCTCCCACTCCCCTTCTTACCCAATAAATTGTTTGGGAAAATGAAAAAACAACAAATACTACATTGAAAGCAAAACATTTTTTTTTTTACTGTTAAGAAATGTGCTCGACCCTGTGAGAGACCGGGGATCCTCCAGGGGCTTACCCAGCCTCTATATCAGTGGTTCCCAACCCTTTTTGTACCACGCCCCCTGGTACAAAATGTGTATGGGCATACGAAAAAAACAATAAGTATTAAATTGAAAAATTGTAAAATTTAGTTTTACAAACACAAGTTTCCAATTAGGATAAAGAAGTCCTTGTAATGGAGAAAAATAACAATAACTCAATGAGAAGTGTTTTATTTTCAATTGTACCCCTAAGGGAGATTTTTCAAAAAAAGATCACAAACACTTTATGTGACAAATCACATTCATATAATTATTGATATAATTATTTCTTAATAAATATATTATTATTATTATAGTTTCTAATGGTCTCGCTCCTCCCCTCCGATTGTCTTCACGTCACCTAGGTTAGGAACCACTAATATACATCCTACAGTATTAGTAAGGAAAATTGTATTCGAGTTATCGATAGTGGTAATTATATTTTCGGTTAACTACGTTGTATCTGACTTTAGCAATATTGATGAGATAATTCAACTTTTTTTTTAGTGGATTATTTAAATATTTATTCCTGTTTACTTAATATATTTGTTACAATGACTTCATATGATAAACAATAACTTATAAATTGATCCTTGACGGAAGCATAGCCGACCGGATCGGCTGAGACCGATCTGCGACAGATTCAACTTGGACCAGAACGCGGTGCTGGACAACATCCTCTACGCCAGGGCTTACACTTCCGACCAGCAAATGGAGATCCTCGACTACGTGGCGGCCAAGTTCCACGAGGAAGGAGGGATATTCAAACTATTGGTGAGTCGATCCATTTTCTAAATTATTTACGTGCTTTAACATATGAGTAACGTCAATTATAAATTAATATTAAGAGAAAACTGCATAAAATCCTGCCTGCGTGAGTTCTAGAACACAACAGTTTAAAAAAATATTATATTTATATTTATCTACTACTACTACTCTACGGCGCTACAACTCGGTGAAGAGTCCTGGCCTCCACCACCCTCCTCCAATCTTCTGTGTTCCTTGCAGCCGATATCCAGCTCCTGACTATCAGGATATCCCTCGGGACTATCGGGATATCTCTTCACAGCATCCGACCACCCCAGCTTCGGTCTCCCCCTTCTTCTTGTGCAGTAGAGAGGTTCTATCAAAACCTTTTTAAAAATGGCCTCGTCTTCCATTCTTGCCATCGCTTTCCTTGTTCTAATCATTAAGGAGTAAACAACATCTGCTTCGTTGTTATATTTATCTATTACTGTAAAAAAAACAACATTAAAACATTTTAGCCATTTATAAATGTATCTTTTTATTAAAATCTTTTTCGTTGAATTAATGCTCACAAAGAGAAACAATGTTCAGGGATTTAAATTTTTAACTGAAATATCATTTATTATGAAATATTGAAATTATCAGACATAGAACAATTTTTAACTCTCATAAGTATTTGAAAATTATTAACAAAAATATATAATAACAGATACAATTTATTTATTTATCGGCTCGACAGGCGCCTGAAGCTGCCCTTGGCCCTCTTACCTGCCTTCTCCCACTCATTTCGGTCAGCAGCATGTCCGCTGGACACTCCAATCATCCTCAAGTCCTCAGCCACTGCGCCCTTCCATCTTCCTCTCGGTCTTCCACGTGGCCTGGCTCCATCCGGGGTTCCATTAGATAATTTCTTTGCTGCTCTCCCATCATCCATTCTGACAAGGTGTCCCAGCCATTTCAAGCGCTGAATTCGCACGAAATGGGAAACTCGGAGATCGTCGTATAAGGCGTAGATCTCTTTGTTCTTTCTTAAACGGTACCTATATACCATTTTCTCTAACAGGCCCCATGATGCGCCTCAACACTTTCCTTTGAAACCTGTCAATCTTTTCAGCCAGGATCTTTCGTAGGGTCCAGGTTGCATAGAGATAGGTCAGTACAGGTCGGATGATTGCTTTATAGAGCTTCATTTTGGTACCCCGACTTAGTAGTTTACTACAGAGTAAACTTCTTAGGGCAAAAAATGCTTTGTTAGCCCCCATTATGCGATTTTGAATTTCTTCTTCTTCGTCTACCCGATTATTTACTATAGAGCCGAGATATTTAAAACTAGAAACGCATTGGAATGCATACTGTACCACAACATATTCCTTCGGCGGGTTTATAGGCGTTTTCTTCCTAAGCACCATAAGTTTCGTTTTATCCTCATTTATGGATAGCCCCATTCTTCTAGCTTCCCCTTGCAATCTTTCACAGGCCTCCTTGATCGCTTTGAAGGATTCCCATCTCTTCCATTGCCAGGAACAGTTCTTTTCTGATAATGGAATCATAAGCTGCTTTAAAATCGATAAAGAGAATCCATATAATCTTGTTAAATTCCTTTGTTTTTTCTATTATTTGCTTTTGGCTGAATATCTGGGCAATAGTCGATCTGTTCTTTCTGAAACCCCCCTGATAATCGCCCAACCGAGGTTCCACAACTTCCACAATTCGGTTGTATAAGATAGCAGAGAATATCTTGTAAGACGTGTTCAGGAGGCTGATACCCCAGTAATTCTTGAAGGTCTGTGGAAACATCTTTCTTCTTGAATAACGGTATGAATCCTTCCAGCTATCCGGCATTTTTTCGGTCTCCCAGATATTAACTATCAGATGAGTCAGTTCCTCAGCCAGTGTTGACCCACCTATCTTCAAAAACTCCGCTGGGATGCCATCTGAGCCTGGAGCCTTGTTATTCTTGTAGTTGTCCAAAACCAGACCAACCTCCTCCGAATCTGGTGGGCTTCATGGTCATTTTCATTTTCTTGAGATTCCACATCAGGGTACTCAACAGATACAATTACAAGTATAATAAATGATAGCAGTAGCAAAAAACTTAATGACTTGCTGAGAATAGAACTTTCATATAATTTGAAAACGACTGTACGGAATGTACCAATGCCACCCCTATAGAGAAAAAATTAATTAATTTTTACTGTAAAAACAAATGAAATAAGGCTGATTGGCTGTGTTAGGAGCATCTGTATTGTTAATGAATACGTTGATAATTTTCTGCCATTTTTTAACACCGAGAATTTCGTTAAAGAAAATCCGTGAATTTGGATATGACATGACAATTCCATTGCTTTGTATGTCAAAAGAATACAAATGCAGTGATTTTTTTTTTTTGTTCATTGGCGTTCTCATTTCTTCGGTTATCCTGATAATGACATATTTAACTGAAGACAGTAGGTCGGATAATCGACGCTCTACTGTATTTTAATATAGGTAACTAGTATTGGTTAAGAGGGGATGGTTATAATTTAGTTGAAAAAGGCTTTAGTGAAGTTAAGGAATGGATAATTAGGATTGGACTAATATATGGGTGGGTTTGAATAATAATAATAATAATTTATATCAAATAAACACTTCCATAATGTTATTCGTTTGTCCTATATAAATCAAATCAATTTAAATTGAATTCACATAATTATGATCTTAATAGGTAACATAATATATACATATTTATTACTACCATAATTAATAGACTTTTTGGATTGTCATTAATCATTACAGCTTGAACAGTTTACATAATTTTGATTTCAATGAATTACGTAACTTATTAAATTGAACGATAATTGCATTTTATTGCTAGTATAAAAGGTTTATTTTTTTTGTAAAGGTTGAAAGTTATGTCTATTAATTTTAGATTTAGCTTTAATAATTTTAGAGGTCGTAAGGACTTGACAACTATGCCATAGAGTATTAGGTTCAACGCGTCAATTAACAAAGTTACACACAATGGCAGCCATGCCCTGGTAGCTAAGATTAAACTTTAAACAACGTATTAAGGGCCCGTACACTTCAAGCGATCAAGAGAAAAAAATTAATATATCGCGTTACCATCAAAAAAATAATTTATTGTTTGTGGATTTCTCGGTTACTTCAGAGTCCAAATACAATAATTTGTTTTTTTTGTTTTTGTAAGCTTCAATAGCAGCCATTTTTGTACTCCAAGAAAAAAATGTATATTTTTTTATGGTTTTGGATGTAACATATATCGCGAAGAACAAAAACAACCTAGAGTAATACAACAAAAATTAAACGTGCATTAACAAAGATCAAGCTGATTATATATACACCCCCCCTCAAATTTTCTACAAAATGTGTTTTTGTACTTAAGGAAGCGGATTCGTGCTGTTTTCGTAGTCAATTAAGGGCTAACCACTGGTTTGAAATGGAGCTATTGCTTATATTCAACTTCCCTCAATACAATCATTCCACTCTTCATAGAATTCGACGGAACCAATTATTAATCCTAGCTGCAGATATAAATATTAAATTATCCACAGTAAATTATAGTATAAAGCAGAAAAGTAAAGAATTTTTTTCTTATAAGGAATATTTCCTAATGACTATAACAAATTGACATCGATCGAAAAAACAACTTTTCAGGAGAGTGAATAAACTGTTTCAAGTTTCATTCAAAAACATTGCGTATAGTCGAATGTATTTTACTTATGTCATTATACGTGGTTTTGGCTTTTAATTAGTCAAAAAATACATTCGTTAATTGATTATATATTATTTATAATTATTTTTCTATAATCTACAACGCAATTATCTATGAGGCGTCTTCGTTAGTTAGCATTATAATACTTTAAATAGTTCTGATAGATCGCAATTGCTAACTACTGAATAAATCATAATCGATAGTCAAGTTTAAAACAAAACGTCGGTTCTACAAAAAATAGCAACAACAAGCACACGAACCTGACCTATTAAATTCTTTGATATACTAAAAATTTGATTTTGTTGCTATTCGAACCAGACTAACTCAAACGCAAATGTGGTAAGGCTTGAACATTCCAATTTAAAAAAAAACAATGTTCAGAAACAACAAATTATTCAATAAAATAGAGCCAAAACTCAAAAAGAAACACTAACATTTGTTATAATGCAAATGGAAAAAACCACAAGGAAAGCCTTATGTTACTAAAATCTGGCGTAAAACAAACACTTAAATACAACATACAACGTACAACTACTTTGTCTGTTCAACGTCTTGGGGTGGAGGTGCTGTCTCAGGTTAATTGTTGGGATGTATTGCACTTTTTTCTTTGAGATGTGATTGATATAACTCTTTTTTGTGTCTTGATAATGCCTGAATAGGTGAAACGTCGACTGCTAAGTGTTTGTTTTACTCCAGATTTTAGAAACATAAGGCTTTGCTTGTGTTTTTTTCCATTTCCATTATAACAAATTAATCACTTTCGAAACTTATTATTTCTATCAACGAAATATACTTTGGCTTTATTACATAAATACATCTCTCCCTCACCTAGGACCGTGCTCGGATCTTGCCATAAAAATTAAATATATACGTGAAATCGTTATACTAAAAAAATATATTTCAAATAAATAATTAATTTTTTATATTTTTTTTTGGAGATAATAAGCGATAGACTTGATGATAGCAACATCAAAAATACTTAAATTACAAGATGATACTTTATCAGGAAAGGTCTTTTGAATGTAGCATAGTTTTACAGTCCTCGCCTCTTTTCGGTTGATGAATTTCCTGAATAGAGTTTATAAAAGAGTGCAGTGGGGTTTAAAACCTTTTCAACACTCTCTCTCTCTCTCTCTCTCTCTCTCTCTCTCTCTCTCTTTAAATGGTTCACCTTAAGGACGCAGTTTGGTATAGAAACTCCAAATAAGTGGACAAAACTCACTGTATCTTCTACATCATTTCAATTAAAATTAGTATCTTCGTTTCCTCAACCGTTTTGATATGAACTTGATAAGCAACTAATTTTTAATACAAATTAATAAATACATAATTTCGTCAATTTGGCATGGTTATTAGAACAATATAGTTTCGAAACGTCGTCAAAAAATGTAGGACGAACAGACTGAATCTCAAGAGATTACTGTATCCACTATTTTGTCTTAGAATATTAAAAATATAACATAAATAAAATAAAATATGACTGTTTTGCACAACCGAAGAAATAACTGTAATAATCGTTAGATGAGATCGCACCGTTATATAAAAGTGAACGGAACATCGTATTTCCAGAAGTCTTGAGGTAGTTCTTCAGGAATGGCGTGCCCATTTATATGTATATATATATTACAAATTATATTTATAAAATTATATAATAATATAATGTTATTATAATATTTTACGAAAAATTAATATTATTATATTATATAAGAAAAAGTAAGACTAGAACTAGTTTTAAAATGTAAAATGAAACAAATTAATACATATGGATAAGGCAAACATAAGGCCGGGCGCACATTGAGACGCAGTCCAACGCAGGGTAGGGTAGGTTAGGCAGGGCATCGTAGCAAAAAGTTTTGTGATACATAGGTTTGAGCGAACGAGCGTTAGTTGAAAGGCAGGGCAAGAAGTGTTCAGTGCATCTGTGAACCTGCTTCGCGCAGTGTTTGTGACACAGATTACTGCGAATGTGTCAAGCAGTTTTTGTTAAAATTTATTATATTTCATATCATTTTGTTTCAATGTTATTTGCAAATAACATATTATTCATAATATCACTATGGATGAAAAATTAATTGAAGCCGTTATTCACCACAAACCAATTTTTGGAATTGATCAACTTTAAAAATACTATGCTGAACAAAACAATTGAATACTTATGGTGTTTGGGATCAAAACCGGATAGCTCTAAAATTTCAAAATAGCATTTTCACATTTTCGCTAGTTAAGTGAAGTAATTGTAGTAATTGTCTCACACGACAGTTTTTCTCATTGTTTTAATTCAGTCGTGAACTTGAAGTTTCGGGAGCATACAATTGCTTAAATTAATTTATAAAATTAAACCAGTGCAAAATGTGATTAAGTCAATTGTTGAAATTTCGGAGTTATCCGCTTTATTTATTTTCGATGATGTGGCTCAATTGAAGTGATCTTTTAGATGAAGGAAGTTTGGAAAATGAGGTCAGAATGCTTTGCGTGATCCTCCTGGGACATTTGCAAAAAATCGATAATATATAAAGTTTACTTTTAGAGACTTAAAATATACTTTTTACTTGTAAATCACTTTTAATGTTAAAATGTGTTTTTAAAATGTGATTTTTTTATGAACCTGACTTAAAACACATTCTATTTATGTTAATAGTTCGTTTTAAATCTTAGGTCAAACGAAAAATATTAATTGCATTTTCATTTCTCCATTTTTAAAGTTACTTAAGTTTGTTAGTATTAGTTGTTTGTTTTACACCTTTCGGATCTTCTTATCATTCTATATAATTTAATTATACCTTTTACTTATAATAGTTCGTATCATAGCCAATAGTAATAGTAATCGGAAAACGTTAGGTTCGTCTGAAGAACTACTTTCATTTTGAAAAGTATTTATATATTTATTATTTATTACTTTAGCCAAAATATATATTACAAAATTACACATACATTCTATGTTATAAATCATTCGACATCGTATGCAAATGCAGCGTGCAATTCCACGGCCGTTGCCTAAATGCCTTGCATTTGAATATTTGCATATTCAATTGAAAATTCTATTTCCTTAAACCAGAAATAGAATATTCGACATCTAATATTAGGATTGGCATAGTTAAAGTCATAACAAATAAAAAGCAATAAAAATATGTTTATTTAGTTTAACAATAAAATGTCAGTTAAAATTAGCCGTCGAGCCAAATTAGCAACAAACTGTGATGACATTATGGTCATTAAGGATGACTTTATTTGTAAGAAAGTAAGGAGGATTGTGGATTTTACGAAGGCTTTTTGATTGATTGGATACGAGAGGAATTCGATGGCTTAGTGAAGCTCCAAAGCTCTACTCCGTAAGTCCAAATAGGTCATATGATAGTAATGTATATGGTTTTTTGGTAAGTAATTTGGAGCTTGAAACGTTTGTCGAGTAAGTATGAAGTAGCCTGAAGGATTTAATAGTACAGTGTGAAATCAATCATATTATTACATTTTTGTTTGCCATTTTTTGATGTTTACTTATGATTTAGTTTCGAACCTTGACATTACAAATAAAGCTGGATATTAATTGAGGACATACCCCTCGCAGGTGATTGACTCCATCATGGCGCTATTCCGGGTGGACTACAGCGGACGCGGAGAGCTGGCGGAGCGGCAGCAGCGGCTAGGACAGATGCTGTCGAGGATCCAGAAGATATCGGAAGAGTACAACGTGGCGGTCTTCATCACCAACCAGATGACAGCGGATCCTGGCGCCTCCATGACCTTCCAGGTACCTTCTCAAGGATCCAATCCATTTTATTTAGATTGTTTATAACTGAATCATAATTTCTTAGAAATTAAATTTTATTTTGATGGGATCCTATTTTTTTTTTTAAAAGAAAAAACGCCATTCACTAAATCTTAAACTGAACCTACTAATGTGTTCTCTATTAAGAAAAAAACTCAAAATTAGAAACAAGACGAAAATTAACCACATACACTTACTTGCTAAAACCACTTTGGACATATGCATTCCAAATTTACGGCATCGCTAAATATACTCGCAGAAAACGACTACAGACTTTCACAAAAGCACCCTGGTATGTCAATGACAAAACTCTGTATACTGACTGAAAAAACTAACGGTTTGCGAACTCATACGAACATACTATAAACCCTTTCAAGAAAAACTACACGGACAACCAAGCCCATTAATAGAACAAATGCCCGCTACTCTCATATCTGAGAACACTAGGAGGAGACTAAGAACGTGCTTGAGGGATTTGTTGTTTGTGCATTTAATGTCGCTTTATGCTGCTATGGCTAATTGGACGAGGCTAGTGGGGGATCAAAATTGTCTTTATCAAGTTTAATTAGGATAGGGATCTTTAACTAGTACCTGCCATCGTTCAGGCTCGGAACCCCCGTTTAACTAAGGATTTTATACTGCATTACTGTACTAAAAATCATAGTGCCACCTGTGGCGCTACAAACCCGCGCTCTGGGGCTTAGTAGGTTGTTATGCTAACCACTAGGACCACAGGTCACCCAATTGTTTCATTTTGTCATAATATGACATAAATAAAGTCATAATATGACATATTATGTCAGTAATGATTTTTAGGACATCTCAGGTTAAATATATTGACAAATACCTGCCTGTTTAACGTGACTATCCCTAACCTAATCTTGAGTTTCTCCTTTGTTTTCTCATTTACACTTCAGTCAATTGTCAACATTGGCAACCCTCCTATATTGACAACTAACACAGCAAACACGACTAAGAATGGGCGGGCAGCTTCGTACAAGAATACCCTTGGCAATTTTGATAAGAAAACATTTTGGTAACTATTCCGCAGATTGTCGCTTCGAGTTGGGCCCCAAACAATGAGTTTTAAATTTTCATTCGTTTCCCTTTCAATTCTTTTTCAAAAAGACAAGCTATCGTGAGCTTTAGTATGGAAAATAGAATGTAATTATGGGAAATTTGTTAACTTCGATAATCATTCCGTCTTGAAATGAACGTTTCAACAAACATGTACCATCTATACTTCGAAATGTTAGTGTAAAATTTTATTTCTTGATGAAATGATCACCGAAATCTACTCATTACCCATAATTACATTCTCTTTACCAACTAAAGCTCACGATAACTTGTATTTTTGGAAAGTATTAAAAATGATACGTATAAACAGTTAAAACTTGTAACTTATCTCGAAGCGACAACTGCGGAAGTTGAGCCAAGATTTTTTTTTAAAACAAACAACCATGGCTTTAATTCTGTTATAATATTTTATTTTTTTAGAAAACTCCAACAACCTCGTTATATTGCCTTCAATAAAAATCACCTCAAAACCATTAGGTTCCCAGACTTATACCTAAACATTTATATGTATGTGTGTATATATATATATATATATATATATATATATATATATATATGTAATTAAACATTTGTACATACATCAACAGGTGTTACGAAGCGTCTACAAACTACATTCACGTTCTTTCCGATGACCTTCCACCCAATGCAATCATTTATTAAATTCGAGGAAAATACGACAATAATATTACATATAAATAATTCAATTCGAAATATTTATATTATTATCTTTTATGTTTGGATGAATTTTGATTGGCTTTTCTTTTATGAAAATACATAAACACCTCGATTATACGAGCCTTAAGCTCGACAGGTGAGTTAGGAACCCCAAGTTGGTAGAGATCGATCAAATCCCTCGGGGTTGACAAGATTAGATTGCTGTCCTAAGGGCTCATCTTGTAGTCTGGTCATCAGTCGAATTTAGTAATCTTTGATTACTTTCTAAAGTATAATACGATAATAAAAATCAAAATTGAAGCCTCATTCAAATTTTGCTTTATTGTATTAGGAGATTTGATTTGCAATGTTAAGCAGGACTCTTACTACTCACGAAGGGTCTTAGTTTCAGTAAATGGTAGAGACTGTAAAGTTTCTAAGCCAATGAGGTTGATTTGGCCGAAATCACCATCGAACGCTAGATTCCCTCCTCAATTACTGATACACCCTTTATAGGCTGTGTCTTGCAGTTCCCTCTGGGTCTATCTTTGGTTTTTGACAGGTCAAATAATTTATCTGTCATAACTAGTCATGACATGGGACCTTCATCACTGTAACTAGGAGCTCCACTACAGAACCACCCCGCTTCCAAAATAGTACTCGTAAAACCGGGGTCCCGAGCCTGTACGATGTCATTTACTCGTTAATGATCCCTATCGCAATTAAGCTTAGATAGGCAAAATATAGGGCACTCATGGTAGCATCGTCCGATTAGCCTCTATAAATGTGACTTTAAATAAACAAACAAACAAAATCGTACTTCTATAACCTATGATGGGTCTTAGGTTCAGGATATGGTAGAGACTGTACTTTTTGTGAGCTAACGGTTAGAATCAGATAAATAGAAAAGTTTTTATAATCAATTATTAATTTGTCAGGAAAGAAAACTCAATACAAGTTATAGGCCTTCGCCTAGGATAAATGTTAACCTTGAAAAAAAGGAAAACTGAATCAGGAATGCAGGAAAACATGAGAATGTGAGATGAGAGAATCTGAATAACCTACATTTTTTCATAGAAGTACATGAAGAATGTAATACTTTTTTTATTATGAAGAGAAAAGATTTGTCCTGGCCGGGATTCGAACCCGGGTACTCCGCATCTCTAGCGCGCTACTCTACCAACTAAGCTACCAGGGCTCGTAACCAGGTCAGACAAATCCATTCTCTTCACCAATCCCACATCCCCAGCCACTCGCAATTTCTTTGATGAACATATGACAAACCTTTTTGCTTCAAAATAAAAATATTTAAATAATCACAATAATAATTTTAAAAAATTATAAATATAAAATTGACGTACGTCAACCAGATCCCAATTAAATGCGAGTGCTGGGGATGTGGGATCGGTGAAGAGAATGGATTGCCCTGGTAACTTAGTTGGTGGAGTACCGCGCTAGAGATACGGAGGACCCGGGTTCGAATCCCGGCCAGGACAAATCTTTTCTCTTCAAAATAAAAATATTTTAATAATCACAATAAAATAAAAATAAAAAATAATGAAGAAGTAATAGAATATAGTAAAAAATATATACATTTTTATATGTGTAAAGGCGTTTACACCAGTGTCCTTAGTATTCATCATTGTTTTCCTCAATAATTTTAATTTATGATAAATAAGTAATGAAATACTATAAGATAAATTGGATTGAGGAATATTAAAAAACTCTATCATCATGAAGAAATCCTTATCTTATTCCAAGAACGGTTGGAGACTAATTTCTTTCTTTCTTTTACGACGAAATGGATGCTTATGCTTCCAAATAAACCAATTAATGGAAATGACAGCATATTTTGTCCGAAATGAAAATTAAAAATACTTTTTTATTTTGTAAACAAAAATATTGATATTTTCATGGAGGAAAAAGTTAAAATAATCCAAACAAATAAAAAAATGGGACGTGCTAAAAAAATGTTGAAAAATATTTCGCTGCTAAGAATACATACAATTTTTTTTTTATTGTGATTGTGATAATGTCAACAAACCCTAAGCAAACATAGTGTTGGTTACCCTTGTACTGGATAAAATATATTATAATTCTTTACTCAATCGCTAAGTTCAAAAGTTAAAAAGCTATTTGGACATATAATTAAAAAGAAATAGCATTTTAACTTTAATGAATAAATCAGATACTCATAAACCCCTAGAAACTGTGCCAAAGTAGAGGCAGCTGATTTGGTTGACCAAGGATTTTGTGGAGAACTGGTAGGGCGTTGAGTTTTTATGCTGAGGATCTCGGGTTCGGATTAATTATTCAATCTGTTAACAGCCTTATATGGTCCCTTCTGGGGCTCACTCAGCCTCTCTAAATTGGGTACCCTTCAATAAATTCAGTAAATATTATGAAGGGGCCTCGTATCACGGTGGTATAGTGCTGAGTATTTATGCTGTAAATCCTGGGTTCAAAACAGGCAGTGACAGATAAATTATTTAATCTTTTAACATTCATATTGTGGGTTCTTCAGACCCTCACACTGGAGATCACTCAGCATCTTTAAAGTGGGTACCCTTCCTTCTCGAGCAAAGAATCTTGATGCACAACCGAAAATACATAAGTATATATAAAATGAATTATACTTAAATATTTTTATTTTGAAGAGAAAAGATTTGTCCAGGCCGGGATTCGAACCCCGGTCGTTGGTCTTTGCTCTAACCAACTGAGCTGGAGAATGCAGAAGACCCAAGTTCGAATTTGGCCTGAATAAATCTTTTCTCTTCAAAATAAAAATATTTAAAAATAATCACCACCATAAGAATAATAAATAAAAGATAAAATGAATTATAATTTGGTACAGACATTTTTTCATAGCCCATATTTTTATTTATATTAAAGTCTATTCAACAAAGTACTGACATCTTGCAATAGTTACACCATCACTCGAGTTTTCTAATATGGTACTATCGGCTTCTAAATCTCAAATTTCAGACTCGTACTAACTTTAGAATATAATCAAAATGTTGTATGATTACCTGTAATTATCACCCTTCATTTTATTCTTAATTTTGTTATTGTAGTGAAAAAGGTGTTAAAGCTGGGGGATATTTATTAAGCCTCTAGGATTAGGACTGTTATGAAATAAGAGGCTACATATTATTAAGGCTATATATTAGTCAGTGGCATCATTATTTGTGCTCCGTTACTCAGGCGGCCGATAGAGTTCTCCGAAGCATATCAGTTATATCAGTTTTGGCATAATAGTAGTAATATGTTTGTTTTTTTTTGTTGCACTAATATATATGTATACATATTTACTAGCTGACCCGGCCAGCAGTTGCTGTTGTAATAGTTTTAAAAAATATTACGTTAAAATTTTAATTTTAAAGAAAGTCAATGAATGGATAGAAAAAATTAATTAAATTTTTTATTTTTTTATTTATTGATATTTACAACTGTATTACAATAATACATCAAGTAAATAGGCTAAGCGATACAAATGACATTTGAAAATGACAAGTAGACAAACTACCCTCTGATAGTACTCAAATCACAAATTCAACTAAGAAGGTCACGGGGCCAACTTCTTTTCAGACACCTCGGAGGATTATCGGGAATTGAAGAGGAAGCTAGGTTTGAAACTATCTTAGGTTTGAGCGGAAATTAAGTAAAATGAATTAAATATAGTTATGATTTTTCATTTTATTCATCTTATATCTAAGTATTGTATATAATAAATAATTAATATACAAAATTTATAACTGATAAAATTTAAGCATAAGTTTAATGAATGAGTTATATTATGGTTGATTTTTAATTATGACTAATAAAATTGGTACTTGTCTGTTTTTCCGTCCGTTGACATCACCACTCAGGTGTCACTTACTTCAAATATTTTGACCATGTCAGGTTATGCTGCCTACAATGGATATCAAATAGGCATTGCCTTTCACTATGATAGACAGATTTTTAGGAAATGAAACATATGTTCTCCACACGAAACTCCGCCAAGTAAGAGTCAAGTTATTGTCTATTAGTACCTCTTCTTCTCTTGTTTCCCCACTTACTTAAAACATTATGTCCGTTTGCTCAAGACATTTTCTTAGGAATGACATTCCGCTCCTGAAAAATCAGGAGAGCTGATTTTTCATCAGTGACCGCGTGAAAAATCTTCTAAATTGAAATTTAACAAAAACAAAGTCACGTTCAACTAAACAAAGAATACAATAACAATACACTTAGGAAAGGTTACGATAACAGTAGGAGATTAGTTGAGAAAAGTGAGCGCTGGTGTCAACGGACGGTAAAACAGACAAGTACCATAATATTTTTTAAATTATTTTAATAAGTGTTTCGACATTTCGCCACAAAAACGATTGATTTAAACATGCGTTAATCTCTTCGGCAAAATGAAAAGGAATGACTGGCTATGTCTGTCGGAAATCACCAGATAGTAATAGAACAGCACCAGCGAATAGCTTGTCGTTGTTGTTCAAATATATCATAGTTCTATTTTAATTAATTAATTAATAATTCTTAATTAGATAGCACCATCAAGCGTCACTGCTACGATCGACGCATAATCAATAAGAATGGCATACACATATCACATAGTGGCACTGGTGGATCTAGGAGAATTTTTAGGGGGGCTATGGGTCATTGTGAATAATGGTATAATACATATAACATATAATGAAATATATCGGCCATTATTGCATAATCAATAATAATAGCCGATATATATCACTTAGCGATATGAAAAATAGTTTACGCCCTATTCTCAGACCTACTGAATATACAAAATTTCATAAGAATCGGTCAAGTCGTTTCGGAGGAGTTTTGTCACAAACCCTGTGACACGACAATTTTATATATTAGATATATTTGCGCGTTTAATTCTATATCTTATTCTGGTAAATAAGATGTGATATCAGTTTCAACATCCAAATTTCTGAAAATTTATTGCTCAAAACAAAAAGTCAGTAACAAATAATAAAAATAAATATGAACATACAATTAGAAAAAACAATACCTTAATAAACTGAATTAATGATTCTTCTGTAAACACTTGGAATGTAAAGATGTGTGACAATTGGCAAAATAAAACAAAATACTATAAAACATATGTTATAGAAAACTTGTTATTCATTAGGTGTAAGTTACATTATTATTCCTGTCTAGCCTACCTCTGTATAAACTATTTTACATCCCCCCCATTGAAGTATTTATTTTAATTCAGTTTATTTAATTCTATTTCCCATATCTAATTCTGGTAAATAAGAAGTCATTTCAGTTTAAACATACAAAAGCCTGAAAATTTATTACTCAAAACAAAAAGTCGGTAACAAATAACCGATATACAATTAGAAAAAACAATAACTGATTAAACTGAATTAACGATTCTTCTTTAGACACCTAGACTGTAATGATGTGATAATTGAGAAAAGAAAACAAAAGACTATAAAACTTTATTACTCCTACATAGCCTTCCTATTTATAAACTATTTTACAATATTTATAAAGCATTATAAATAGTTTATAATACTTTATAAAAGATGTCTTATTTATAAAGCCATCTTTGCCTTAATCCAAGTACTAATCTACTTAAAGGTCCCAGGGTTTAGAGGGATAAATTATTTATTCTATTAACCGTAAATCGACCCTGTGGGACCTGAAGACCATCATGGAACTCATTAGAGGGAAAACTGGTGGTTTTGTATGATATCGGCTTTATTACAACAGTTGGCTTATAAACAGTAGAATCTCCACCATGTACTGAACCCGATATGCCTCGGCTGAAGTCTTATAATTTTTTTATAACTGTACAGTAAATGTCAAACACTGATTTAAAATAAATTTTTGAAATGACATTGGTTTCATGAATCGCAATTGAATTATTTTTTTAAATATTTTTATTTGAAAAGAAAAGATATGTCTTATTTTATAATAAGAAAAGATATGAATTATTTTTTTGTTAGAGATTACATTTGGTTAAAAAATAGGTATTCATTGTTTTTTTCAATTATTAATAAGTCTATGCAGGAAATAATTAAAATAACTGTATTTTATATTAAGCTCTCTTTCTCACCATTGAAAGTAGAGAAGCTTTGTTTTCATGCAGGAAGAGAAGAAATATTAAAGCTGCCCATTTTTACACAATTAGGAGATGGGAGTCAGGTTTGGCTTGAATTTGTAGATGCGTGTAAAAATGGTTTATGAAATTAAATACGACTAATTTATCTAAATAATAATCATCATATTTTACCAAATATTTTTTATTTATTTATTATTTATTTAATTTTCATTTGCACCTGCGCAATTGCGCATTCAGCAAATTTGATCCTAATGTTTTTTCGCTTTGCTCTTCTATGATCATATAACTTCGATGATGGGGTAAAAATCAATAGGTGAGTAAGTCTCTTGGCCAATATCTTTTTAACCTTTTTCTATCAAGTCCAGGTAACAGGGAGTAGGAAAGCGGAAGAACGAGTGGGTTTGGGTGATATTGTGTCGATGAGTGGAATGTCATGTATTTGGTATGAATATCTGATTTTACAGTGGGAATGTTCATGTCGTTGTGTATGGTGTGATTCGAAATATACCATGGTGCATTAACAATTTTTCTGTGAATTTTGGACTGTGTTGTTTGTATCTTGTGTATGTGAACTTTTTTTGCTGAACCCCAAAGTTCTGCTCCATATATCCAAATAGGTTTTAGTATACTATTATAGATAAGTAGTTTGTTCCGTAAGTCAAGTAAAGAGCTGTAGTCCAGTAGATGTGATAGTTGTTTGTACCGTCTTGTCAGTTCTTGTCTTTTTAATTTTGTATGTACGTTCCATGTAAGTCTTTTGTCCAAGTATAGTCCGAGATAACGTACATAATTTTTGGAAGGTACTTCGTCGTTGTGAATTTTGACTGCTGGACACGAAGCTTTGCCCAAATATTTTAGTATATTTTTCCTAGATTTGCAATAAAGTAGAAACGGTGAGAAGCAAGAAGATGTATCTTATTGTATTTATAGTATTTCCAAGTCTATTTGAACTTTTCCCAAGTCAACTGTAACCTTTTATAAATCAAATGCTACCCTTTCGAAGTCACAAGCAACCCTTTCCAATTCAAATGTAATCCTTTCCAAATGAGTTGAAACCCTTTCCAAAGCAAATGTAACGCTTTACAACTCAACTGTCACCCTTTTTATTTTAATTTTAACCGTTTCCATTTCAATTGTCACCCTTGAAAATGTTTTGAAAATTGACCGTCCTGGGGAATGGGCGAATTTAGGGCCTCAGAACTCGCCAGGATAAAATCATCACAACCTTTTTCTTCACAACTCTTGTTAGGACAGAAATGAGGGAAATAATTAAAAAACAAAACAAATAAATGATATTTGTATGAGAAAGTTCATTTAAAAAAGTAAAAACATGTAATCTAAACTTAACAGTAGTATCTTCATAGTTTTGGTAATAAAATATTAAACATAATAATATTCTAGTTTACAAAAAATTTAAAACAAAATGTTGATTTTTTTTTCTCTCATTTCTTCTCAGTCAAAGAAGTTTTTATTAGTGCGATAATTTTGCTATGACTTTTTATTTTTCCAAAATCGAAGAAAGAAACAGTTGATAACTTAAGTTTACGTAGTTTTACTTTCTCAGAAAAAAAATGTATTTTTTTTTTAATGGGTTCCTCCAAAAAAGAATAATTATTCAAACAAAAATCATTACTTTTCGAAAATTATAATAATTTCATTCGTTGACTGCTTTGTGCCAATAACATTTTTGAAAATAACAAAATTAAAAATACTGTCATGATTAATCCCGTTGAGTTCTGAGGCCATAAATTTTCAAGGGTGACAATTGAAATGGAAACGGTTACAATTGAAATAAAAAGGGTGACAGTTGAGTTGTAAAGCGTTACATTTGCTTTGGAAAGGGTTTCAACTCATTTGGAAAGGGTTACATTTGAATTGGAAAGGGTTGCTTGTGACTTGGAAAGGGTAGTATTTGATTTGTAAAATGTTACAGTTGACTTGGAAAAGGTTCAAATAGACTTGGAAATGCTATATATTCCACTTAGAAAATTCATTTTAAAATAAAATTAATTGTTTAAACTATGTCTTGAAAAGATTTCTCATGACTATCATTTTATGATTAGATCGAAAATAATTAGGAAGCAAATTTCTGTCATTAGTTAATAACAGTTCAACTCACGGCCACCTGTTGGTGCAGTTATTAGCATAACAACCTTCTATGCCCAATCGCCGCCCAGCAGGTGAAGTTAAGATCTTTAATAGGCGGTAAAAAATCCTTGATTATGCTGTTGGAGAAGACGGAAAATGGCGGTCCCGAGCCTGCGTGGCGTCAGCTAATCTAAACCCTTACCATAATTATACCTGAATAGGAACATTTAATACTGCCACTGTAGCAACGTTGGAATAGCCATAGCAGCATAAAGCGATGTTAAAAAATAAACAAACAGCTAAACATAGAATATCCCTAATCAGTTATAATTAATAGCTCATGTCCATCTGAAGTAACGGGTGGATCTGTCAATTTTGTTCACTTATAACGATATCATATTTTATAATGTGAGATGCTTTTATTTATATTTTTTATCAGCTTAATCCTTTTTATTTAATTTTTTTTTTCCTTTACTAGAACATACATTGTAGTTTAGATTTATTTTGGCCGGATATATCTACAGCCTTGGTGAAAAAGTGGTAAAGTCGGATTTTGCCCAGAGAGAGTTAACTGCTTTCAGTAGCAGAATGGTACCGGAATCGTATCATTCTCGTAGTTTTGGCTCGAGATGGAGTTTTAATATAAACCATAACTCCTTTTCAACCCAATGCCTTACTTACTCCCTCATTCACTACGCAAATAACTCAACTCAGCTTACTTAAGTACAAGGAACTGAATTTGGATAAAATTAGACAACCGCTTATTCACCGGGGCTGTAGATATATTCAATTATTTCTGTAGGCATCTGTTATTCTTAAGGGACCTGGTATTATTTTTCTATTCTATTCTATTCTGTATCTGTTCAGCCAATATTTTTTCAACTGATGATGTGAAATGTCCTCACTGAGACACCCTGTATATCCACAGTCCCGGTGAATAAATGGTTAAGTCGAGTTTTGTCCACTGAGTGTCAGCTGTATGAGGGAAGTGGAATCTCGTGATTCTGGTAGTTTTTTACTTGAAAAAGAGTTGTAATATAAGCAATTACTCCTTTTCAATCTAATGTCTGATTCACTCCCTCTTTCACTACGAAAATAACACGATTCTGCTTTCCTAAGTACAAGAAACTGATTTAGGAGAAAATTAGACTTAACCACTTATTCACCGGGGTTGTAGATACATCGTGCTGTTAGTAGGCGCTGCCTGTAACTCGTGTACTACTTTTTGAGAGAAGCGAGGTTTTAGAATCGTTTCATAATAACCACTTAATATTACAAAAATTTGAAACATTTTCAAAGTTTTTAGGCCTCTTTAAAATCGGAGCAGATATATTTAGCCTTCTGTTGCAAGTGATTTCACTTTCTCAGGGCATTTCCGCCGCCGGGACAAGGGCTGAATCAGAAATGACGTGTTGGCAGCGACTTCTACTTTCCTCAGTTACTGGACACATAGTTGCTCTTAGCAACGTTAGCAAAGCAAACATTCCTCTTGATGAGACCTTTGAAGAAGGATGTAAGCTTCCATTGGTGCTTCTTTGATAAAATTAGGTGATTATCCGGATTATATTCAGCCATTTGGTTTAATGATTTGAAAAAGAAAACATAAACGAACGAAGAGAAAATTTATCCAAAAACTTCTTAAAATCCTCTCTCCAAAAGACAAAACAAAAACAACAAAAAAGCATTGCTGTAACCACCCAAATACAAGCTATAAGGACAACTACACAATTTAGCTTGCTTTTACGTATGTTTTTTTCGCTATTGATTTTCTCTTACATCTCGGCAAAGCCATGTTTTCATGTTAATATTCGAATTAAATTAAATATTCAAATATACTTTAAATACGTCATACAAAAAAAGTATACAACATGTATTGGACCTTGTCATTCATTTTATAATTCCAAGGAAAGGCCATTAGCTCATCTCAAGTAAGCATTGTTTTCCGGAGTCAGTTGGTTTCCGCCTATTTTGAGGTCAGTGCACAAATCCTAACTAACAATCTGTCTGCTCAGAATCGCAAACATCCAAACTAGAACCAGACTGTTGAAGTGTCACTAATCGTATCAAATCAAAATGGATATTCACAGCTTCGTAGGGAAGAAAATCAGTTTTAAAGGTTTGTAATTGTATTATAAAATCTTCGATCATGAGTGGTTTAATTTTAATATCGATTTTTATAGTATAATTTAAAAAAAAAGCAATAATATAACAGTGTATTACACCTTTCTATCGACATTTAACAATGTTTGTTATTAATTATTAATTTTTTAAAAATTCATTTAACGTCACTTTTTGCTGCTATGGCTAATCGGACGATGCAACAGTGGGAGTCCTGGATTTTGCCTATCCATATAAAATTAGGATAGAGATTTTTAACGAGTACCTGACACCTTACAGGCTCGGGCCCTTCATTTTACGCCTCTTGCGAATGACGGCAAGACAAATAATTGTTTACTTACTTTTATAAAATCCTAGCGCCATCTGCCTGTCTGTGAACCCGCGACTTTGGGCATAGAAGGTCCCTATGCTAACCATTACGTTTTTTTCTTTTGAAGAGATAGCCTTTAAGATATTGTATACTTTAAATGGTACGTAGAGAAGATTACAGGTATGTTTTCTTAAAATAAATGAAATAATCGTGTACAATTATAGAGGCCGAAGTCGTTAGCTTTCATTGTGCATAAGTAAAAAAATGCAAGCTAAACAATAAAAACACGTTTTTGGATATTGCGCTGTCGCGTAAAAAACACCCATGGGGCGACCAGTGGTCTAATGATTAGCATAACAACCTACTAAGCCCGAGTTCGCAGCCCGGCATTTTTTTAAAGGGACTAAAAATTCCTCGGTTATGCAGTCCTTAGGAAGGGGCGATGTCAGACACTCGTTAAAAATCCCTATCCTAAGTAAACCTGGATAGGCAAAATTTAGGGCTGCCACTATCGCCCGATAGCAGCATAAATTGTTATGAGGATAACAAACAGAGTTAACATTAATATTTGACAATAGTTGATCGATATGGAAATGAAATCGATTATTAGATGGCGATACAGATTCCACTGCTCCTATTAGAGCGCGCTGGAGACAGACCTGCCCACACTAAGGACTCCTTAGCCTCCTACGTCAGTATCATTAGCATTAGCTCACTTTCCAATTGACCTATAGCAGCTTTATTTTTAGCAGTCCTTGGGCCTCTCAGGACTCGTCTGGCGGGCCCGGTTACAGGTAGGCAGGAGTTCGGCGATGTGAGAAAAATAAGAATTCGTTGTCTGGCTTAGTCACCATCAAAAATTGGGAAGAATAGAGAATGGGCCTCTTTGTTTTTTGAAACTAAAAAAAAAAGTGGTCTAAATAATAACTAACATATTCCCTCTGTACACTCATGATGAAGTACAATCGACACCTGACTGAGAATCAGAAAATTCAGTATCTGATCCGCAGGTTGTCGCTTCGAGTTGAGTATCAACAAATTTTAACTTTTTATTCCTTTCTCTTTTAATATTTTTCAAAGTATAAGTTACCGTGAGCTTTAGTATGGAAAAGCGTATGCAATTATGACTAATGAATCGATTTCGGTAATTCACTCATCAAGAAATAAAAGTTTCAACTAACTTTTCGAAGTATAGATTATATATCTTTGTACCGTTCATTTATTGATGAAATGATTCCCGAAATCTATTCATTAGTAATAATTACATACTGTTTTCCATCCTAAACCTCAAAATAATTTGTATTTTTGGGAAAATATTTAAAGGGAAATGTATGAAAATTTAAAACTAGTTGTGACTCAAATCGAAGCGACAACCTGCGGAATAATTACAGATATTTCTCGGATTTGAAATTTTTTAACTGATTAATGTGTTCATAGATGTAGGCCATTGTCTTTTAATCTTCTCAGAGAGAGTTTGAGTGACAGAGAGCAGGAAAGAAAGGATTGGTATTTATGAGCGGAATTTTGTTTATTTGCTGTGAATATATGATTCAACAGTAGGGATGTTGTTGTGCATAGTGTGATTCGAAATAATTCAAGGTGCATTGAAATCTTTTCTTGGAATTTTGGATTTTGTTGATTTTATCTCGTGTATATGGAAGTGTTTTGCTGAACACCAAAGTTCTGCTCCATACGTACAAATAGGTCTTTGTATACATCTGTAGATCAGTCGTTTAAATGGGAAATTTAAAAGGGGGTTTGGAAATGAAACTGTTCAGTTTCGGTTAAAATAGGGTTACCTTGAAAGGATCGTATAGAAAACGATTATGTGCTAAGTATTTCACGGAATCAAATTTCTAAAATGTTGTTCTTAATAATATTGCGTGATATAAATGAGAACAATTTCTGTAGTCGATACCCATTTCCTAGTAGTTTTTCTCGGTAAAAATTAAAGGTAGTTAAAGTATTATAAAAACACATAGGAACTTATTGCACGTTTTAATAATTTATTTTTGTCTAATTAGTGTAATTATTGTAGTTGCAAGAGTATATCACCATATCCTAGATCTATTCTTATAGGAATCCATTTACTCTCAACACCTTAACTGTATCCACAGTCTCCTCCAGTTCAAGTCCTCAGTCCAGCACCACGAAACAAGACCTCGTCTTTCCGATCTTTATACTCATTCCCACAGAACCATAACTAATCTATAATGATTCCTGCTCCAAAAAACAAAACAGATTACACACACACATATATATAATCTCAAACACCTGGAAGCAGACATAAGGAAACGAGAATTAAAATTTTAAGGACATATTACTAGAATTTCCCCAACAAGAATAACCAATAGGATTTTTACTTATGCCTAAGAATGCTTTGCGTGATTCTTCTGGGTCGATTCTCTATAAATAATATATATTATTTTCATAAGTGCTATATACCAGTATGTCAGCGTGCCGGAAACTTATATTATGGTTGTAGAAAAATTGGCAGAAAGATCTGTAGAAAGATCAAGGACAACCGCCTCGTCATAGGAACACACATGTAAAAAGTATCTTATCAAGCTAATATTAAAATAACAAAATCAAAAAGTCTTTCTCCACCATTTTGGAAGACTTTACCCCCTCCCCCCCATCCCGGCTTAGCGTTAACAATTTAGGTTTCTGTTAGCATTCGATTGTTTGCTTGGATCTATTTGTAACTGGTTTAGAATGGAATTATTTGTAACTGGTTCCGAACGGCGGAGGTCGAGGACATGGACAAACACCTTTCAAGGAGACATCTCTGAAAAGTGGAGACATCTCGTGCCGTCAGCGGTTCAATCTCTTCTTCAGTACACACTAGAAGTTGAATATACATACGCAGTATATTCTAACCACTATTTTATTTTTTTTAAGATATATATATATATATATATATACGAGTACAAAATGTGTATACATAAATATTTTGGGTGGTTTCATATGAAATGAAAAAGGAAAAAGGTTAATTAGTAAATCAAAAGGATTTTATAGAAAATATTTATCCTAATTTTCAATACATTTCTTCCAACTTTATCAAACTGTCAACCCTAGAACTGAAAAATGCAGGGTTTTGTGATGAAAGAAAGCCATAAAACGCGTTTTTGACGTGAGAATCATTTTCAAAAAATTTACCCTTAAGTAAGTTGTCCGAATTTCTGAACATATGGAAATTTATTGGAAACAATCTGGCGAATAAGATGGGATTGGGAGGACAATGAAATCCGGGAGAGGGTCAACTCAGCTGGTAAATTGTTCCAAGCACTAAATAAAAGGTTCCTGAATAAAGAGAAGTATCCAAGGACACAAAGTTGAGGGTATATAAATCTACTTTTCTCCCCATACTAACATACTCCTCGGATTCTTGGGCGTTGACTACCAAACATAAAAGTAGGATTCAGCCTTCAGAAATGAGATTCCTAAGGAAGATAGAGGGGAAAACAAGACGAGACCGAATTCGCAACTCGATCATTAGATCAAGCATCGGAGTGGACCCTGCGGAAAAAGTCATTGAAGAAAACAGTCTAAGATGGTTTGGAGGTGTTTTAAGAATGGAAAATAACAGGCTGGCCAAGATGAAATACGAGGCTAAGGTTGAAGTAAGAAGGTCCAGAGGAAGACCCTGATGTACCTGGGAAGATGGTATTAAGGAAAGCTTCGCAAAGAGAAGTCTGCACTGGAATAGAAGGATAGAAATGGTAGAAGATCGTACGTTGTGGTCCGGGCCATACAGAAAGAAACCTCACACTGCAGAGCGGTAGAGAGGAACAACTATGATGATGATGATGATGATGGGAGGACTTCTTGATCCAGCTGGTTTAGTTTCTTCATCATGTTGTGAAACCAGAGGTCTGTAGTTGACGTTTAAGAGTATAGGTCCCTTCCGATCAACCAATGCAAGTTTTTTTTTGATAATTTTTTGTTGGATTACGAATTGATATGTTAATATTCCGCCAGTTGGTTGTGAATGTGATGGTTTCACCTCTGGGAAGAAAAGAGAATTGAAAAATTCTTTGTCACCAGCTGAAAATTTCTCAAACCAGTGGTTCAACCGTTACAACACCCTTTCCCGAATGCGGTGGTAATGTTTCTTGCAGCTGTCGAGTGTCCGAGTTAAAAATTACACTAAAATCGGGTATTTCCCCCGTATGTTCATAGTATGTTCATATTTGATGGCATACTAAAAAATATCGAAAAATAGAGGATTAATAACAGTTCAATACAATCGGTAAACATAAACATGGTAAATAACAAAAATCGACAAATTCCACTTTGAATTTTAAGAAATAAGCATTCTTTATTATGTATTTTAAAAATGGCATAAAGAACCACAGAAACAAAGACGGGCGTAATAACAATACAATTACCGCCAATTATTGTAAACGAAACAAATAAAAACATGAGTAGTAGAATTGCTATAGTAGAAAGGAAGTTGGTGTTAATGTGCTTGCTTCTTTTGCTATGTATTGCATTTTTTTTAATGGCCTGTCTATTTTTTTTTTTAACGAAGAAAATTAATACATGCTTCCATCTTGTTTTAAAGAGAGAACGCCTAACAAGAAAATACGAGTCTAAAAAGTCGTAAATGGAATAACTGAACAAAGCTTAAATGTGTTTACTGATCTTATAGTAAAAGATAGTTTTTGGTTAATGAGTAAGATCTGTTAGCGTGAATCTTGTCCTTGAAGATAATAATTGTTTGCAGAAACAATAGTTTTGGTTTCCAAGAAAGGGAACCGTGAGAAATAATAAACGATTAGGCGATAAGATTTGTAGATAAAAGAATTTTTGTTTACAGGTAGTCGTTTCCTGTCAATACCTTTGTGAGGTTAAGAAATCAAAAATGAAAAAATAACAAAAGAGATATGAAATCTATGAAGTTGTTTTTATCTTCTGTTCTATTTATATGTTATATTAAGACTATAATATAATGACACTTTTGTAGTTATTAGGGTGCTTAGTAGTTTAGAACGCTGAAATGATATGCTGGGGGTCGTAGGTACGAAAATGTCTGTGGTAGACAAATTATTTGGTAATTATACCGCAGATTGTCGCTTCGAGTTGAGACACAAGTTTTATTTTATTCGTTTCCCTTTTAAATTTGTTTCCAAAAATAAAAATAATATAAGATTTAGTATGGAAAAGAGAATATAAAAATGATTGATGTGTGTATTTCGGTAAGAACTTCATTAAGGAATGAATGTATCAACAAACATATCTACAGCCCAGGTGAACAAGTCTAATTTTCTCCAAAATGAGTTTCTTGTACTAAGGTAAGCGGAATCGAGTTATTTTCGTAGTGAATAAGAGGCTAAGTAAGTCTTGAAAAGGAGTTATTGTTTATATTCAACTCCATTTCAAGACAAAAACTATGAGAATGATACGATTCCTGTTATCTGAAAGCAATTAACTCTATCTTAACAACTTATTGTAATGGGGCTGTAGATATATCATCTATACATCGAAAAAACGTTTATTTCTCGATGAAATTATTGCCGAAACCTACACGTTTCCCATAATTACATTCTGTTTTCCACACTAAAGCTCATGATAACTTGTATTGTTGGAAAATATTATACGGGTATCGAATGAATAGTTAAAACTTTTAGGGACTCTACTCAAAGCGACAGCCTGCGGAATAATTACCAATCATTTTATCTGTTTATTGCCACCACGGATGTATGTGAGATTTACGGACGCTCATAGGGCTCACCCAGCCTTTGTAAATGAGAACCTTAAATAGCCTGATTTCGGACATATCGCCTCCCTAAACAAACCTTTTCTTAGAAACTGCAGTATATATACTATGAATCGAACGCTGAAAGGATATCGAACAAGCTATATATAGTCTTTGGTTGTTTGTGTGTAAAACTATTATATAACTACCTATAACTAGTTCATAACTACACTACGTTGAATAGTTAGTCTCTGATTCGTTTCATATTAGGTTACAACATATGTCTTTATATTTATTAACATATTATCTTTGGATTGAGATGACGTTTCTGATATTATTGCTAAATTTTTAAGACGTGTTGGGAGAAGTAAGATGGAGTGAAGAAGTACTGTAATGGTCTTCAGAGCCGAGTAATTAGAACAATGAATGCAGTAGAAGGAGAGTCAGTAGAGTGGAATAATTAACAGTACTGACGGGGCCCATCCACTTAGCCAGCTAGCTACTGCGCCGTAGCTATCCTCTGTATCTGAGGCTAGTCCAAACCATTAGCTTGTTGCTTAACATCTAAAAAAAATTAGAAAACTAATAAACTTTAATAGAGAACAATCTTAAAAAGTAGAAAATAATTTTCTTAAAATTTTTGTTAAAGCATGTTTTTTAGTTTTCTAAAGTATATTTTATTTTATACTTTTTATGTAGGAGAGAAATTCGTTGACTGGTATATAGTTAGGATGTAAATAGTTGGGGGTGCAGTCAAGTAAAACACAACAAAATAAGTGAATCTTATTCTATTTTGTATGTGCCGACGTTTCGACCTACTGTGTAGGTCATCATCAGGGCTATGAGAAAACAGACAAAAAACAGAATAGACTATAAAAATACATAAGATAGAGATACAGAAAACAAAATGTAGAGATATAGAAAAATTGAGCGAAAAAAGTGAAGGATATATAATGAAAGGATATATGAATAAAGATGATTACATAGTAGATGTATAGAAAGGTGATAATGCAAAACAAAATACAAAGAGAGAAATGAAGTTAAACAGAAAAAATAAAATGAAAAAGATATAAATATAATGAGTATGGAAAACTTATTATTATGGTATAGTATGGAAAAAAAAATGTATTCTTCTCTGCCTGTCATACATGAGATTCCTATTCTTTACTTTCTACAATATTCTTCTCTATTTATTCTTAGGTATCATAATTATTTTTTATTTCATGTTCTTTCATTTTACTTATGATACTCCCCAGGAGTCTATTTTCATACTTTGTTTTCTCTGCTATACAATTCTATCTTTATTATACTAAGTTTTCCATACTCATTATATTTATATCTTTTTCATTTTATTTTTTCTGTTTAACTTCATTTCTCTCTTTGTATTTTGTTTTGCATTGTCACCTTTCTATACATCTACTATGTAATCATCTTTATTCATATATCCTTTCATTATATATCCTTCACTTTTTTCGCTCAATTTTTCTATATCTCTACATTTTGTTATGTTTTCTGTATCTCTATCTTATGTATTTTTATAGTCTATTCTGTTTTTTGTCTGTTTTCTCATAGCCCTGATGATGACCTACACAGTAGGTCGAAACGTCGGCACATACAAAATAGAATAAGATTCACTTATTTTGCTGTGTTTTACTTGACTGCACCCCCAACTATTTACATCCTTTATACTTTTTAGTTCGGCTGGCTATAAACAGGTAGGTATCTGTTCCGCAGTCTGTCGCTTCGAGTTGAGCTACAACAAGTTTTAACTGTTTATTCGTTTCATTTTTTCCAAAAATACAAGTAATCACGACCTTTAGTATGGAAAAGAGAATGTAATTATGGGTAATGAGTAGATTTTGATAATAATTTCATCAAGAAATAAATATTTCAACATAAAGATGATATTTTTTGATGTTTGTTGAAACGTTTCTTGATGAAATTACTACCAAAGTATACAAATTTTCCATAATTACATTCTCTTTTACATATTAAAGCTCGTGACAACTTGTATTTTTGGAAAATATTAAAAAGAAGCGAATGAAAAGTTAAAACTTGTTGTGACTCAACTCGAAGCGACAACCTGAGGAATAATTACTTTTTTTTAGTATTTTTTAACTCTTAATTTTATTTTTTGCAAAATATACGAAAGCATGTATGTATGTTTTCCATGTACGCCTCAGTATAGGCACAAGATACTACTACATGTCTTCGTCGCAAGGTTTCATTGTTCATAAGTAAAACTAGCAAGATAAACAATAAAGAACAAAAAAATAGACGTACTATACTCAATATTGGTTCTTATTTTCAACAATACCATTACTCAGTATTTTATTCGTGTATTTCTTCTCCTTGATGTACGGTCAAATCCCAGTAGCGATTTCTCCTTAAATTACACCTTGGTCCAACTCCACCCAAACAAAAACCCCATACTCGGTTTGGAAGGCAGTGGGTATTACTTTCTACGATAAAGGAGGCCATTGACAGTAAGTAACGGGGTGGTGACAATGAGGGAAATTCTCCGCACATAAACAGGTTTCTATTTTACACAGTTCTGTAAGGCAGGATCTCACTCGAAACAATTAAAAACAATTTTGTCGAATTAATTTTTACGTACATGCAAAAATCATTTCCAAGAATATGGTAAAACATATTGATACCCTTTATTAAGCAGACTAAACAAGGGTATTAATAAGGATTGTTTGATTATTATTGTTTGGAATTTCAGATATGATTACGGGATAGCTCGTATGAGCGGTACCGGACGTTTTACGCTCTGAATATCTGCTTCTCTCCGATCTAGGCTATCAGTATTCACTGCTCTGTAGATGAGTGAAATAAATAAAATAAACTGCGTATATATGTCAGATATTTATAAACTCATCAATATGACAGAGTATAGGGTTAAGATATTAATGGCAGTGACTACATTCTGATACTGCTACTAATATTAGCAATCTGTTATACGATTTATTCTTACTTCATTGTTTTTTATTTCATTGTATATACATTAAACGTTATTTTATGCTGCTATGGCTAACCGGATGATATTACAGTGGGATTCCTTAATTTCGCATATCCAGCTATAATTAGGATAGGGATCTTTAACAAGTAGCTGACACCGCACAGGCCTTGGATCCTCATTTTACGTTCTTTTCGAAGGACGGCTTTTCCAGGGATTTTTTTTTGTTTTTAAATAATTCTAAGGCGACCTACCGAGCTGCAAACCCTGTATCATGGGAGCAGTAGGTTGTTATGCTAACCATTATAGTTTATACCTTTTTTATATTTTAAAAATAACAGTGAAAGTCAAAAAGTCTAACTTTTTATAAGGCGGCCTAAAATTTAGACCATTACAGATCTGAGGGATGCAGATTCTAGGGGTAAATAAAAAAACATTCAAATAAATATATGTCTATTGTATGATGAATAGTTATTAGCCAATAAGTCTATGGCTGCGGTGCAATTGGGGAAAAAACCTGACGGTTGAGTGTGATCTTGGACAAATCACCTCCTTGCACAACCAATGTCCTCGAAACAGAGTAGAAGGATTTAGAGTCTCGTGGCAACTAACAAAATAATTAAATACATATAAGTCTATTATATGTTCAGTAGTTATTAGTCAATAAGTCTATGGCTTGCGCTTACCCTGCGCAAGTACCCTTTAGAAAGTGGATACCCATAATTGGGAGAAAAACTAAATGAAAATTTAAATTAAATTAAAGATCTGAATTTATTCTAGTCTAGCTTAGTAAGCCTTCTAACGAGTTGCAATTCTTACCAAAAACAGAGCAACACATATCTTTTTCATCCTTGACAATATACAATTATAAATATATTAATTAAATGCCTCCTACATACACTCCTTCACTTATTATTGTTATGGTCAGAGAGGGAAGAAGGACCGGCTGGGAGGATAAGACAAACAATGGGATTAAGCGGAAGGGATTATAGAATGGCGTAGATCCTTCTGGGTCGGTCTAGGTGGTCCTCGTCCTTCCGAGAAGTGCCCCCACCCCAATCTCCCTGGCCTATATAAAAGGCCAGCTGTTCGGCCGGCCCAGTCAGTAATAAGACGGGTCAGTAATAAGCCAGTGAGTAGCAGTCGTTAACTAGTGGCAGTGTGTGTGAGTTAGTTAGTATTAGTATCAGTCTGTAATAAGTGCTTAGTGAGCAACAGTGACAATTAGTGGCCGTGTAATAAGTGTAATAAACTGTGTGGCTGTTTGTCATATTTGGAGAGTCTTACGGTCGGTGGACTTTAGTTAGCGAACTGTAAGTGTTAATTTGTAATTGTAAACTATAGTGTAATATTATTGTATTTGTACAAATTTATATAAATAGTTTAGTTACTTAGTATAAACAATATCTTATATTATTTTTATATTATCTTAGAAATTAGATAACATTTAGTAGAATATTATTATTGTAAATTGATATTAGTTTAATAATTTAACTGTTTTAAATAATCTCATTGTATTCTTTCTAATTTGTTAATAAATATTAGATTCTTGAATTAAGTAATAGTTTAGTCCATTTTACACCCAGTAGCCCGTAACATTATGTTGTTTCGAATAGTTAGGCTGCAAACCTATTTATGTTTGCATTATTGAACTTAATGACATAAGCAAAGCAATTATTAAAAAATCATTGTCGTTTAGGTGGATCCTAAGAAGCCGATCGGAGGGAACATTTTGGCCCATGCCTCTACGACCAGAATATCACTGCGCAAAGGAAGGGGTGATAACAGGATTGCCAAGATCTACGACAGGTAAGGCAACACTAATTAGTATTAGGAAATGTCAGAGCTAACAGAAGACACAGGTAATGTTCTACATGGAAGACATCTGGACTTGAGCGTCCCTAAAATAATTTTTTGAATTTGGAAAAATGGCTTTGGTTTTTGAATTTTTTCTATTGCATTCATTTTTTTGGGGAGGGGGGTTTAATTTCAAATGTATACTTTAGTAACTTCTAATTCAACAGGCGACTAGACGATGATTATTAATTTCATCACAACAGATTGTGACCACAGGTATATCTTCTGTAAAGGTAATAGCTAAGAGTTACAATAACATGACAGATGTAATAAACTTTCATTGGTTTTTTGGAAAGTGGACATCTTTATTGGGTAGTTCATATTCATTTGAGTAATATATTTTTCCATAAGATGTAGAGCAGTTTTAAAGTACTGTACGAGCGGCCAGTTGCGCCGGACAGTTAGAATCGCTCTATCCTTGGGCGGCCAAGCGGCCCTACATTAATATTGATGAGCGATTACTTAGTGAAATAGATGTATAATTTAATCAGCCATCCTATATAGGTCGCTCCAGGCAGCTCTTCTCATTCTACATCTTGCTACTTTCACCTCAATCATGTCTGCAAACAATTGATGATGACACTCTTACCTGATTAAATAACTGCTTCGTTGTATATCCTGTAGCTAGCTATTCTTGTCACTTTCTTTGGCTTCTTCAACATAATTGGAAATGTAGAGCAGATTCTTTTGATGTGCCATGCACAAATTTATTTTACATATGAGTTTTATAGGAGACCTATAGTCTACTGGTTAGCATAACAACTTACTAAGCCAAAGATCGCGGGTTCGTAGCCCGGCAGGTGGCCCTAGTTTTTTTTATTGGGAGAAAAAATCCTTGGTTATACCGCCCTTCGGAAGGGACGTTAAACGGGGGTCCCGAGCCTGTACGATGTCAGGTACTCGTTCCAAATCCCTATTTACTTAAACCTGGATATAGAGCTCCCACTGTAGCATCGCCTGATTAGCCATAGCAGCATAAAGTGACGTTAAATAAACAAACATATGAGTTTACTCTTATGTAAACTTATGAAGAATAAATCACATTTATACCTTGTTATGTGCATGCTTAGTGCTTGGAAAATAATGATAAGGATAGGAGCCGCTTCAATCAGAGGAGAAAAGAAAAACATGATCAACCAAACAAATCTCTGTTAATATAAAGGAGGGTCCCGGGTTCGAATTCAGCTGTGGCAGATAAATTATTTAATTTGTTAACAACCACAGTTCAGACCATTCTGAGACTCACACAGCCGAAAATCCTTAATATATTTAAGTGGAAAATAGTTTACCAAATCATTCAAATAGTGGATAGAAATGGTGAGGGGGTGCAGTCAAATATTACATAAAAATAAGAAAAACTTATTTCATTGGGCCAACGTTTCGGCCTACGATGTACAATCTTCAGGGGTGGGGAAAGAAACAGAGAAACATTGCAGTACCCAAGGAAGAATAACAAATTTTATGAATTAATACGGATGAAATACAGAAGTAAGATAAATTATGAAATAAGTAGTGAGAAAAAAATAAAGACTAAGATACATTATGTAATAACTGAAAATCCTTTATGGCTTGTAGTTCTACAGGTTTTCTTTAAAGGCTTCAGTCTTTTTTTATCTTCCATCAAATAACACACATAAACGCGAAGATCCATGGGCCACAAGTAGTCATCTAATAAACCGCGGATTGGCCACCCCTGACCTTGGAAAATGCTCTTACGTCAATCGAGCCTTGATTTATGTAGCTCTAAGGCTAATGCTTCCCATCCCATGACAAGTGTCATCCGGATGGACCCGACTTCGATAGCACCCTCCGATATCTTGTTCGCAAGAACTTTGTGTTAATCTGTTTTATTCTTCAGATATGCTGAGGTTTTAGGGTTGAAGAACACAATGAAAATTGTGAATGCTTTATATAGCTGTCTAAAAATAATCTTTTAAGCACCGGAATCCCAAAGTAGAGAATCCTAAAGATATGGATGGGATGGTTGGATTAAGTAGTGGACTTAGGCAATGTCAGATTCCTAAACTATATAGTGTTTCCTTGACAACCAATGAGTTAGCAGCAATTGTTAGTTTTTTATTCAGACACTTAACTTATTTTAACCTTATTACTTGTTTTTGTTCAAAATTTGAATTTATTAAATAGTGATTTTAATATTTAATATTAAAACCACGATTTAATAATACCTATTATTCTTTTTAATTCATAATAGGCAATATAGAAATAGTTTGCAAAAACGTAAATGACCTTCAAATATTTTGTCCCCATTCCCCAAAACTTTCAGGCTTACTTCAAAATGGACGGCGAAAATATATTTACTATTAACTTCATTTAATATTATTTAAAGTTGTAAACTATAGGATTCATTGCCATTATTAGGTAATTAAAAATATTATGCATGTATACTAAAACCTCTTGTGTATCTGTGATTCACAGCCCAGACATGCCGGAGAGTGAGGCCTCTTTCGCCATCAGCAATGGAGGAATCGTAGATGCACATGATTAGAGGCGTGTTTGTCTAGCCGTCGATACAAAATTGGGAGTATACATTCAATTTATTGAATCAAATTTTAAAATTTTCGAAGTATGTTTTTTTAATAGGTAATTTATTTATTTTCAAATCCAAATTCCATTTGATTTATTTGTAAAGCTTTGTAAATTTGTATAATAATTTCTTATTTTTATTTATACTACTTTTTTATTTAAAAAAAAAACAAACTCAGAAAACAATCTTATGAATTACTACGTTTCTTGAATTTTTTAAATAAAATTTGTATGTATTTTAGGTTTATTAATAAAAAATAAATATCAATGAATGTTTATTCATTTTTTAGGTGAAAATTTATTAATTTTTAATAGATTAATACAAACATATGTTATCATTTACGATGACGCAATCTTGAGGAGCAATTTCGAGGAGTTTTTTTGTATCAAAATAAAAAATCATTATCATAAAAAAATTATTATCGTAAATTTTAAGCATGCAAACATCATAATTTAAACAAAAATCAACCTGAATGTTCTGTTGGGACGGAAGCGTACAAGTAAGGAGTGCTCATGATGTTTGCATATATTTATTGTGTTAAAATAATATAAATACGATAAATAAAAAATCTGTTATGTATTTCAGTATATCCCTGAGGAACAGATACGTATCCTCAAAACGTTCCACAAATATATTTACATTTGACATATCTTTTCTTTTCAAATAAAAATATTTAAAAATTAATAGAATCAATAGCTAATAAAATAAAATACGTTCCACAAATAGTTTTAAAATACAACCTTCTTGAATTTCGTGATCATTTTACTAACACTTTTCGCAATGTTAAATTTAATTAAATTGCAACTGATATTTCTTCCGAATGAATTTTTTTTTAAATTAATTTCATTATTTATTTAAACTAGCCCCTCAATATTTCATCCTACGGAACTAAGTCCAAATAAAGATGATCAATAAAAGAAAAGCGGGAAATAAAAAGAAAGACTTAGGGAAATAATGAATAGGATAAGAAATTTTATTAATATAAATGTTAGATTAAAATAAATTCTTTTATATTAAGACTGGACGCTTGTAAGGAAAACCAGGCACACCGTCTCTCAACTCCTCTGGTAGCTCAGTTGGTAGAGCGGTGGACTGTAGTTGGATAATGCAATAGAAATCCATAGGTCGCTGGTTCAAATCCGGCCCGGAGGATATATTTTTTATTTCTTCATATATATTTTTTAAATAGCAAAAATAGTTTTTTTGAAATTAGCTTTTAGTATTTTATCATCTGGGTTAGTTATAAGAAAATAAATTAAATTTAGTTAAATTATTATTCCACAAAAATATTCTTTACTAAGGGATTCACCTATCATTATTAGACTAAAATGTATTTATAATTTAACTATCCAAGAATTAATTACTATCAATGATTTTGATCTATAATCACAGTATGTAATATAAGATATTTTATTGAAGGATTGGATAGTGAAATACAGGATAAGAAGATAGAATATATAGTATTTTCTCAGGGTTTTACTGTTAGGTTAAGAATCAGGAGGATCTCCAGTAAGAAAGACAGTATTTTTTACAGCTTTTGATGTTTATTTTATTATATATTTATTATATACTAAAAATTGTTAGTGGTGGTTAGCTAAAAGAAGAATTTTTTTTTGATCATTGATATAAATTGAATAATTAAAATGAAACAACATTGACTTTATACGCAATCAAGAAAAAATATAAAATCATTTATATAACACTTAAGATTTATCAGATAACTAAAAAAAACTAGGTAAATGAAACAATGATTCTTGAAGGTAAAGTCACCGATAACTTTTAAGAATTTGTACAACATTCAAAAACCAATTTCTAAACTGAAGTTTTACAAGTTAATTACAAAGTTAACATTTCTATGTTTACATCAAAATCAACTATAATAACAAGAATTCTCAAAAGCCCCTAAGAAACTGTAAAGTATTAAGTTTTTTTTTAACAAAAGAAGCAAAGGTAGTATGAACCTAGCTTCATAATGATTAAAGAGTAGGCAGGATGAAAAAAATAATTAAATAACTAATACTAAGAGTATTTATTAAAAAAAAAAGAAGCTATTTACAGCAATAGACTTAAATAAAAGTATTTACAAAAATAAAAATTAAGACGTTTGATTGTTCCAATAATAATTTGGAGAAAAGATCCTTAAAGGCCGAGCCTGAGCGGAGTCCTAAGAGGTGTGCTCCCAGGAGCTCCAGGCTCCGCCACCTGAGAGCTCCTTTTGGACCAGCGGCCTCGCTCTTCTTCAGCTTGTCGTTCTCGATCTTTCATTTGTTTCTGGGCAGCCTCCATTTCAGCTTCCATGCCCTCCATCGCCTCTCGCCTCTTAGATGAACCAGAACGACCTGTTTCTTTAATGGAGAAGAACATTGGACCTAATTCGGCAAGCCAAACCCCATCTACTGCAGTAACACACTGCATGTATTCCTATAAATGACAAATTATTATTAATCGAAAGAAATGAAGCTACACTTAAAATTAGTTTTTATTTTAATAACAACCATTGAATGGATTTAAAAAATAATCCTGTGTAAATGTATATCCCTGATTCGTTAAACATTCATCTCTAATATTTTGTAGCAGTTAAAATTTTAATTATTCTTATGATAAATTACTAAAAGAAAAGTTGTAATCCCACTTGGATTTATGCTGTAGTGGCAAAGAATCCCTTGTATCATTGGTTCAGAACCAAAGCGGAGTATTTACAAATTTTGCTATACAAGTGTGAACACTTTAAGATGTGTTCCATTTCTTTCGCAATCTGGAAAATACCTATCTGAATATTTGATGTCAATAATTATCCTAAATATGATTAATTTAATTATAACAGCAACCACAGTTTAAAACCAACATTAAAAAGAATAAATCCTGTCCAAAATAAACTATTTCAAGAGTAATAAATAAAGAATAAAGGGCATTGCTATCAATTATTATTAACATGTTTGTAATACCTTGGAAGTCATAACCAGCTCATGGTAGACAACATAGTCAGGAGTGAAACCCATCCCAAAGAGGGCAGAAGTAGGATGGAGATGGCAGGGCATCCCAGTTCTCAGGTGAACGTATTCTCCTATTCCTTTCAGACGAGCTCCTTGATGAAAATAGGCTAGAAATTGCAAAAATAAACAAATTAAAATTAATAGTAGTAAAAATGCGATGATAGGCACACATAATTTTATGTAGATGACCAACCTGAGCAAATGCATTTTCTGACTATGTCCCAATCGGTACCACATGAAACTACTTCCATCTTCTGTTGGTCAAGAATATCTTTCAGCTGTTGGCGAACTTCGCGGACTTTTCTCATAGCTTTTGCATGAATGAAGTGGTCATTACACCAAGTTGAAGAGTATCTAAATACCGATAAATTAGTTAAATGCTTTTGATAAATAAAAGAGATAGGAATGAGATAAAAAATCTTTAAAAAAATTACTTGTTTTGCTTCCATTGATTGTAGACATTTAAATAGGTTAAGTGATCAGACTCTGGGACTTGAAATTTTTCCCTAACACCGTCTGCTTCATCTTCTCTCCCTTTAGGTCGATAAAAAATTGTAGGTACAGACAACATCGAAACTGAAAATATCAAAACAATGAAATCGTTTACATTTATTAACTTAGTTAAATGTATTAATAAAAGCTTTTTTACTTACCAATAATAAGAATTTCAGCAGTGCATCCCATTTGATTTGATACTATCAACATTTGGCATTGCGGTGGATCTAAAGGAAATTCGGCCATCTGCCTGCCAAGAGGTGTCAAAGATCCTGTGTGGTCAAGAGCTCCAAGAATCCATAATTGATAGAGGGAATTAAGAATATTATCCTATAAAATAGAAAGTGTAAGTAACAAAAAGCCTCGTTAACTATGCAATTATTAATATTTAATTAATTAAAGTTTTATAAAGATAACCACTAGATTTCATAAGGGTATGGCTACTTTCTAGGCTTTCCAATGTAAACATGGATTTATTAACCCTCCAGGACTCGCACTTGGATCTGGTATACAAGGACTTGCGGGGGAGAGGAAAGATTCTTAGCACAGCTACAGTTTTATAGTCTCTTAAACCAGATCTCACACAAGCAACTTCAGCAACTTGATAACTAAGATTTCTAACTTTAAGATAACTTCGATTAGGTGAGAAAATTAGGTGAAATTAAAAAGTTCAAACTCAATAAATTTATTACAAATCAAAATAATGGCAATTTTTTATAAAAACGAGAGTAAATTAAAGGAACAAAACATCAAATTGGGATTATGCAACTCCAGATGCTCTTAGGTATCAAATCTTAGTCCTGTTTACCAGATTGTGAATAACCATGCCAATCCTACTAACTTCCCAATTTTGTCGTCCCTTAATTCACAAACATTGAGGTGTGAAAATCTCAAGCAAACGCTCAGGTATAAAAGTCCAATTAGGGCTTTTATTACTTCCATTGTGATTTTGTGGAAAAAACATATCGGAGTTGTACTATTTTTAGCTATTTGCTTCAATCCTGGAAGATGAGTTATGGGGGTCTGAGCGCCGCTATCGGTAAGCTGAAAAAAAAAAGGGGTTGATACTGATGTGAAAGATTGGGAAAATGACCCTTATGCCTGTGGTCCGTGTCGTAGGTTTTTCTCGGGGAAGGCAGATGGAAGGTCGAAGCTCAAAGTTTAAACGCATCTTGCTGGGGCATAAACAAACAAAAAAGTGGAGCTAAGACCCCCCTTCCTCTCTGCGAGTCCTCGAGGGTTAAATATAAATCATATTTAAAATTTACCATTCATAAATTTTCATATGATATTTAATTATAATGACAGAATCTAGTTAATATATATAATTGGTTAAAATTGCCCTTTAAGTTAGTAAATTATAAGAAATCTGTAATCAAGATGTGTTGTCAGTATTAATGAACCAAATAAGTTGATATCACAATAATTTTACAGTAATGTAACAGTACGTAAGTCAAAACTTTCAAAGAAGGTATTTTCAAATTTAAGGTATTCAAATAACTTTGTAGGACTTCGGCAATTTCCATTAGTGATATTTCTCATAAAACAATTTGTATCTGAAGTCACTATTAAAACACACTATAGAAGTGAACTTTTAAAACCCAGTAGTAGGAACCTTACTTATTTTCAAAAGAAATCGATTAATACATTTATTCACAATTCTTACAGAAATATAGGAGAAAAATTGAAATGTCAAGTTTTTGATTATGATTAAAGTGTTAATGTTTTAAAGCACCTGTGGAGGAGGATCCATAAAATGGAACTGCAGCAGATCCTGAACACCCAACGACTTAAGTAGAAGAACAGTGTTAGCCAAATTAGTTCTTTGAATCTCAGGCACAGTCGAAGTTAAGAGTTCATCTTTGTACTGCCGTTCTGTGTACAACCTAGTTGCAGAGGTTATTCTAATAAACCAGATTTCAATACATTTCGACTAATTGATTATTTTTAATTTAAATACTCAATATTACCTATAAGCGTGACCAGGGCCTGTCCTACCAGCCCTTCCAGACCGCTGGTTGGCATTGGCCTGAGAGATGGGATAGATTTGTAGGGCATCCATACCTATCCTAGGGTTGTACACCTTCAGCTTGCAGTAACCAGAATCCACGACATACATAATACCATCAACTGAAACCAAGGAATAATTTTAATAAGAAGACATGGCAAAAAATATTACATCAATTATTAAAACAAAATAAAAGTAAAGAAAAATACCTGTTAAAGATGTTTCAGCAATGTTCGTAGCTACGACACACTTGCGCACTCCATCGGGCGAGGCTTGAAAGATCTTGGCCTGCAGGTCAGATGGCAGCTGTGAGTAGATAGGTAGGATAGAAAGGGGAGGTGCCGCGTCTATCTCAGCCAACCTTTCTCCTAGCACTTCACAAGTAACTTCAATATCTTCTTGACCAGGCATGAATATTAGAATATCACCTGAAAGATGCAGTTAACAATTAAGGAAAACACATCTGGATAGATCATGTACAAAAAGGGAAATGATTAATTTATGAAAACTAATGTAAAAATATTAAATGTATTCATTGATGAATACTAGTCATACATATTACATAAGTTTTTTAATTAATTTTAATTAGTTATCCATTGCCTCTATTTTTGTTTATTTACCCTCAAAGCACTAACAAGAAAAAATTCAAAATAACACTTACTAATGAAACACTTAAAATATTATTAGGTGTACAAATAAGTTTCTGCCTTTGTTTAGAGATGTCTCCGCAGATAAGATTGTGTTGAAATTGTCAGATTTAAGAAAGGTATAGCAGTATACGTGGACATCTGTCAACAACATAACCTTGAAATACTAATGACATTGTATCAGCAGTATATATATTTTTTTCATGGAAAAAATTTCACGTTTTGTGCCCAACAAGCGTCATTTGTGGGTAAATTACAATAAATTTTTGTAATTTTTTATTAAAAAGAGCAGAAACTTATTTTCCATAAATAAATAATTTGTTTATATTTATTTTAAAATATTAGTTTTGATTTTTATAAAATAATTGTAATAAATTTTAAAAAATAATCAGCAATGTATCACTAGAAAACTAATTACCAACTTATTAAAAATATCAAAACTTTCTCTTCAAATAATTACTTACACAATCCTCACAAGTTTACATTTCTTTTTAATCATAAAAGCATTAAAGAAAATCAAAGAAACTAATGCCCTGCTTTGTATATCAGATTATTGCTCAAATATTATTAAATTAAACATATTAAAAACATAATAAATTCAATAAAAAATTTATGACAAAACAAATTATAAAAGTGATGGGATACAGGCATCAACATGCTAAACCTTCTATTCATTATTCTTTCTACAAGAAGAAAATGAGGGAATAATTGTTTTTAGGTACTGACCCTTGGTTGGTAGGAGGTGTATCTGCAATGCTTGCTTGACAGAAGCTTCGACATAATCCTCAACAGCATTTCTTGCAAAAAGTACCTCAACGGGGAATGTCCTTCCAGGAATCGTGTAAACAGGAACATGTCCGAAGAACATTGAAAACTTTGAGGAATCCATAGTAGCCGAAGTTACAATTAACTTCAGGTCCTGCCTCCGAGCCACAACCTGGGGATAACAAAATAATTAATGCAAATGTAAAAAGTATAATGAAATTCATAAAACAGGAAACAATAAATAGATTAAATGTTAATCAAATCAATTATAAATATTTAGAGCAAAATTGACTACAACCATTGGATGTTTCTTGAATTTGATTCCATTTATACTTAAGATCTAATCAACTAAATACTAACCTGTCGCAGTAGCCCAAAGAGAACATCAGTGTTGAGTGACCTCTCGTGGGCTTCGTCCATGATGATAGCTGAGTAGTTGTCAAGGTCAGGCTCCCGCAAGGACTCCCTCAACAGGATACCGTCTGTCATATATTTTATTACAGTGTCCTGGGAAATATAAAAATTGATTGATTAAAACATGATTTCCTAAGTAATTAAAATATAGGATAGATGGGGTTACACATGGTCTAGTAGTTAGTATAACAACCTACTAAGCCCAAGATAGCAGGTTCGTACCCGGCAGATGGCCCTAGGATTTATTAAAGGGAGTAAAAAATCCTTGGTTATGATGGTAAGGGAAGTTAAATGGAAGCCCCGAGCCTGTACCATGACAGGTACTCATTAAAAATCCCTATCCTAATTAAACTTGCATAGACGAAATTTAGAGCTCCCACTGTAGCATCGTTCGATTAGCCATACGAGCATGCTACAAGGTCAATCAACAAACAACATGGTAGACTTTCAATATCCATTATTTCAGGAGTAATGAGTATGAATATTTTTCAGAAAAGCTTATAAAGGATAATCTGGAATCAAGTTAAGTTTGCTAAAAGAATTGGATGATTCTGCTTTTAGCAATTTTATTTATACAAAATTCTTAAACATGGTATTTTTTTATCCCACACCATAGTGGAAAAATTATGATCGAATTTCTTCGCTAGTTAAAAGGTTAATAGACACCTGTATTTTAAAACAAAATAGCCGTAAAAGTAATAATTGATCAGTATTCAAAAAGCAAATAAAAATTATCCAAATTCTTTCAAGATAAAAGCTTAATTGTATAATAGTATCGACTCCATCTTCAAGAGGGAGATTAACTATTCCAATTTAAAAAAAAAAGAGAAAGAAGGAAAATAGTTATTAACACTATAACTGAAGGAATTAATATAAATTTTTATCTATTTTTATTTTGAAGAGAAAAGATTTGCCCCTAGCCGGGATTCGATCCCGGATCTCCGCCACACCGTGGCAATGCTCTAACCAACCATTTGAGACACCGGGGGCCATCCCTACGGCTGGGGGCAATTCTTTTCTCTTCAAAATAAAAATATTTAAAAATTAAAGCAAAGATTAAAAAATTATAATAAATTATAAATAATATAATGGCGTATGTCATAAAGATCCTAAAATTAAAAGTAATGTTCAATAAACATTCTTCCTCGTGTATACATCGCAAAATTGTGAGAACAAGGGGGATATGGGATCAGTGAAGAGAACAGATTTGTCCTAAGCAGGAAACGACCCTGGTGGCTCAAATGGTTAGAGCGTTGCCACAGTGAGGCGGAGATCCGGGTTCGAATCCCAGCTGGGGGCAAATATTTTATCTTCAAAATAAAAATATTTAAAAATTAAAGCAATGATTAAAAAATTATAGATTTTTATCATTTAAAATATTTTAGTGACTACAATAAACATGCAGCCAGATTTTCATTTTTATTATATTTTTTAACAGGTCTGCATGATTAATGTTTAGATTTATTCATTTTATAGATGATGGTGAAAAAGGGTAAAATTATCTGTATGATAAGAATGTAGTTCTCGTCCCACGGTGGGTTCTATGAAGTTTTTCTCCAAATCATGATCGAACAATCAAGAGGATGCTGTGTTACTTTGTTACTAAGACAAACTATAGCACCAGATAAATAAAACTAATATGTTGAATGTAAACACAACCTCGTAAATATTTTAAGTTATTGGGTTAATATGCAAGTAAATAATGATAAAACTGATATGAAAGTAGCCAAAAAAACAACTTTCCTCAATATTTTTTTATTTTATCTAGGATCCACTTCCATGAGTATTCACCACATCCCATGGAAAATGGACTTTCCTAAAAGTATTTATGTATAAGGATATTCCACATATAAATATAAAGTTTATTATAACCTATTAAAGAAAAAAAACTTAAAGTACTCTTGAATATAACATACCTCAGATGTACAATCTTCAAATCGAATAGCATATCCCACAGTCTTCCCTAATGGCGACGCCATCTCATCGGACACTCTCTTCGCCACTGACATGGCAGCGACCCTCCTCGGTTGGGTGCAGCCTATCATGCCTGACTTTGAGTAGCCATCCTCGTGCAGGTACTGGGTCAACTGAGTTGTCTTACCAGAACCTGTTTCACCAACAACAACTACAACGCTGTTTTCACGAATTATATTCAGTAGCTGCAAAATATAAAAACCAGTAAAAATTATATAATTTTATCAATTTGTGGATTGTTTCATTAGATTTTCATTATTTTCTCTTCAGATATAATCAGTATTTTTTTTTTAAGAAGTAATAAAACTAAGTTTGATGTTCACATAATAACACTGTAGTGAATTAATTTGTTTCACATTATAGTTGATATAAAACAAGATTTATCACTTCTACTGGTTATGTTTGAAGAAAATTAATATATTTAATAAAATCGTCACCTCTTCCCTAACAGCGAAAACGGGGAGGTATTGCCTCTGCTGCTGAATAGTCTTCTTTTTGGCAAATTCACTGGAGGCTGGCGCCATGTCTTTCATATGCTCAGCAAATTTTTGGCTTGTTTTGTAGTCAGCATCAACATCCCCATCTATTTTGTCATCCTCCTGTATGTAAAAATTAAATGAGTTTATATAGAACAAAAAAAAAATCAGTTGTCACACAGTAAATATATTTTTGTCAAATATAGACAAATAAATATATTGTTGTTAAATCTAAAAAAAGACTATTTTAAAGTTATACCATTTCTGATTATGGATCAATCATTATTCTGAATGTTATAATTGAGAATACTGTATTTGTGAGGAAAAACAAAATTGTAAAGGAGAAAAATTGCCTATAAACTTTTAAATTGAAAGATGCAAACAGCTACAAAGATCTTTGCTTTACTTCTTAAATATTCATTTTAATTATTTAAAATACAAACAAATTCAAATTTTGTTTTGAAATTATAATTATTGATATCTAATAAATATATTAGGTAAGCCAATAACATATATTCATTTATTTTTTCAAATGATAAATAACAGATTCAGAAGGAATAAATTAAAATAATGATAAAATTATAGCTCTATCCCTATAAGATGGCAGCCTGAACACATGCGAGACTAAGTTTAAACTAACATTTTTTACTTACCACCTGTTTTTATTCACATAATATTTCTAACTAAATAATTTGTTATAACATTATGTTATATCCTTGTAAATTACTTGGAGGATTAGGATAAAAACATTGTTAGTTCTGGCTGCAATCTTATTTGGTGGAACTGTAGTATCGATAGAAGACATCATTGATAAACAAACCTTATCTTTCTTGTTTGGAACCCCCATGATGTTACCTATTGTGGTTCCTGACAGTTCCCAGTGTTTCTTTTGGGCTCTTTTCCTCTCCTTTTGTTCTCTATATGCCCTCACCAGAGCTGATCCTTTCCTAGAGACCAATGCCATATCTGATGTTGGGTCCTGAAATATAAAAGTAATAAGTTACCATAATTTCACATCTACAAATTATTTCAAGCCTGATTAATAAAAAAAACTGAAATACTAAAGCCAATATTAAAAATATAAAAACTAACAAGAATGACTCTATTTAAGGCTGTCAGTCGAGTAAAACTAAGAAATGCACTGTCGGAAGAGCTTGAAGTAAACATTGGCTTGATACAGGGTGATCCTCAAGCCCCTCTCCTTTTTAATTTAACCCTTGAAGCAGCCATCCAAACAGTAAAAACAAATCCTAGAGGAACTATATACAACCGCATGTCCCAACATCTAGCATATGCGGATGACGTTGTCATTACCGCTAGAGACCAAGCAGCTTTATCAGGGACATTCCAAGAATTTGAAGAAGCAGCCATTCAACTGGGTCTTAAGGTGAATGAAGATAAAACTGTATGTATGAAAAACTTGGAAAATATGGCAAATGAAAAAGTGAGTTTAAGAGAGCACATTTTTAGAGCAGTAACCCAATTTAAGTACCTGGGAAGTGTGGTCACAGTTGACAACAAATTAGAGAGTGAAAGAATAGCAGCAGGAAATAGGTGTTATTCCTCACTACAAAGAGTGTTTCAGTTAAAATCATTCTCTAAAAGAATACAAATTTAAGTGTTCAAAACCATAGTACAGTAGACTCCCGATAATTCGTATGGTCAAGGGACTGATGATTTGGTACGAATTATCGGGAATACCAATTATCGGGAGTACAAAATAAAAAAACATAAAAAAACGTACTAATGAAATTTTTTTAATCTATTGAACCATCGATCGCTTGTAAGAAAGTCTTCAATTCCCTTTTTTCTGTCAAAACTCGGGCTTTTTCCCTTCAAATAACCCCTCATATCCCCTCACCACAAATAACCATTCAAATATCCCCTCACTGTTCTCTCCTATTACCTCCAACTGGTACATTTGAATTCCTTGCTTGTACGAACCGCTTTTTTAAGTTCTTTACAAGTCTGGGAAGTGATTTTGTCCTTGTTCTTCAAAATTGATGGGGTCGTGGAACCAGGGACGATGAAATGCTTGGATACGTCAATTAGCTTATAGCTACTGGTCATGGCGTTTATGATTTGTTGTTTCTCTTCAATAGAGAGGCTAACGTATTTTGGAGGTATGATTACGTGTCACAGAGGTAACAAAAACGAGACTGAATTGTAAATAAAAGTGTGATTGTAAGAAAAGCTTAATCAAATTAATAGAGCTTCCCCTCTCTACTCCCCCAATTTCCTATGAGAGAAAACAGTACGGATTACTTATGAGATTTCTTAGAAAATTTGTCTCTCTCACTCGCTCCCCCGTAAAAAACAATAGGATCTACTGTGCCTCTAAACAATACAAACATATTTGTGTATAAAAATAAATACAAACTGAGTGATTTCCTAGAAATCATTTATTCTCATTCTGATCCCTGGCATATCTGCTTCACTGTTCTCTCCCTCCCTTTTGAAAACAGTACTAAGTAACGAGATTTTAAAGCTGGAAATACGAATTATATGACGTTATAAGTGACCTCGAGCATAAAAATAATACGAATTATCGAGGGGTCTGAAATGCATTGATTTTATACCATTTATCGGGATTTTCTCTGGGGACCGGCAAATTTGTACGAATTAACCGGAAATACGAATAATCGGGATACGAAATATCGGGATTCCACTGTAATAGGTGCGAGACATGGCCCCTGATCAAAAAATCAGAACTTATGGTCAACACACGGGAAAGAAAAATATTAAGAAGAACCTGGGGCGGAGTGGCCGAAAATGGTGTATGGAGAAGAAGAAAGAATGAGGAGCTGATGGAGCTGTATGGGGAGCCGGATATGGTGACATTCATAAAGAAAGCCAAACTGAGATGGATGGGGAGGAATGCCGGACCACAGGATAGTGAGGAGAATGCTCAATGAGAAACCGGACAGTAAACGAAGCAGAGGACGCCCTCGGATCAGATGGCTAGATGATGTCAAAGAGGACCTCAAACTGCTGGGTGCACGAAACTGGAGGAGGATAGCGCAGGATGGTGGAGATTGGTCGGCTGTGGTGTTGGAGGCCCGGGTTCTTGCCAAGGTAGAGCCAAAATAATAATAATATAAAAAAATTAAACTAAACTACCACCCCTTCTAAGAAGGTTTATATAAACTTTGTCTGTACTACATTATAACATATATTTATAAAAACCATTATTACAATAATAAAAAAAAATTGTTTTCTTTATTCTATGTTTTAGGAAGTATATGAACATTAATTGTGTATTATTAAAGACCTATCTGATGAAAAAGTACAGGAAATCTAAATAAAATAACCTGTTAAACAGGAAAAAAAACCATAGACATGTTTTTTGAAATTTAAAAATAATAAAATTCACCCAAAATAATCGATAATTTAGCAATTCAATAGATGATTAACAAGAAAACAAAATCTGAGAATTATTCCAAAAACAAACAAACAGTTAAATATTGACAATTCCAATTCTTGCAGATAAAATTTCAATGATAATGACACACCCACACTAAATTATAAATTATTGAGATTTCCACCATAAAAATTGAAATCACATGAATTTAAATTTTATGATTTTACCTACCTTAACAGGTATTACTGGTTCTGGTTGCTTGGTGAATACGATGCGACCATCTAAGAATGGAGGTACGATGTTGTGTACCAAAAGATGGACTCTGGCTTCTGCTTCCTCATCGAAGTCTTCGTCAAGGTCGAGGTTCTGAACCACTCCTGAGGTCAGCATCCTGTTTCTTTCCCAAAGTTCATTATCCTAATCGACAATGATGTTATTATGATATTTTTATCGATTAGTAATCACAAACAGTAACTAGTCAATTATAAACACAATGTTTGTGATTGAAGAAACACAATCAAAATATGTCTTATGTTAATCTATTTAATATATATTTAGCAAATTCACTGTTAAAATAAAATTAATAATTCAGACCTAAAACATAACATGAAGGTAACCAGGGGAGTAGACAATGGTGAAGATATTTTATTGTAAGCTCCTCTCACAGTGAGCTCCAACTTAAGGATAAGTGGATCTCATTCTTATAGTCAAAAACAGATATTTACCAAAGACAAATATTTAGATACTAATATTGGATCAAGGGAATATTTGCATTTGGGTGCAAAAATTGATCAATTTATTTGGGTGCAATGTGCATTGATAAAATTAATTTGACCTAGAGAACCAAAAGTTTAGGTTTGGGATGATCTATGGTCTAGTGGTTAGCATAAGAACTGTAGTCAGCCAGATGGCCTTAGGATTTTTTAAAAGGGAGTAAACAATTCTTGTTAAACAGGGGTTCCAATCCAGTACACTGTCAGGTACTCGTTAAAAATCTCTATCCTAATTAAACCTAATTTAGAGCTCCCACAATAACATCATCCGATTAGCCATAGCAGCATAAAGTGACATTAGATAAACAAACAAACAATAGCTTTGGTTTCAATACTACTCTCAAAACCAATCAGCTAATTAAAATAAAATTCATCTAACAATTAATTATTAGCACAAGAGTTTTTGGTTTGAACGTCTTGGGGTGGAGGTGCGTTCCCGGATTATGTGCCTTTTTGAGCGATTATTCGTTGGGATGTATTGCACTTCTGTTTTGAGATGTGATTGAACTTATTTTTTATTGTGTCTTGATAATGCCTGAATAGGCGAAACGTCGATTGATAAGTGTTTGTATTTTACATAAAAAATTTTGAAACATAAGGCTCTGCTTGTGGTTTTTTCCATTTGCATTCTAATTAATTATTAGGTTTAAAAGCTTTTAAGAAAGGATTATTTTGTGCTTGCTATTAAGGAGTTTAATGAATTTTTCTAGGAAGAGATTGTTCAACAAAAACGTGAGGAAGACAGAAAACAACAATGAATATAAAATAATATTTTTATAAAATAAATTAGAGAACTGGTGGCTAAACATGTTGAAGTGTAGAAGAGGAAAGAAAAATGTTAGGAAATTGGAAGACCAATAAAAAAATTAATAAAATGGAATTTGACCTTATTATTTCAGTCAGAAAGTGGAAAACAGTTGAATAAGAGACCTTTCCCCTTTGAAGTTATAATACGATTAGAAACGCTTAATCTAATAGATAAACTAATGTTAAAACTAATAATGATCGTAATATTACTTTGTTAATCTGACGCTGCTGGGCCGACATCCTCTTCTTCTTTGACCGCTCCAGCTGACGCTCTCGCTTGGTGATGTACTCTTGGCTCACGGCACCAAATGGGTCCCTTCCCTCTTCCATACCCTGATCCAGTCCGTACCACTCTCTGTCCAACCTCTTCTGCTCCTCTTCCCAAAGCAGACGATCTTTCTCTGAACCCCACGGTACTTCTTCCTCTGCAATAAATTATACTGTGGTTATAAATATATCAATTGTTATTTTGGAATGAAGCATGTTAGGTTCAATACTTTATAGAGACCAAATGAGACCATGAGGTTAATCTATATATCATATAGCATAATTAATAAGCAACTGCTGGACTTGAACCCAGGTAATAATTATTAATAATATTAAATTCAGAATATTTATTATTTATATTACCTTTGCCAGCTAAAGGTGTAGCTCCAGTTCGTGATCTTTCTGGGGCCCAACTGTTGAATCTATAAAATTGATGAACAATATTAATAATAAAAATAATTATATAGATATGAGAGAAAGTAATAGAAAAACAAAAATATTGCTAATTGGTTAGCTTGAAATAATATTAAAACTTTAATCTTTGGCTGCCTGATGATTATGCCAATATGACACAGTATAAGACTATTTTTTTTAAAAATATGGCACTGTGTAAAACTGTATTTTTAAAAATTTTACTTTAGCTAATTATTTTATACATTTTTAATAAATGATACTTATTTACACCTAGTTATGTCAGATATCAGATCCGGAAGTAGGGAGAATCTTTTGAAATGAGTTATATGTCCTATGGCTATATGTTATAGCCACGACATTCAATAAGTCCTAGTAATACACAAAGCATTCACAATATTTACCACTAATAAAATTCATATATCAGATTAACTATTATTTTCAACAATAATTATTTGAACAATTATTCATATTAACAGAAAATAATAATATTTAAAAATTAAATACTAATGTATTGTTACTATATAATTCAAACAAAAGTTAATTTGAGTCATATTTAAATATTTTATTGACAATAAAATAAGTTCTGGAATTATCCCCGGAAGTTTTCTCCTTTATAAATATCAATTCCTGTTGGATACCAAAATATTAGTCTTAATGATAAAAATCAAAACAGTGGTTAAAAAACAAACAAAAAAAGATAAAAAACTTAAGGATATTAAAAGTAAACTTCATCATACTACTTAAGATAAGGGATTTGGTACATTATTATGAAGCTAACTTAATAGTTTAGTGGCTTCTACACTAGAGCTCACTATCACCATTATTTTAACCGATTGCTTTGTATTCAACAGTAAAATTTGAATAGAATGAAGTTATTACCAATTATTGATTCTTTAATTAGATGTTTTAAATTAGTAAAGAATAAAAATATACAATTAAACGGTATTGACTGCCTGTAGTTAGGAGAAGTTATCCCTAAAGCAGTAATTACAGTAAGGTATCGACCTCGACTGAAAAAGTTCCATTACAGTTGTGACTAACTATTCAGTGAATGGAAGTCAACAGCAAACTTCAAGTCAAATTATAGAAGAAAATAAACAAGTCTCTTTTATCTGAAAAAAGACCGTCACTTAAAATAAACTTGATAAAATTTACACCATCAATTCATTCCCTTTTCATTATGTTAAAATAGTTGAGTGTGGTAAAAACCTACAAGATTATAGATGGCCAAAATAATAAAATTAAAAGGAAAAAAAATACATAAGAGGTTTAATATTAAATACATGCTTATGAGCAGCCCACTTTGTAAGCCTCCACTAGTGCTAGACTTTTATCATATTATCCACTTGATTGTAACCTATAAAATCTGGACATAGGTCATCATTTTAAAGGATCACATTTTTAATGCAATGAATAATAATAATTTGCTTTTAAAAATTTGGCCAAAACATTGACTGGTATGAAAAAATAAGTAAAAACCAAGGGTATATTTTGTTGTCTTGTTTGCTATTGCTTGGAATGAAAAATAGAAAAACCTTAAACAGTTTATACCTATGTGCAGGGGTAGGTCTCCTCATGGACCAGTCATCTTCCCTCGGTTCTGTCTTTGGTGTTGGATGTTCCCATGAAGACTTTGCGGCAGGTGTAGAAACTTCATCTTCTTCCCAACCAGTCCTAAAAAAATAATCAAGGTACAAGGAAAAGTTTTACTAATAACATTAAAGTGATGAAAAATGTAAGAATCTAAATTGAGAATCAATTTGACAATCATACCTGGATGGAGTATCTTTAACAGAAAACATGGGTGTCAGAGGCTCATCTTTGAACCTAGGAGATTCTGACCAAGACCTCTGAGACCTATTGAAGCTGCGTTCACTTCTATAGTCATTCCTGTCATCATTTCGTCGATCATTTCTCCTATCACGATCTCTTTCTCCACGACTTCGTTCTCTTTCACGATTTCTATCTCTCTCCCTATGTCTATCACGATTCCTATCTCTTTCTTTATCTCTTCCACGTCTGAAGTCCTTTCCGTAAGAATCTAGTAAGACATTACACAAATAAGAAATTTTATTAAGAAATAAAATGGTTGTAAATATGAAATGTATGGAAACGTACCATTTTTTTCATTGCCTTCTTTTATGTCTGATGCCACATGAATTCCTCGTTTCTTTTCCTCTTTTCTTCGTCTCTCTTCCATTCTTTCTTTGGCCTCTCTAGTGACACCTCCTGTGTGAGTAGGAGTTTCATCATATTTTTCTCTGTAATGCCTAAATCAAAATGATGAAGATGACATGATTGGAAAAATTGGTGAATATTACATTTTATAACAATGGAAGGCCCTTATTAAAAGTAAGCAGTGACACGGAGGCACCACTTGTAATAGTTAGACACAATATCAATGATCTGATGATTTAAGCTGGGGTATATCTTAAAAGAGAGGTTCGGAAGGAGGAATTGGCAGCTATGATTAATTCTAAGCGACAATAATTTAAATATTCATTATACAACTTTCAAAACAACAAATGAACGGTTAATTATGATACAATCTTTAGATATTAAATTGATGATGAGTGAACTATCTGATTCTTTCAAGAAAAATTACTCATACCACAAGTTGAATCACTCAGTTAAAATCAAATCGATAAAATCAATAACATTTCTAAGGGAAAATATTAATAATAGTATAAAGTTAGCTTATTGCTTGCTATATATAACATTATAGTGATGAGTGATACTACATCATGAATCAACTAAACTCACAACCACTATAAAGACCGATGAGCTAAAATAGGGATTAATAGTTTCACTGGATTTGACATAAATAAAAAAGTTAATCAAATTACCTATCCCCATGCTTATCAGGTTTTACAAAACTCGCTTTATTTTCTTGCTCTTCTTTTATTTTCTTTGAAGCTTCCTTTTTTTCTTCATTTTCCCTCTCTTTCCTGCGAAGTGCTGGGAACAGAATAGAATATTTTTTAAAAACCAAGTGTAACCTTTTAAAAATTAAAGAAATTTATTGTTGTATTTAATTTATATCATACCTGCGAGTCTGTCCAAACCCAGCAAAGATGTTTGTGGGACTTTGAACTGGAAACTACCCTGAGGTTCTGGTTTCTTTTTAATTATGAGACCACCTTTCTTTTCTTCAATCCCTTCAAGCCTATACACACCCTCATCATCCTCGACTTCCATCACAAAATTAAATTATCAAATGACTGTAAGTTTCTTATCTAACATGTAACAAACATATATTTCAGCTGCGACAAGTCAAACAAACATCACAATGTTTTGAAAACTAAACTTTAGAGAAGGTAATAGAGTGTTATAACAATTAAGGTAAAAGTGGTATCACAAAGACGTAAGGAGCGGAATAAGTTTTAATTCTGTTTCATCTGTCCGTTTATGACAATAGGCACTTGAATTGAATAGGGAATTTATAATAGGCAAAAAAAAAAAGGTTTAACAACAATTAATGGTTATATAAGTTAGGTTATATTTTTGAAATATTCGTATTCAATTCTTCGTATAAAACTGGTTAGCCACTTATAAGAAGTAGCCATTTAAAAATTTAGCAGAATATTTTTATACATATCCTGCAAAAGGAAAACATCCCCAAAACAAAGCTTTAAGTGTCCAAAATACTGGGGAAAAAACAGTCGACGTTTTGCCTATATTCCGGCCTCATCAGGACAACACTTCATATGGAAATCATAAGAAAGAACTAGAGATATCTCACACCAACAGTCCAAAATCCCTGGATTTCTGTCTCTTTCTGGTCGTTTGGATTGTTGGTGTGAGATGTCTCCACTTTGTCTTCTTTGATTATCTTGAGAAGTGTACTGATGATGCTGGAATAGGCGAAACATCGACGGTTTTTTTCTCAGTATTTTGGACACTAGAGGCTTTGCTTCGAGTATTTTCCCTGTTGCAACATATCTATAAATTATGTCACTTAAGGAGTTTCTATTCACTTTTATTTACAATTTTTTTTTCTAACGCGTATTTTTTCAGTTCTCGAAATATTTATATTCAGAGTATTCAGTCTTCTATGAGCTCAAATTCTTAGTAAGCTTCTGAAAAAGATAGAGAAACATCTCGATAAAAAGAATTATGACACGAAAAACACTACTTTTTTCAGTGATTTTACAATCAATGCTGAGTACTTATACTACATGCAAGTCTCGTGAAACTAACATATCATAAATTTTTTCGCCTTATGGAATATTTAGGCAACTTTTAGTTATCCTCCTTCCTCATTATTGTTTTTTTCAATTGGGTTTCACCTTTCCGGTAATTATTTCGCAGGTTTTCGCATACTAGAGCTCAAGATAACTTGTATTTTTGGAAAATAATAAAAATGAAACGCATAAACAGTTAAAACTTGGTGTAACTCATCCCAAAGCAGCAACCTGCGAAACAGATAGCCCCTTTCCTACTCCTGTTAGTGCAAACGGGATGGATCTCTCTGTATATCTCAACTGTTTAAAAGAATGTAGGATTGAGCGAGTCGTTATGTACCAATTTTGGTTTTTGTCTATGTCTTTCTTTCGCCTTTAATCATACGAAATGTCTCGTGGAAATAAGAAGAAAGATTTTCATTCACGTAAAACTAAAAGATACTCAAAACCGGATGATCTGCCAAGTACTATGCAAGATTTAGCAATTAGGGATGAAAACGGTAAGTAGCTTAAGAATTGACACTTTTTCGAAAACGAATGGCTAGAATTAAAAGATTTAATTTCACATAACTGTTCTATTATTATTTCACTAGTTATAAATATATTTTTGAAAATTATTATATCTTTAGATATTAAAGGTTAATGCTATTTTTGTCTTTAGATGAATTTAAAGTTAACTTTCCAGTGGTTATGTGGGACTTGGGTCACTGTGATCCAAAAAAATGCACTGGGCGGAAACTTGCTAGAAAAGGTATGATAAAAACTCTTAGACTTCAGCAGAGATTTAATGGAATTGTCCTCTCTCCAATGGGAGTCAAGGTAATGTATATACTGCATTTATCTAGTCATCAGCTTAATCATTTAATTAAATAAATAATTAATCTCTATAGGCCATGAAAAGTCTTGGATTCAGTGGGTAGTAATGACGATACCTTTTTTAGACTAAAGGTTTTGAAAGGAGATGATTTGACCAGGATTATACTTGATCTTCTTGGTTTATTCACACCTGGCCCCAAGAGATTATAAATCTTTGCGTTCACTACGCTCACTAGTGAAAAATTAATGTGAATATTGAAGTAATAATTGATCTGTGTATCACAGTGATACGTTGATATCCACTCAATTTTATTATTCTTTTAATATACCTACAATTATTTACAGATACTAGGGGCTAGCTCATGTTCACCTAGCAGCGGGCATACGACCATTGTTTTGCTCTTTTTTTTCAAAATGAATCCTTCAGTCAAATTCAATGATTTACCGACACTCTTTTTTTTTTTTTTCCTCACTTTATATATAACAGAGAGAGACATTTTACATTCTACAAACACCAGCCAACAATCTTCTACTTACAATTTTGGAATATATTTATCTGCAATCATTTAAAAAAAAAAAAATTGAAATAAGTAAAACATAGAATAATATCCATTAAAAAAATGGAACATACAAGGGGATTTCTTTTAAATAATTAAATATTTATGTATATTTAATCTTATATATTTAATTTATACCTAAATCTATCAAAAATTAAAAATATGTTTACTGTTAACAATAACTTGTTTCTCCCTAAAAAGATTAACAACCTAAAGGTAAATGAATTGCTGGGCTGAAGAAAGAGAGAGAGAGAGCTTGATAACATTTTTCTAAAAACTATCTGGCGTAAATAGCTTTTTCAGGTCATTCTATATTAAAGCATACATGGTGCTGTGGTTAATCTTCCTGCACAACTTATATAAATTTATTACTTTTTTGAAACTTTTTCTTATATAATAGAGTGATTAAATGTTCTTGGTGCCTTAGAAACTGAGTTAAAATTCCTTTAAAAATGACAGATTATTTACAAAATTAATCTTAGTTACTTTGGTTTTAGTGTATATCTCCTTTGGATAAAGAAATAGTTGAGAGATTTGGAGCTGCTGTTATTGATTGCTCTTGGGCCAAAATAGAAGAAACACCTTTTGAACAGATGAAAACTTCAAATCCACGACTTTTGCCATTTTTGGTTGCTGCAAATCCAGTTAATTACGGCAAGCCGATCAAATTATCCTGCGTCGAAGCACTATCAGCACTATTTTATATTACAGGCTAGTTATCAGACGAACATGCAAGTCACCATTTTATAAAATAGTAAAGTTTGCTAGTAACTAATTGTTTTAGTCTTGATTTTTAACTTTTTATTTACTATTTCTATCTGTTATGTTTGCATTGTGAAATGATCTGTATATATTTTGAATACTTATTATTATTATTATAGGGTTTCAGGATGAAGCCGAACATTATCTGTCTCAGTTCACATGGGGAAATAGTTTTATCGATTTGAACCAAGAACTTTTAGACAGATACGCTGCCTGTAAAGATGGGGAAGAAGTTGTGTTGGCTCAAAACGCTTATCTTGCAGAGTGCGATGAAGAGAGGAATCGTATGTTGTTTTTTATTTATAAAATATTGTTAGCTTCATTAAATTTACTGACTAGACACATTTTTTATAAAGTAGGGAATCCATTTTTTAATTTTTAAAATACTATCAATTTTTATTTTAAATTTGAAAGAATGCTGGGAAGTAAAAGGACAGTAAAAAGACAGCTTTAAAAAATAATGAAAAAGTTCTGTCATGTTTATATATTTCATACCCCATGTACAGACAGAAACAAAATGCTGCTGATATTGCATAGAGATTCCCTCAGCAAATTACAGCAATCTTAACTTAGTTTAGAGGCTAGATCACTGCTGTATCGGTTGAGGATAAAATAGCCTATCACATCATCTACTTGTGCAGCAGGTTTTCTTGTCTCGAGGATCATTATTGGACCAATAAAGGACCTTCAGTGTTGTGATCATGTCAATTGTGCCAATATTTTATAATTTGTTAGATATAATTGACTTATGTTTATGTTTAAAGAAACAGCTATAGTAAGGCTCAAAAGAGACCAAGAGGCTGCAATGCCCTGTTAACTTTAAACATGAAATATTGTCATCACAGACTCTAGAATGAATTGACTATTAAAGATTTTATCTCTTTTAACAATTCGCTGGATAGATACTGATGGATCCACTTATTACGGCTGGCATTGTAGCTTTCCCTTAGATAGAGAAGTCAGTAATAATTCTAAATCCTGTCTTAAGTGATGACCTCAACAAGGCAGTTAGGTGGAAAGGGTAGAGAGGAAAAAACATGATATATGAATGCAACCCTTTGCTCAGTAAGTTCTGTGAGAGCTTAAGCTTGGTTTTTTGTTAAATTTTATTCAAATTTTGAATTATTATTATACATTAGTGAAGTATTTATTTCCATAGATTTTTATTATTATATTTCTCTCCTTTAAATTATTTTAAACTTAAGGATTTTTGTGGTATAGGATTATTATTGGTATGGACATGGAAACTCTAAATAGGTGGTTAACTAATATATCAAATAATTAGATTTCTCATCTTAACATTTAAAAAGTACATTTTAATATTTGCATGCTAAACCAAAATGCAAATATGTAGTCAATCTTAATTCCATTATCATAGATTTTTGATAAATTATATTATTTTTAATACTTAGTAACTATTAATTTGTAGAACGGAATTTGACTCTTGATATTGTAAGTTCTTCGGAAGATTCTGAACAAGATGATGAGCCAACATGATAGATAATGAGACAACTACAATTATTTATGGTTTGTATGAGTATAAAATGTACATAAAAGAAGTATTTTAAAAGTAAATATATTTTATTAAATCTATGAGATGTTTAAGGTTTATAATTTATTTTTACATATATTGGGAGATACCCCTCTCTTCCCAAAATCTCACTAATTTTAATGGTTCTAATCATAATTATCATTAGTCCTTTTTACAATACCAAAAATATATAGTTCTAGTTAGTTGTTAATTAAAAATAAAAATTACCATCTAAACTGAAAATTGAAATCTTCTAACGGGTACACTCTTACACAAACAGTATAATTTTTTTCTTACTGAAATATTGTTACCAACTCATGTTTTTTTACTATTAAACACTTATTTTGTTCAATTTTTTTGGTTAAGTGTGCCTTGGGAAAGACGAGTTGATGTTGTGTAGTAGTATTGAGGAAGAATTAATTAATGTATTAATTCAAATATTGTTAAAATTTTAGTTATAATGCTAGAAATGGTTGGACAATGCAGTTGATGAATTTACACAATGAGCTGGCCTAATTTTAATGTTATTATCTTATTCGAGAAAAAAAACCAGAATAAAAGTTTTTTATTTATTCGATATTATTTTTTTTATTTATACAAAATAAAATGAGACATCAATTAAAATTTTATTTATATTTCAAAATTTCAATTTCTGTTCTAATTCTAAGATAAATATTTACCAAAAAGATAGTTTGCACTTCAAAACACAAAACTTCAATGAATGCAGTCAGACTTTTGATGAATATATTTTACCAATGGCCTAACCTGCTTGTTCATTATTACGCACGTTAAATCGAACTATCCTTTCAAATTACTAGCAAACGTGAATACAGTTACTCTACCATAACGAGCATAGTAGAGCATTTTAGCAAAAAATTTGGAAGACTATATAATCTCATTTAAGACCTTCTGTAACATGGATATAGCACAACTTCTCAGACACATCTTTTTTTTTTCTCTTTTTCCCCCCAAGGAGGGACCGTTTATTAATATTAGGACATGCTCCATTCTTAAACAAGCATATTACATATCATTACATGTGATTTTAATAATTTCAGATCAGTTTTATAGAGTTACATTAGAATACATTTTAGTATAAATTAACAACATAAGAAATTACAAATTTACAGTTTGACTAAATTGATAATTTACATGTGAGAATAAAATTAAAATTTGTAATAATAAATTATATAAAAAATAAAATAAAATTTATAAAATATACAAAAATGAAACAAAATTAGTATTTTAAGCACAGCAAGAAGGTTTTATAATATAATTTGTATAACTAAAACCATCAATGAATAAGTTATAAATATTATGAACATTATGATTAGTGACAGTAATTAATAAAAATTTATACACAAAAGTTACAATTAAAAAACTATATAACTTGTTGTATATGTAAAATTGCAAATAAAGTTGTTGTTGTTGTTGATAATATATAACTTGTGAATAACTTGCCCTTCTTATGTCTTAGAGTTGACCAAAATCAATGTCTTTTATAAATTATAGTAAGTCTGTTTTAAATTTAGAGAAAATTAAGTGTTCTGTCTCAGGCCAAGTCCCTTGTTTGAGTATTATGTTTTTTATCAATTTAATTCTTTGTCGGTCGTATCGTGAACAGTTGTACAGTATGTGTCTGAAAGTGTGGGTCTGTCCATCTTCATCACACGCATCTGTTCTTATAATGCTAAATTGTTTCAAATACTGTTTTGTGCTTCCGTGTTCGGTTAAAAACTGTGTTAATTTGAAGTCTGAACTGTGTATTTGTTTCTAATTTTTGAGTGTTATGCGAGGAATGTAGGAATGTAGACTGGGTGATTTTGTCGGAGTGTTCCATTTTTTAATTGTTTCTTCTGTTAACTGTTTCTTGAGGTAAGATATTGGGAACTTACTGTAAGAGGGCAAGAGTTCGCTGTTGGGTGCCTCTTTGGCTAAACGGTCTGCTCTTTTGTTGCCCTCATCCCTTCCATGAGCTTTAACACATTCTATCATTACCCTCTTTCCTATCGCCGTCAATTTGATCAAAGTTATTCTTATCTCTTCTGTTAAAGGGTCGTGTATGTTAGCGTTTTTAATGGAATGAATGATGTTCTTGTTGTCAGTGTGTATGGTAATGTGCGTGTAAGTCTGTGACGGATGTTCATATAGAAATTCTACAGCCTTTTAAACAGGGCATTTCTCGGCTTGGTTGTTTGAGCACCAGGAGCTCAATTTATACAGTTTTTCGATAACTAAACCAGATTTATTTTCTCCAAACCATGCACATCCCACGTTGTCGTCATCTTTGCTTCCGTCCGTTTATATGTGAGTACAGTTAGTGATTAAAGTATTGGTCTGTGAGTTTATGAGTGAATAGCGAGCTGGATGTAACCAATTACAACAGTCTGTTTTCTTCTCTGCTTCGTTGTAGGTTAGATTTAAAATAGTTTTTCGACATTTTTTAAAATTAAATAATGACACTGCTTCTTCTATTTTCAACGTAAGTGGAACTATACCAGCAAGAATAGTTGATGCCTCAAACGAAAGTGTTCTAAACCCTTTGCAAATTTTAATGCGATCAATCTCTGAAGCCTTTGGAGCTTGGTCACATTTATTTTATGTTTTATACCTGTATCCCATACATGAACTGCATACATTATTTTTGGAGTAAAGCTGCTTCATATATAATTTTAAAACATTAGACTTCAAACCCCAAGTAACTCTTGTAGCAATTGACATTCGATTTATAGTATGCAGTGTTTTGTTATATATGTTGTCTATATGGCGATTCCAATTGAGTTTTCGATCATAAAGTATGCCAAGGTATTGAAGTGCATCATGTTTATTCCGTAGAGTCTTGTTGAGTTTTATATTCAATTGAGGTGGAATCCTTCTTCGAGTAAATATGATGTATTTAGTCTTATCAGGGTTGAATTGAAATTTGTTCTGTCTAACCCGCTGTGCAAGTGGTATTAGTGCTAAGTTTGTCATTGTCTGTAATTCATCAAACTGGCGTTGTCTAACATGTAGTAGAACATCGTCAGCGTATGTTATAATTGTCGCTGAGTTTGGTAAGTCAGTATCAAAAATAGTGTTCATCGACACAATATAGGAGACAAGCTAGATCCTTGAGGTCTCCCTATTGTTATTTTTTTGTCCACGCAACAGTAGTTAGTCTGTATTGTTAAATGTTGGCTATGAAAATAATTTTGTATAATTCGATACAAATTTACTGGACAGTTATATTTCTTCAAATTACACTGTATAGCAGGCCACCAGGCACTATCAAAGGCAGATTTAATATCTAAACTGGCTACAATTAAATTACTATTCTGTCGAATCGTATCAGTAATATACTGACTAAGTGTTTTTTTTTTTTTAATATTTGGTTTTATATTATTTTAAATTATATACATATATATTTTAAACAAGAGTAAGTTTTTGTAGAGCGCCATCAGTACCAGACATGGTTCCAATCCCTTGGGACCTTACCTGTCTTTAAAAACTGTGTATGAATCTTCGATAGTGCTTCCCTGATTTCAACTGGTCCTGTTTTGATAAAATAGATCGGTAGACCCCGGACTTGGTGATTTTTCATTTTTATTTTCATCTTCCTCAAAGATCTATACTTCTTCCAAGAATACATCATTAATGTTGTAATTAATTAGGTCGTCCTCCTTAACACTTTCCATTCCTTGATTTTCAAGGGCGGACCCAGGATTTTTTTTCTGGGGGGGCACATCGGGCAGACGGAAAACAAAATCAACAATAACTTACAAATAAACATGTAGTATCTATAGAAAGATTTATTAAAATATCGAAACAATAATTTTCGACTCTGATGTTCTTTCTGTTATTTTAACAACTACGATCATGTGATTTGGCTTTAATTATGCGTTTTGCCTTTAATTATATACTATAATGGATTCTCCACAGTACACAAAAACCTGTCTGGGGGGCACGAACCCCCGTGCCCCCCCTAAATCAGCCCTTATTGATTATTATCAGCCGAGGGTATTTCTTTTTTGGGATTTGGGCATTTCTCATTTTCAGCCTTTTACACTTTTTGTCCTTGGATATAGCGGTCGAAATATGAAAACACAAAGATTAATCAATATATAATAAATGTTGAATTGTTTTAAAAACAGTGTATCATATTTCATTTTGATAACTATTCAATTAATGGGGTGGGGCTACCTGTGGTCTAGTGGTTAGCGTAACAAACTACTAAACCCAAGATCGCGGGTTCGTAGCCCGGCAGGTGGCCCTAGAATTTTTTAAAGGGAGTAAAAAATCCTTAGTTACGCCGTCCTTCGGAAGGGATGTTAAACGGGGGTCCCGAGCCTGTACGATGTCAGGTACTCGTTAAAAATCCCTATCCTAATAAAACCTGGATAGGCAAAATTTAGAGCTCCCACTGTAGCTTCGTCCGATTAGCCATAGCAGCATAAAGTGACGTTAAATGAACAAACAAACAAAATATTCAATTAACAATTTCCATTCGATTTTTTTTTTTTTTTTAATGTCAGTATTATTAAAAGAAAGTAGGATACTTTATTTTGTTTCTGTAACCGAATTAGCACAAATAATGTAAATTGGGATGACACTGATGTTACAAAGTGTGGAAAACAAGAGCTATTTGGTCCGCCATGTTTTGGCCAGTGAACAAGTAGCCTGTGCCTGCTAAATCACGGTGACAGTTGGTAAACCTGCTTCCGCGGCTAGCTGCAACTAGGCCTGACCCTTCACGGTCAGCTGCCGATCTGTGAGGATAACCACGTAAGTTAGTGAAATTAATTTGATTTCAATTTTGTTATAAATACACAATAGGCAGGCTAGCTGTATTTTATTTTGTATTCATTGAATAATTTTAGAAATAAATATCATGGAAAGAGCTAACCTTTTCGGGTAGATGATAACGATCATAACAAAGATGATGGAGACGAGGTATACCCTGTTTGTCTTTCTATACTTATTTAAATATTTCTAAACTTGGTTATTAAACGTTTCAATAAACACTATCTATTGATCTATATATCACAGAGAGAGAATCAAAGTGAGAATACCTCTCATGTCTCAATAAGTGTAACAATCAATTTTTGATCAGTCGATTCATAACTTAATTGGATACCTTTAGATTGATTACCTACAGATTTGATACTTGGTAGTCGTCTCCAAGATCCCAGGATTGCAACCCCGCAGGTTCCCTTAGGGCTTTTTTAAGGGAGTAACTCAACAGCATAACCAAGGAAAAATCCTTACTTATGTCGTCCTTCGGAAGAGACATAAAATGGGGATACTGAGACTGTATGGTGACTTGTACTCGTTAAAGACCTCTGTCATAATTATATCTGGATAGGCAGAATTTAGGACACCCACTTTAGTGAGCAGCATAAGGTGACGTTAATAATGAATAAACAAACTAGGAAGTTATGATAACAATAGCCATTTTCTCCAATGAGCTAATATTGAAAATCACAGAGAGGATTCGGGTGATCTTGGCCTTGCACTAAGAAACTTTAAATTAGCTCAAAAAAATAATTCTACATGATACGTTAAAAGTTGATCATTTTCAATTAACTAAAACCATCCGCATTCCCTTGATTGCTTTTTTTCTGGATGTAGATATTCCTCTAAAAATAGAAGAACTAGATAATAACCATACATCAGGGTATGTGCAAGGCTTTAAACAGAAAAGAGTGGTTATGAATGTGGCTGATGTTTACTATTTCACTAGAAAACAACTATTATTCAAAACAGGCAGTTTCAAAGGAAAAGCAAAGTTAAAAAAAAATCGAAACGACTCATCTATTTCATGTATATGAACAAAAAAAAAATCAATATTTGTGTCGTATTCCTAAACTAGAATACAGTCCACACTGTATCCATGACAGCCAATGAAAACACCTGGGCAGAAGTTTTCTGCTGTTATTAGGTTTTTCTTCAGTTACTTATAACCATTTGAGGCGGGGGCATGGGGGCCATGCCCCCCCCCCCCCTAGAGTTCTCATTAGTTGATATTGACCTGAATTTTAGTTGGTTTTCATCAAGAAGAATACATGTTTTACACACCAAAATTATTCATTGTATCGAATGTTTTCTCAATGGGTGCATCCAAAATCAGCGACTCCGTACCCTTTTATGTTTTTCATTCACACATAGATAGCTAGCTATATATATATATATATATATATATATTACAAAACAGTAATCCGCTCGTTGATAACCTATGCGTCACCTGTTTGGAGTTCAACCTGCGTCACAAATAGAAAGTTTGAAAGGGTACAAAAGCTATGTATGAGGATTATCAATAATTATCCTCGCTACACGAAAATATCGACTATGCTTAGAGATCTTGAACTTCCCACTATAAAACAATATGTTTCAGCCCAAACAAAAGCATACTTCGAAAAAACTCCAGCTTCGAGAAATTAATTCGAGAAATCGGTAACTATGATAAACATTCGTTACGACGCTACACGCACAAAAGAACAAAACATATACTCCTTTCTTAACAAGTCACTATTTGCAGGTATTGTAATCTAGTTATCTGTATTTATTTTATAGTTATTTTTAATTGTTTACTTATTTTCTATTTAATGTTGTTTTTCTTCTCAGCATTGCTGGTTGATATGTCTTAACCGGACCATGGTCAAGGTCAAGCTTAATCGTCTTATTTATCGATATTTAGAAATTTCCGTACAATACTAGCAGTTCCCAACATCACTGCTTTTTGTAGTATTTCAACTTCCTTGTTCAATTCAAGGATTTTCAAGGATCTTATTGTTTCCTCTGGGATAAGTCTATTTAATTATTATTATTATATTTATTTACTTTATTATTATCATTTTTATTTTATTATGATTATTTTTTTTTTAAGCGGGTTTTTTCTACATTTTTCCTGCTATTGTAAAACTTATTTATAGAAGATAACTTTAATTAATTAAAATCACTGTTCTTTAAACATGTAAAGGAAGTTCGGAACATGTATTCACACTTATGCTGGTTGTATATGTAAACTTGCAAATCAAGTTGTTGTTGTATTTATATATATATATATATACTATATGTTCGATTTTTCAGAGTTTATTATTTATTAGAATTTGAGGATTGTATTTTAGTTTTATCCATGTTATTGTTTTCTGGCCTCAGTTGTCTTGAATTAAAAATTGATATTTTATGTATCTTCATTGATATATGGATCGTATGGATTGATAACATGTTCACATTGACCCATGCCCCCCCCCCCCAAGATTCTCCTAGATCCGCCAGTGCTTATAACCTTATTACTTTATGTTTATGTTAAAATCAATATAAATTTATTTACAGTTCAAATTACCTACTATTCTTTTTATTGGATAATAATTTTCATAGCTGCAAATGTTTTCAAACTTTGAATTGAGTTTATTAAAACCTCTGAAACGAGGGTTAGGTCTGTCCTGTAAAATCCTGTCCATATATGTAAATATTTTTATGAACTTTACGCTTTTTTTATGATTTTATTAGTCTATGTAATATTAATTATTACGATTAAGCATTCCAACAATTGATGTAGACAGATGTATACTCGTTAATTGCCAATAATTGAACAATGGTGATTGGTTATTATACCTTACATTACCTTCCTATTGCCCCGTAATTCGCATTTCAACCGATTCTTATAGCTATGGAAACCCTTTGATACAATAATCAAAGTTCATGATTCTTTTCCACTTGCCTACTGGAGCCTTCAACTTGTTCGCTCTCATTCTACCTTCGTTTCTCATGTGACTCGGTTGACTCCTCTTTGTGTGTGTGAACTTCCCTTTCAATTCTTCCTTTGATACTTTTGTGACCTTAATCTAATTCTGTGGTATTCTCTTGTTCATGCTTTTTGCTGTAGATATTTTACCAAAATCGTTATACATATGTAGTTCTCTTAGACGTGATAAAATAATAAAATGTATATAATGTTACCCCTGTCTTAAATAATAAAAAAATATATAGTTATGTACGGTATTATTCATTTATAATTGTGATGTACGTACTTCGTTACATATTTAAAGAAGTAAATTTGACTAAAGCCTATTAAAAAAAAAAAAAATGCTTCTTAGCGGCCAGGCGATGAATATCACAGGTTTGCGATGAAAAATTGTAGCATACTTAACTAGCGGGTTTAATAGTATTTTTTGTGCTGATTACGGAAAAAAATTCCATCACCCCTAGATAAGTCACAAATTTCACCTGAAAATTTCTTATTTGATTCATCAAAAAGGAGCTTGAAAGCTGTACTTCACAACGGTAACCGACATGCTTCTGTGCCTGTTGGACACTCAGTCCATTTGAAAGAATAGTACGAACATCTTGAGTTTGTTCTTAATAAGCTCGGCTACTCTGACCATAAATGGACCATTTGTGGGGATTTGAAAGTTATTTTCATGTTACTAGGTCAACAAAGTGGTTACCCAAAGTTTCCATGTTTCCTCTGTGAATGGGATAGCCGTGACAGGCAACAACGTTATGTCAAGGAGACCTGGCCAATCAGAAAGGCTCTTATTTCCGGAGATAAAAATGTTGAAAGACAAAGTTTAGTGGATCCTAAAAAGATCTTAATTCCACCACTTCATATCAAATTGGGGATAATGAAACAGTTTGTGAAAGCATTACCCAAAGAAGGAGAGGGTTTCAAGTATCTTTGTGAACAGTTTCCTGGTATATCCGAGCTAAGCTGAAGATAGGAGTCTTTGTTGGGCCCGACATCAGAAAACTTTTAAAAGATGAAAGCTTTGTCACTAAAATGGAAATGGAAGAAAAAAATGGCGGGAATTCATTTAAACTTGTTGTAACAGGCTTTCTTGGAAACAAAAAGACCCAAACTATAAAACTTTGGTTGCTGAATTGTTACTAAACTACAAAATATTGGGTTGCAACATGAGTGTCAATGTTTATTTCCTTCACTCACAGCTGGACTACTTTCCAGAAAATCTTGGGGCTGTAAGTAAGGAACAAGGAGAACGTTCCCAACAAGATATAAAAGAAATAGAGCCCAGATACCAAGATCGATGGAATGTCAACATGATGGCAGACTACTGTTGGATATTAAAAAGGGAAAATTCACTAGAACACAGCCGAAAAAGTACCAAAAGAAGCTTTGATTAAAAAAGAAATCGTTTTTATAAAGACTTATCATAACTTTACAACACAAGTGCACCACTTGTATGCTCATTTTAGCTAGGCATCGTTGTTTTTTTTTGCTTTTACTTCATGTTAAAATAATAAAAACAAATCCAAAATTTTTCGTTTTTCCGTACTATTTCCAAAAACTTCAACTTTATTTTGAAGGCAAGCCTTACGTGATAGAAAAGACCAATTTCATTTTTGAAATCAGCGCAAAAAACTACATAAAGATCAGTTAAATAAATCAAAACAATTTTTAAAAAAGTTTTTTTTTGTACAGACCTGTCTGTATATTTTGCGGTTCACTTCATTATGAAAAATAATCCTATCGCTATTAATGGCTAAGCAAACAGTGAAAAATCGTTTATTTTTTACTTTTGCCGGTCATATATGTTATTTGTTTTTATATATAATCTGTCTGATATAGAAAAAAAAACCAATTTGTGAAATGGCGATTTGGATGTTCTTCCCTAAAGTGAATCAACTACTCCTAATTACAAAAAATGATATTTTTCACTGTTTAGCTTTGTTGATAACTAGTGAAAAGACAAGATATACAACTTTTTAAAATTTTGTTGGATTGTTATTAAATGAATTAAGATTGTTTTGTGGATCTCTGGCGATTGCTCTACAGGCTACAGTTGTGGATCTCTGGTGATTGCTCTACAGGCTACAGTTGTGGATCTCTGGTGATTGCTCTACAGGCTACAGTTGTGGATCTCTGGCGATTGCTCTACAGGCTACAGTTGTGGATCTCTGGCGATTGCCCTACAGGCTACAGTTGTGGATCTCTGGCGATTGCTCTACAGGCTACAGTTGTGGATCTCTGGCGATTGCTCTACAGGCTACAGTTGTGGATCTCTGGCAATTGCTCTACAGGCTACAGTTGTGGATCTGTGGCGATTGCTCTACAGGCTACAGTTGTGGATCTCTGGCGATTGCTCTACAGGCTACAGTTGTGGATCTCTGGCGATTGCTCTACAGGCTACAGTTGTGGATCTCTGGCGATTGCTCTACAGGCTACAGTTGTGGATCTCTGGCGATTGCTCTACAGGCTACAGTTGTGGATCTCTGGCAATTGCTCTACAGGCTACAGTTGTGGATCTCTGGCAATTGCTCTACAGGCTACAGTTGTGGATCTCTGGCGATTGCTCTACAGGCTATAGTTGAACAACCTATGGTTTAGGTTATTGGTATAAAATAAAAAAACAATGTAATATAAGAATTTTTGGAGTTTGGGAATAGGTTTGAGTGAGGGAGAAGTTATTTTCTTAAAGGTTTTGTTTAGTTCGTGTATGGACGGGTATCTATACATATTATAAAACAAAGTCCTCGGACGTGTTTGTTCGCGGTAAACTCAATAACTACTGCACGGATTTTCATGATGTTTTCACCAATAGATAGAGTGATGCACCAGGAAGGTTTAGGTATATAATTTGTCGAGGTTTTCTGTAAATGGGTTGGAATATCGATGGGTTTTACCGAAGACGCTGCTCGCCTAATCCCGTGCAATTATCTAACGAGAAAGATAATAAATTGTTATATAAAGAAATATTTGGTTTTGTTTTTATTTTTATAATTTCCATACAATAAAGTACATTACCTGAGATGGGAAGAAAGAAAATCAAGACTCCTAAAGAAGCCTAACCAATGATATTACATGGCCCTTGATGGCCGATACGTGATTAAAAAAAAATACATTACACAGAGAAATTACGTAGGCATAATATGCCTCATTACCCGAGCAAAGCTGGGGTGGGTTGCTAGTATTGTATAAACATATTTCAAAAGCAATATTACTGGATATTATTGGGATACAGAGTCATATTATCAGCGTTTTTGGTTTTATGAAAATGTTTTAAATTTAAAATGCGTTTTTAGAAAATTTGTATTACAACCACCGGCTTTTCACCCCGTCTTTTTCCCGGTAATTTATTTCTCCCTATTTCCCATTGCCAATTATGTAGCTGCTGTTGGAAAGTACGAGTATATTCCAGTGAAAGCTCAAAACGGGACAATAAGTTTTATTTGGTTGGTAAATAGGTTGCTCCAATTTCTATGAATTAGTTCCAATTGTGTGATTCTCGTGTGGATGTGAAAGAGGACGCAAGTTTTTTGCTGAAAGTTGAAACATTCTATCTGTAATTGTAAGTATATATATACATTCACACACACACATATGTGTGTGTATATATATATATATATATATATATATATATATATATATATATATAAAATATATATTTATTATATAAACATAAATAAATATATAAAAACACAAATTCGTGCTCTGACTCTTCTTTGCATGGTTTTGAGCTTTTCATTCCTACATACACTTTTTCTAATGATTTTTCTGTCCTTCCAAAACAGTGGCGTACGCAGGGGGGGGGGGATTTGGAGGTTATAGTCAATACCAAAATTTATGAAAAAAAAATTATTTCTATCACGTAACATATATTTGTTTTTAGTTGAAAATAGTTGTCTGGATAATTCTAATAATGGATTGAATTGGTCAGGGGGTGCAGTCAAACATAACACAATATTAGCAAAACTTATTCTAATGTGCCATAGTTTCAGTTAACAGTTGATAGTTCAACCCGTCACCTCAGGCTCGGCAACCAACGACTGGTTGCCCTGAAGATGAGCTACATTTTAGGCCGAAACGTTGGCACATATAAATTAGTTTTGCTTATTTTGTGATATCTTTGACTGCACCTCCTGACCAATTCAATACATTAATGTATGTTTTAAGTAATAATTTTACAATAAAGTTACAAGAAACGAAAACAAAACTGTTTAATTTTATTTGTCGGCTGTAGATTCTTGTGATGACATATACTTGTCAATTATTTTTATTCGAATCCAAAATATATATTGGGATTTCATCTGAAAAGGTTAGAAAAGATGTGTTAATTTTGAGCCTGTTTTAGCTGATTAGGCATCTTGACTGAGGAAATAGAAAATCATTAACCAGAAATATATTAGATACAGAAATTAAATTTAAATGAAGTAAGAATTTTCTTAGCGTTTTCTCTGATAATTTGAAATAAAATATTTTATTTCATTGGCAAATTACCACAAATCCAGTCAAGTAACCTTTACCCTTCATAGGAAACCAATGACTTCCTGTCCTCCTGTATCCTTTAATAATATCCCACTGACTCTTGTAGAACTAATCCGATACTTAGGATTACATCTCTACAAACTTTTAACTTGGAATCCTCATATTAGACTGAAAAGAAAAGAAACAGCTCGCTGTTTCAGGCTACTTCAATACTTACTAGACAAATGCTGTAAGCTCCCAATCAATTACAAAAGGCTCATATATATGACTTCTATAAGACCTATTCGGACTTATTGAGTAGAGCTTTGGGGGTCCACTAAGCCATCGAATTCCTCTCGTATTTGCTTGAAGACAGACTTAAGAGAATAATTAACTGCTCTCTAAGATACGTGCTTGGTACTCCGAAGCGATCGCGCGTCTCCCACCTCTATGATGAGTTAATGTGGCTCTTCCCTCCCTTCCGAAGACAATATTTCCTCTGTTCATTCATATACCAATCCATTCACTTTCAACACCCTTCAACCATATATCTACAGTCTTCTCCAATTCAAATCCTCAGTTCAACACCATAAAACAAGATTCCGCCTTTCTGATCTCTATATACGTTCACACAGAACTAAAGCATTCGAACGTTTCTTTCTCGCCAGCTCCAACACAGTGTGGAACTCAATCCCTCCTAATATCAGTCATACTCCCTCACTATCATTATTTAAATCCTTGCTTTTTCAACACCTCCTAGCTTCACAAAAGCAAATTAGTCATTTGCTTAGAATGTAATGTATAGAATAACTCATTGTGTTATTTAGTTCTTTTAATTTTGCTTTTTGAAAAGCTGTACATCATGTAAAGAAATTATTGCATGCTAGCTCAGGCATCTAACAAAAGCTATGGATTTATCTATTCTCTTTAATTGCTTAATATCCTGTCAAGATCTGTACTGTTTATTTACTTACTATTATTTTTGTTTATATATTTCTTTTTAAATTGTTTTCTGTCATTTTTACACGCTTTATGATTTGTAACATTTAGCCTTCTGGCCAGATAAATATTAGGTTTTTTTTTTCCTGTTCATATCTGTTATTCTAAAGGGACTTAGTCCCAGAATAAAGTAATATTCTATTCTATTCTATTTAATACTTATAAACCAAAATCCTTAATGATTCTTACTTTGTTAGATTAAAGTCACCTATAAAAACCTCAATGTCCAATTTGTTGCTGATTTACCAGTCTTTTCATGAAAAACTTCATTCCCACTCAACCCACTCGCTTCAAATCTAGCTACTTCTTCAATTCCTGATAATCCTCCGAGGAGTCTGAAAAGAAGATGGCCTCGTGACCTTCTAAGTTGATATTGTTATTTGACTACTACCACTGGGTTATTTCTCTACTTGTCTTTATCCATGCCTTTAAGTATCATTCCCTCCATTTACTTGTATTGTTGTAATATAGTTGTAAATTTCAATGAATAAATTAATAATTGATTGATTAATGAATGAAACAATAATTTCATTTGCGTTCCAATCAACTTATGTAAATAAAATCAAGTCTTGCGGGTTAGTGTATTTGCCTGCTTCATTATACTTTTGATGATGCCTAATTTAAGGAATTCAAGAAATGTTTTAGTTAAAGAAAAATCGATGTAATATTAGAAAGCTTATTGATAAATAATACATTATTTATTAAAGTACGTTCTCATTCCTACTTTAAACCTTTATTCCAATTATAAGCCTATGGAGATGTAAATTACATCTATTTGTAAATATCTTCCTCCATGGTTGGATCTTCCATTGAAGACCATTGAACCTCTTTAATCTCTTGATCCTTGGTGTCGAATAGTTTCCCTAAAGCTGAGGATGTTGCTGGCCATTGGGTGCTCCAGTTCTTTCCAGATCTCCTTCCCCTTCCCCTCCTCCGGTAGAGGGTGGGTACCGTCTTCTCCAGCCTTCTGGATCCAGTATCTCTCCGTCTTCGACCGCAGCAGGTGCCTCAGACCGTTAGTACCAAGATGCTCGCCTTTTTCGTCTTTGCGATGGTGAGTTTTTAAATTTGATCCTGTTTAGTTCAGCTTATTTTAGCATATTTTTATAAAGTTTTATGTAGGTACGTTCAATATCAGGGATCGATCAAAATAAATAATCTTGCCCACCCGCAAAAAAGTGTCAGAACAGATGCTCCAAATTTAACTCTTAACATATAACTATAACATATAACTCTTAACATATTTTAATTCTGTGATAACATCCAACATGTTTTTTGATTTTTTATATCTTTAGCGATGCCTTAAGTTTAAGATATTTAGACTTCGGAATCAGTTAAATGCTCTTTGCGACAGCTCCGGTTCACTGATTGTCTAATCAGCCCCCGTTTTCATATTAATTATTGATATCTTGTCGACTTTAATGAATTTAGGTTTTATTTTTTAAATGAACTAATATTTATACCTCTTGAATTACTTTTTAAATTAAATTTACAAGAAATAATTTTACGAAATTTTATATTAAATATAAATTGATTATAACTCAACAGCAAACATAGTTGTTAAAAAAAAAATAAAGTATTTAAGAAAACAATAAAATTTAACTAAATTAATTTATCCTCGTGTCATAAAACTAAATTGTTCTGGTCTCAAACTGAAATGTGATTCTTACTAGTATTTTTCTGAGAGTAACATTACGTAGAAATGTATGATAATATTACTGTATTGATATGATATTACTTGATGATGATGCTCACTTCTATTGATATCAATCGAAATTGAAAGATGATTTCTGATAAAAAAAGAGCAGGTATTTTGAATGAATAAAAACTAATTTTTATTCCGGGATAACTCGCCCCTTATAAATAATGAATAATACAATCACAGTGACATTTGTCGGGGTGATTAAATTTATTACTAAATTAAAAAAAAAAAAAAAAAGAGCATGAAAAATAACTGAAGGTATTGAAATTGTGGTTTATGCAAATATGTTAACAAATTTAATATTATTGTTTACACTTATTTTTACATATTTGAAATAGATTGATAATATTGGAGGGGGAAGAAATAGTTTTTAAATTTAGTGAGATATGAGGTCTTAGGAATAAAAATGAGTAACGAATTTCACGAGTGTCACGAATGATGAAGGGTTTGGAAAGCAGTGTAAAAAGTTGTAGTAAGTTATCTGGGAATAGGTGAAGAATTTAGAGAATGGATTGAGTCAAGAGTTTAGAGAAATATAGAGGATGTATGAGGGCTTTTTATTCGAGAGGGTAGCTTTATTTGCAGGTTGTTTGAGTGTAACTTCTATTTGGGAATAGTGAATGGAACCAGACATTTCAATAATATTTGCCACCATAGCTATCAATAAAAACACAAATCAACTTGATAAAACTATTGCCAGCTCCAAAAGGATTATCAAAATAATGGCGAATATGGAATTTGACGTTACTTGATTATAGTATACAATTTAATGAAAAGCTGGAAAAAAAACATCTCGAGCTATATTTTTTCAGGTACCTTTTTCGGGGTCAATAAAATCATATCACTAAATAATAATATTCTTGAACTCTTATAATAATAAAAACGTAAAAGATCATGACGAAAAGGACTATCAAACCAGAAAAAGAACATCATTATTTAAAAAAAAATAATAGTCTACAATAGCGGGACTAAAGTACTCAATGTGGAAGGTATTCTGCTACTAATCTGTAGGTTTTTGTTCGAAACTGGTTGTGGAAGAACAATTATTGGTTATAACATTATAACAAAAAACTACAGATTATATTGATTCTAAAATTCAAAATTTTAATTGGCGGATTTCTTTTTTTTTATTATGTTCATGTTATGTGGATTGTAATGAGCTGTTATGAATCCTATCCTTTTTGATAATAATTACTTTACCTTGGAAACACGCAATTTTTGGAATTGAAAATTTGATAACACCCTGAGAAAAATGTATAGAAAATGAGGGTAAATATTTAAATTTGTTTGATTCCATAAAATTGTTTTATTAAATAAAGTTTCCTTTAAAGCGGACATTTCATATGAACCGAACCAATATTTCTTCTTTTATTAGACATTAATCAAACCTGTGGGATCTAGAGACCCTTTTGGGCCTCACTCAGCCTCCATAAAGAGTGTAAAAAAAAGCAGCTTAGTGTAATCTCGGCCAAATCATCTTCCTTCACAACTGTTTTCTATATTTTCCCACCTTTGCCATCACACAATAACTCCTTAACTCGTTTGTCGCCTTTGGAACAAGTGGATCGAATCCTTATTAACTACATAATTAACCTTTCATATACATTAAATGCTTAGGACGCAGCATGAAATCAATTTATGACGCTGCTTTATTCTGGGTCTTAATGGTTGATTGTATAACGTTGCTACCTGACTTGAGTTACGTGTCTTACAGCATCACGTAGCTCTCTACCCTATTAGAGCTTAGTCCGGGGAGCTATGGTATAACTTCAGAAGAAGAGCAAACATGCGGTATTTTCGGGGGAAGGTTGCTATTGAAGGGTCTTTCTCTGAGAAATTCTTGAAAACGACCGATATAAACTACGTTTAAAAACATATATTATATTTAATTACTTAAATACATGGAAAAAAGTAAACATAAAAATATTGCGGTGTTTCATTGGAAATGTCCGTTTTCAAAGGAAAGATTATTTAGTAAAACAACTTTATGAAATCAAAACCTTTTTATTCAAAACATTTACCCTCTACACATTTTTCCCAATGTACTCTAAAATGTTCAATCCCAGAACTGAAAAAGTAAAAGGTTTTGTAATGAAATAAAGTCTGAAAATGCATTTTCGACCATTGTTTTCAAAATGCATGGGTCTCAGGGTCAATAAGAGTAAAACAAAGATGATGTGCATCAGGAGAAAAGATACGGTCCCAGAAATAGTACAGCTAGGAAACTCCACCTTCCAGCTTGTCCCTAGCTTTCAATATCTGGGATCTACTATAACTGAAAACATGGACGAGGAGGCTGAAGTAAAGAACAGACTGGCAGCAGGAAACAGAGTGAACTTCTTCCTCGCTAAAATTATAAGGAGTAGATTACTAAGCCATGCTACGAAAATAAGGATCTACAAATAAGGCCAGTAGCATCCTATGCCTGTGAGACTTGGACTCTCAACAAGTAATAGCCCTATCATAGATCCTTGCGACGACATCAGAATATAGAGTTGTATAGGGAATATCAGGATCTCAGCCTTTCTAATTTCGTCAACGTGTAGAGAGTAAAATGGCTCGGACACGTTATTAGGATGGAGGATGGGAAGTGTCCTTCGAAGCTGTACAAAAATACTCCAGTCAGGACCTGACCTAGGTGAAGATAGACAATCCTGGGGCAAAATGGTTGAGCTGGCCAAGGACCGCTTTAGGCGTCTGTTGTGCAACTAGAAGAAGTTTTCAAAAATTTTACCCTTAAGAAAGTTGTCTAAAGTTCTGAACATGTTAGAGAAATCTGTTAGAGACAAGTCTGGCGAATAAGGTGGCTTTGGGAGGACTTAAGAACCCAGCTTGGTCGGTTTCCTTACTGTCTTTGTCGAGAGACATGAGATATGTCGTGTGAGAATATAGGTCCCTTCTGATTAACAACTTCAGGTTGTTTTTTGATAAAGGTGTGTTGAATTACGTCAATATCCCTGCAGTGAATGTGTTGGTTTCACCTCTGGACAAAAAGGAGAAATGAATTATTCCTGCCATTTTTGGGATGCAAATTTTGTTTTGGCATGTGTCCCAGTATTATTTTAAACAACACCCTGTAACAACGCGGTGGTAATGTCTCTTGCAGCTTGTGCTGCCCAGTTTCCAAGCTTAAACTCATAAAACAATTCCACGAAAATCGCGTGTTTCCATAGTAATATTTGATGTCATGTTAAATGATGAACGTTTAATTGTAATGATATTAAATATTATTAAAAAGAAAGGATTAAAATCTGAAAACATAAACATAATTAACAACAGAGCTCCTCCAATTCAATTTTGAATTTTATAAATACTAAAAAGGGGCATTTTGTAGAAAAGATCCAATGTAAACGTTTTATAAAAAACGGTGTCAAAACTGCAAAGTGGATAAGGCAAGATGAGCTGTCAGAATGTAGTTACGATGAGGTGTGATTTCCCGAGGAAAGAAAACTCCACCATGTGACCTCTATTTACGAAATAGTAAATCACGCCGGTTTAATTGAGAAGTTGACATGGGAAAGGTAGTAAATCGCGAAAAGGCAATTTTACAGGAGAAGTGAAAAACTGTTTTGGCAACTAAAAATGAAAGTTTCAATTGCTAAATAAAAAACTAGCACCGCTCATTGAAGCCCAACCACTCCCAGTTTTGACTTACTCCTCTTTCTGTCCTTTTGCTATGATTAATTACACATATTTCTTTGAAAATAGAAGAATATTACTTTTTTTTTTACTTACTACTTTTCCCATTTTAACACCTCAATTATAGTGCAGCCCCGATAGCCCAGACAGATTTCGTTTTTAAGAAAAAAAGAAAATCGATCTGCTAATGTTTAAATTTCATATAATTAAAGCCGTACGAAATAATCATTAAAAACTGAAGAGCTCAGAGGTAAAATTATTAAACCAGCTATGAATTAAAAAAAAAAAAAGTTAAACATACGATGATATTCTCTTAAAATTTTCCAAAACTTAATCTCAATGTTTTATTTATGGTATTGGACCAATCTAAAATGATTTTTTACAATCTTAAAAGAAACCTAGGGCAACGTGCCGGGATACGAACTCGCGATCTAGAGGATTGTAGGTCGTTATGCTTACCACTATACCACATCTGACCCGTGGATCTATTAGTAAGATGATCCGACCTTGTTAATTCCCTCTTCGTAGATGATAGGCGAGAGGTTGGCAGACCTGCTTTCTCCCCCGGAGAAGGACGGCAGCGGAAAGGTAAAACACGGCCTGTGAAAAGGATCCTGACACAGTTCCTCCACGACAGCAGAGGCATTGTGCACATCCTTGTTCAATAAAGGTCTCCATTGAGCTGCTTCTCTTCGTCCTGTTAGCAGCTTATTTTTTTCCTTTTAGCGCGCTACATCTGCTAGATAATTCTAGAATGAAGTTGGTTTGCTAAGTATTTCCGACATTACTTGCTTATTATAAATGAAATGCTTGGAAATGATCATGCATCTGATATTTTGCTTATCTAAAGGCAACAAAAGTATTCAAATAGCAGTACCAACAGATCTTCACCAGATGGTTATGATCTCAGAGAGGAAACTGAAGAAACTTTACAGATTTAACAAGGGGGAGGTTTTGAATTTACTCAACTTGATTTGCTTGATTTTGTTGAAAGTGAACTCCATTACTAAACACTGTTAAAGTACTCCTCTTTTAATATGTTTGAAAAGACTTAGAAACCAGTGTTGCTCGGAACTGTGAGTATTTTTAGAAAATTTATTGTTGTATGAATTATTATTTCTTGCCTGACCCTTCACTTGGATGAAATTAGGTACTATCTGGACAAGGGCGGATTTAAGGAGGGGCACGGGGGCACGTTTTTTTTTTGTGTACTGTGGAGAGTCCATTACATTACATACTCATAGGCAAATCACATGATCATAGTCTTTAAAATATATGAATAAAATAACAGAAAGAACATGAGTGGAACTATTGTTTACATATTTTAATAAACCTTTGAAACGTTAATATAAATACTACAAGTTTATTTCTAAGTTATTGTTGATTTTTTTGCTCGTCTGCCCGTTGTGCCCCCCTCCCAGAAACAAATCCTCGATCCGCCCTTGTATCTGGAGATATTTCACATATCAGGATAGATCATGACGAAAATGGCCATTTTATTGTTATGAAAATGTGATAAAACAGGACAAGATAAATAATTTTAGAAATATTCTTGTATCTAAAAACAGTTAATGCAAAATATTAAAAACCTGCACATCAACTGTGTAATTATGTTTCTATTTTATGAATTAGTTGGATATCGTCGTTACTGAAAAAAGAAAAGTGTGAGAATAAGCATCACTAGATCGAGGATTATATCAAGAAAATATTCCATTACGCAATTAATTATTTATTCTTTTATAATATTATCATCACCAATTGAAGGATAAAGAATAAATAAAACAATTCTTTGGCCATATCATCCTTTAATATATTACAGGAATAAATTTAATTAAATACATCAAACGCTGAGAGTAGTTGCGATGATTACTCACTTGTGTGAGCGACCGTTAAAGTGTTAATATACAATTCTCAATATTATTAAGATATAAAAACATTATTACCTAAAGATTATAGATATAATATAATATAACATATTACTCTGGTTTTAGGTGGGGACGGCAGCTCTCGCACAAGACTATGATGGTAAGTAGTCCTTTGTCTCATAAACTGTTTAAAGTGTTTTTACATTTAAATTCTAGTTGTCAATTTTTGGTTAGGATTAATTATTTTTCCCTTTAATTATTGATAAAAAGCCCGCTTTGAAAAAGTAATATTTTATGTCTATTATGTTGATTATTGACATCAAAACTTTTTGCTATCTACCAATCATAGTGAGCAGAGGATCATCACGAGATCATCTGGTCACTATGGCTCGAGAAACCAAAAGGTTTCTGAATGCCAGCGTGATTTACTTGCATTCAATGCTCATTGATTATCCTTCCTCCTTACTTACCAACTTACGATACCTGGATTGCATGAATAAGAAGGATTACCTACAGATAACACTTCCTTGTTCCCTGATAACGCCTACACCTCTTGGACTCTTCCTGACCACTGATTTAATCTGGCACTAGCAGTAACGGGACCTCTTAGTCTAGATTTATAGATACAGTTCCCGGGTGGTTAGCTCGCCTTCGTTTTTAATTGCTGTTTATGGAACAATTAATTAAGCCGATACTGGAAGTTGACTTTTAGCAATTGTATAATTATAAAAAAAAACACCTACCACTACAAGCCGTGAAATGGTCTATTTATATATTTTCGGCATGGTAATGGTACTGCTACACATTACGATTATAGTGAAAATATGATAATTTATCAACAGTAATCGTTTATTTCCACAATCCCGTTTCGTCGTCGGAACTTATTTTCGAAATATTTTCAGGTAATCAGTAACATTATCATATGATCCTCTCTCAAAACAGACTCACGTGAATCAGATCGCTGGTCTTAATTTGGTCAGCTGTGGTCAAAGCAATAACAGTTGTTACACCTTTCCAATTCATATGGCAAAGATCTTTCTACTAACTGCCTTCTATATCCAATGTAGAATTAACGATAACTGTCTAACTTTTACACTAGATAATAGACAATACATGAGGAATGAATAAATCACACATATCAATATTATTATTACACTATAGCTCTATATACGACCAATATATCGACGATATTTCCTTTGCAAGATGGATTTATGTTGCGGATTCAGTATTTCGGGAATGCGGTAATGGATGTATGTGTGCCATGAGCACAGCGACAGTCTAAGGAGCTGCAGTCCCACGGTTTTTGTGGTTGAGTGAACATACTGTCCCTGCGACCTACTGCGCCATGTTCACATGTCTTGTATCTTATGTAAGCTGTGTCCAAAGATAACTATCTGGTCGTGCTATAGCTGAGCGTTGTTTTTATTTGGGTATCATATGGTATTATATATTTAACTCATTACTTTCCAGAGATTATAATTTATCCATTTTTTATTATCATGTATTCTTTTTCTCGGCCTACCTGATCATTCATTCTTCTACCTACCCGGACATAAGTCAAGGGTGAGGCTTGCAAAATTAATTTGTTATGTTCATTACTTTTGTTAAGATACTGGCAGTTCCGAGTAACACAGCTTTCTGCATTTTTTCCATAAAATTAAAATTCAGGTCGAATTATTTTATGCTGTTCACCATCATTTTCGGAATCAGCCCATTCGTGGACATGACCAACGGGAAAACTATTGCTATATTAAGGATATATAATTGCTTCATTTCCTCAGCCAGGACCTTATTTATATTTTCCAATTTATTCGGGGACCACCTTGTGGAGGTTATCATCTGCCGGTACTCCTATTTCTACTCTTTTTCTTCTTTTCAACAATTTAAGCCTATTTCTTCAACAAGATAAGCCAAATATCATGCTTGTTGTGAGGAATTATTTGATCAATTATAATGGCCTTGTCCCAATAAAGTTTGACTGTTTATCAGTTATTGATTGTGGGCTGTACCTATAATAAGGGTAGGTCTTGTCCACAGTTTTAAATTCCATAGCCAATTCTTGGTGAACAATTTTTGCCACATTATTATGTCTCAGCAAATACTCCTTGCCACCAAGAACCTGACACTCGGATGCAATGTGCTGGATTGATTCTGTGGTTGTTTTGTACAGTCGACAAAGATCAGAAATTGCCTCTCCACATATGCGGCGCTTGTAGGTCTTCGTAGCAATTACCTGGTCCTGAATAGCTAGAAAAAAACTTTCGGTTTCAGGAAATAATGTCCCTCTATGTAGCCACATAAATGAAGCTTCCTTGCCTCCCCCTTCTGCCCCCAGACTATTATAAAAGCTTCCATTGAGATCTTTGGAGTTCCACTCATTATGAAGGCTTTCTTGATTTACAGATGAGGAAAATATTTCACTTCATAAGTTTAGAGCAGTGTATTTGCAGTCCATTTTCATAATTGTTGAAATGTCTCTTGAAGAGCCATTGCTTCTAAAACAGAAATGTAGTTGTTGTTCTTCTCCTGGACTTGCTTTTACTAAGTCTGATAGCCATCGGCCTCCTACTTTTCCTGGAAGATACTTTATATATTTTGTATATAGTAAATAAAGCGAAAGCTTCAGATGAAGCTTGACAATTTGGGGTTTCCAAGTCTTTCTACAAAATTCTATTGTTTTGTTTTATCTTTTAAAATATTAATATTATATAATACGCATTATATAAACATTGTAAGAAGATATAGAAAAAAATTAAACCTTCAATTTCTAATTGTCAAATGTTGAACATGATAAATAAGTAGGTGCAACCACGTTATCTAAATAAAACTTTTATCTTTTAAATTAAGATAAATTATTTATGTAGGTACTTCAATGTATTCGTGATAAAGTTTTTGTTTCTTTTAAAATCAATTTAGGTAATATTTCAGCCATATTACTCAACTTTTTTTATTTGAGGGCGGTAGATAAAATTGGTTATTTATTTTCATCAACAGTCTGGATGTATAGATTTTGTTTCCCATAACGATTTTTTTTTTGTACGAACCGATGCGGCTGCAGTAACGAGATTTCGAAGACAGGCACATTAACGACTTCGGCCCCCGCGTGCTCTTGCGCACCACAAGTTTAAGTACAACTGGTATACCTGGAATTGTAAAATGGGAATAGCGATTTCAACTGTTTCAAAGCCGTTTCATGCATTCCCCAACTAACGGGACTCGGACTGTTTGCATATTGAGAACCAGGTTTCTGATTCGTTATAGCATGGTCTTTTTTATTTAATTTTTGGAGTAAAACAATTCGAGGAGGTTTCCAGCTGTTTAAATTGCAAGATCCCTAACTATCATAATTTTAACTCAAGTATTAGTTATTAGCAGTTACATGATGATTTGAGACGATCGAAATGGCGGATTAGTCTTCGGAAACACATTCGCTTTACTTTGTCTGACTTATTGAAATTACTATATATAATTCTTCCTTTTAAACTTTAAATGAATTGTATATTTATTTATTATAAATATTGCTTGAAAAGAGAAATTGTCGTCAAAGCTAGAACAGCTGTTTCACCTTTCCGATTTATATGACTGTGATATTTACTGCCTTCTATATCGAATGTAGAATTGACGATGACAGTCCTAACTTTTACACTTGACGTATACAAGGCAAGAATGAGATATATTTTTTATTATAATAATGTACAATAGATTCTTTGCAATTATTTATTTTAAAAACTGTTTTCAGTAATATATATTTTGATTTTCTAGTTTATTTTGATGTTGACCCACATTGCAGGTCTTCTTTAGGGATAAATATACAAGATACATATGAATTAAAATGTATAAATTTAGAAAATATTATAAATTTCTATAATTCCAAATTTTGTTGTAATTTTTCAGTTGTTATTATATAAGTCAATCCCCTCTGGTGTTAGTTCTGTATTATTCATCTTAAAAAATGCCTTTGTGTCATTTTATTACTTCGTACTATTCATATCTCTTATTCGATAATTCATGTTATTCCTACATCTTATTCGAAAATTCTCTATAACTATTCCTTATGTTTTCTGTTAGATCTACCTAAATGGTTCCTGATTTTGCTTTTATGTTTTTTATCACTCATATCCCTAGATGACTATATATTTTGTTATTATATTTTATATATGTTATTACTCAATCCTTACACTACATATACTATTTTTCTTTACCAGATAATATTTTAATTTATATGAATCTTGTACATTTAGCCCAGAAGGAAGGCCTGAAATGTGGGTCGAAACGTTGGTTTTTAAAAATAAATAGCAATTCTCACAAAAGAGAATTTTATTTTTACTCTACTCGGACAATTTTCTTCCTTATAAATTTGTTGGTTGAAAAATGAATTTAGCTTTAACAAGATGGGATAAGATTGTCCCATTCATAGAATGGCTGTTTAGTTATTAATGAAAGTTTCCTTTCGGAATCAAGATAATGTAAAATTCATCAGCTTTAGGAAATTCAAAACACGTTTACGGGCCGTGAGAGACATCCATTGTGTACCTAAGGCTAAGCATAATCACCTTTCTTCTTACCTTTAATAAACCGGCCGCTTACCTGCTCCAACTGTACATCCAACAGCCTATTCATTATATTGCCCTGTCGTTTGCATAACAACTTTGCTCATTGTGAATCCGGATAGTAGGGAAAACATCATTAATTAAAAAGAGGAGTGGAATATGAAATGTAAAAAAATGTATTAAACATTAAGCATTTGTTGAGAAAGAGGGAATTTTCTGCCTCTCACATGCCACAACTTGCTCATTAATCGCAAATACACTTTGAAAGTTGCAATTATTAAAAAATAAGTGAAGTGGAAAAATTTCACTTTCAATATAAAAAACATGCGCGACTTACCACTGAAATATAAAGTATGGAGTATCTCAGTGATAGATCGCCGTGTTGCTGTGCCGAAGGTCCCGGATTTAATTCCGACTGTAGCAGATATGATGATATGGTGATAGATTTAACTGTTTATACCAACAGATGGATTCTGTAGGGTGGGATAGGGAGACCCTCCTGGTGCTCACCCAGCCTCTTTAAAGTGGCTTAATTAGGGGGAAAACTGATGGTTGAGCCCGACACTACTGCTGTCCTACAAACAGTTCAGATTTACCGTATTCTGACGTGTATGGATGCTTTATTAAAGCATGATTATGAATCGACCTAAAATCGAGTATTTTCTTTGATGGATTTGAATCGAGTTTCTACTATCCTTCTAATGGATTTATAAGGCTGTATTGTATGATTTTTTCACCATTCATATCGTGCTAGGCACTATTATTATTACAATTTTATATTTAATAACTGTAGTAATAAATTTATTGAATATATAATGCAAGTCATATCTTATTAAAATTATTATCTATCGAAACCATGCTCCCGTTCTCTAGGGTAAATAACAGTAAATAATAAATTTAACTTTCGCCAGCCTGGTCCAGATGTTAGACAGATAAAGTGCGAATCCCGCTGTAACCTTCCAGTCACGCCATCATGTCATGTTTCCATAGCAGGATCATGGATCTAGGATAATAGTACAGATATTTATAAGTATAAGCATATGGATGTGGGTGGAAATCGCGACAGTAACGGCATCATACCTATTTACTACATGATCTGCTGATTTATGATGGAAACGTATTACTTCCTTTTCATCTAACTACTTTAAAACTATTTATTCTGTCGATATAGTATAATTTTTAATTAATTTAATGATTATTTCATTTCGCAAATATTTGATATTACAGCAGTACAAGTAATACGGAAGAAATTAACATTATTTTTGCTACCCCGGTTTGTAAGTGGTTAAGTCGAATTGCTAAGAGTGAGATAATTTTATTTAATGAAACGGAATCTTGTAATTCTCCAAGTTATTTACTTGAAATGGAATAGTAAAACAAGCAATAATTCCTTTGCAAACCAATGCCTTTGTACCCTACGAAATAAGACGATTCTGCTTCCCTATGTACAATAAACTAATTTTGAAGGAAAATTGATGTCATATCCCTAAACTATGATAGACCATACTGTATGTATCCATGACAACCACTGAAAACATCTGGCAAGAAGGTTCTAGCAATTGTTAGGTTTTCTTTCTTCTCTTATCACTTTTTGATTTTGTACGAATGTTAATATCATTAACAATTTTATAAACTGTTCAAAGTATCTACTAGTACTTTTATTTCATAATAGGTTATAGTTTTATTGTTATTATTTTATTGAGGAAATTCATAACCCTAAATGATGTTTCTATAACTAGGGAGTGTAATATAGGAATAAATGTAGTGAAAGAATGGAATGGATATAAAGGCCACCCATTGATGTCTCTTCAGGATAAATAAAAAAGAATTACAAATGATCCAGGAAATCTTTAAATTGCAGTTGTAAATTATAACTTTTCACTTCATCGATGATTAGTAAGACGATACTTCAATCAATATTGATTATTTGGCTTAAAATAAGTGATACTCCACCCGCTGGTCCAAGGTATTTCTATCACTTCCAGGTCAACTTCTTTAGCAGGTGAAGCTATTCAACGCATCACTTCCTGGGGTCGGTGAACGATGAAAGTCGGGGTTTTAAGAAAGAATGGTTCATGTTAATAGAATTTTTTGATATTGTATTATTTCAGAATACAATATCCTAACATTTTACCACATATCGAAGATACAAATGGTAAGTATCGAAAGTGGAAAACACCACTCTCTAAAAAAAGAAAAAAAAAACTGTTGAAAATTAGCGCGTATCGTATTTTAACTATACCATTTTATGTTGTTTTGTGCCTGATAGATGACTTTATATGAATTTTATATCCTTTTATCAATCCTAAAGCAAACACTATAAATCGAAAAATAAAAATGTATTTTTTTTCTCTATTAAATTCTTTGCATTTGTATCGACAATATATAATAAGATAATATAAATTATTAGCAGTAAAGGAAAATTTGTAAATTGTTTATTTTTCCTCGAATATTTCTTTGGTTGATTAATCAGCTAATAGTTCTCCGAGTGTAACTTGAAATCAGAAAAAATGAAAAACACTACGAAATTGTAATTAATTCGTTTACGGATTCGGTTTCTTATTGTAAATCGGGTTTTTTTAATAACTTAATTGATTTTAGGAATACAAATTTTAAGAATGAAGAATAATAAATTTAAACTTCATTACTGATGATAAGGCTAAAGACACTCTTATACAATGAGAGGCAGCAATGAGGAAAATAGCAAAGAAGTAATTTATACTCAACATGGTTGTTTTTCCAAGCTAAAAATTGTATCTTGTTAATTAAAAACGAAAATTAAACTGATTTTATTTATGGTACATACGGTTTTACGACTGAAAACTATGGAAATAAGTGGGAAAAAGACGAATGAGAAATATGTGTAATTAAACATGTCTGCTGATTCACCACGTATGGATAATGTACTGAATGATATGTGCTCAGTAACAGCTTAACTTATACATATGTAAACTAATTTTATACTCGTAAAATTTACTTTCGATTACATAGATTCATTATTTTGTGGCCAGAGATATTATTGGGCCGCTTCATGACAGATGCCCGTTTTCAAAGGGAAGGCTATTTACTTAATAACAACTTTATGAAATCAAAACATTTGTATTCAAAATAATTACCTTCATTTTCTAATAGTTTTTTTCCTAACGTGTTATCAAATTTCCAATCCCAGAACTGAAAAAAAAATCAAGGTTTTTCCATGAAATTAAGTCTGTAAATGATTCTTTGACTTGAGAATCATTTTTAAAAATTTACCCTTAAGGAAGTTTTTCAAATTTCTAAACAGATGGAGATTTGTTGGAGTTAAGTCTGGCTAATAAGGCGGGTGTGGGAGGACTTCATAACCCAACTCGTTTAGGTGAGTTCTTTATGAAACATGAGTTCTATCGTCGTGAAAGAGTGAAGGTTCTGATTAATCAAGTGCTGTTTTTTTTTTTTTTTTTGCATTATATCAACATCTCTGTAGTACGATGTGATATTTTCACCTATGGTGGTACTACAGGTGATGGATTCATTTTCATATTTGATAGCATACTAAGCAATGTTCGTTCAATATTGTGATAGTAAATATTATTAAAAAAAAAATTAATAACAACGCTCTAAAATCTGAAACAAGAAGTCCACTAATTCCTCCCAGACATTTCATATGAAACGAAAGAATGTTAACAAGCTCACACAACATGATTTAGGTTTACTCTATTTTTTTAGAGTGTGGCCGCAATGTCCACTTTCCTTCTTTTTTTGTTTGTTTTGTGTTGTTTGGGTGTTCCAATGTTTTTACTCCACATTTTTATCCTCCTGGACTAGGAGTCAAAGAAGATCCGTGAACATCGGCTATTCCACTAAGAAGGAGAGGTAACGTACGTCGCCGCGGAAGCGGACAATGGTAGAAGGACGCTGAGGTAATTGAAAACGTCGGCGCACACAACAGTTCTTTATTTACGTAGTATCTAGGATAGCTACGTGAGAGTACGCTCAGTTCTCCATTACCTTGGTAATGTCACCGAGTTACCAGGTCTACCCTACCGCTATCTGTCATCATCATCGCTAATCGATGCGGCCTTCGATGACAGCTATGCAGGCCGATTTATTCCCTCGCTAATTGGGTCATCTCTTACCGCTCACCCGGCTCCTCGTCCGCTACATCTAATTATTCTCTGTAAAATAAGAAGCAGTATTAATAGATACTATTCCACACACTAATTATTAACTGTTCATTACAAAGCACCACCCAGAATAACCTCCCCGTGTTTATATCCCAGCTGTTACCACAGTGACCGTATCAGTAACATTCATATAAAAGAAGTTTGGTTTTTGTCTTTTTCATCTTCCTTCCTCGGAGTGATTAACTCAATATTTTTAATCTTCTTATCCTTCATAAAAATGTATCCTTCGTGCTTGAACTCCGATACTGTTACAAGTTTTGTGATATGAAAAAAATATTAAAGTCGTTTTATAATGTTGATAGATTCAAGTATTAAACTTAGTGTGTTAATTTAACAGTGAAACCCCACTCACCGTATCAGTAATATTCAAATAAAAGACGTCTGTTACATATATATATATTGTATAATCGTATACATGGACTAATTGACTTGGAATTATAATTGTAAACCTTTATGCTAATAGGTAATGTTTAAAGACTGGATCTTCTTTCCCTTGAATCGTAAGGATTCCAAATGAGTCCTCGAAAGAGAAGCGCGTGGAAAATCTGCTATTTGATACAACGGCAGCCACCCTTACCTGCTAATTGTCGGAAGAACGGGAGTCGTGCTTGGCGGAGAGAGGCTCGAGAAGACGGTAATTCCTCAAGAACGGTCCGTGATGAGAGGACCCTATTTAGTGGGAGGCCGGGAATTAGCGAGAACGGATTACTGGGAGAACATCTGGGTCGCCCGGTGAAGGGGTGCGCTGGATATCTTACCGATGGAACTGCGCGGGTATAGGATACGGTTCTCTTAGGTATTGGGCCGATATAGTGGCGTATTCCATAATGCGTTATCTTTATCCAATAATATAGATAAATTAGGTATATACGAAATATATTTACCCTCATTTTCTAATTTTTTTTTTTCCCAACGTATTATCAAATTTCCAATCCCAGAACTGAAAAAACATGGTTTTGTGATGGAATAATGCCTGTAAATGCTTTGTTGACTCGAGAATCATTTTAAAAAATTTACCCTAAAAGAAATTGTCTAAATTTCCGAACGGATGGAAATCTGTCCGAGATAAGTCTGGCGAATAAGGTGAGTGTAGGAGGAATTCTTATCCCACCAGCTCGTTTAGCTTCTTTACTGTCAGTCGTGAAACATGAGGTCCGGCTTTGTCATGTAAGAGCTTAGGCCCCTTCCAATTAACCACTTGAGGTCGTTTTTTGATAAAGTTTTGTTACTTTATGTCAATATCCTGGCCGTACGATGTGCATGTGATAGTTGTTGCATGCGTCTCTATTCTGGTCCAAGGTAGAAACTAAATTTACAAGACGAGTTTCTAATCCTCCTTTCTATCCAGCTAACAGTGAAGCCTTTATTATTTTCAATAACCTAAAATGCAACTTACTCAACCCTTGAAATATGAGGTTTTACTTTTCAAGATACATTTACGCCATTGTTTTAATATTGCCTCCAATTAGAAGCTTTAAATGCCACGTCAAACATTTATACAGAGTCTTCTGGAGTCGTTGCACTAAACTTCCATGAATTCCATTCTGGATGGTAACCTAAATGATTATATACACCATCCTGTTTGTCTTGGTAGAGGTAGTAAAGTACATCAACACTAGTAATAAAATATAGTTTTACTTTGTATAAATAGCATAAATATTGATATGATAAAATTTTGGATATTTCCCACACTCGGCCAAATAGCGAGCCTTTCCCCGATGTCAATCAGGTGATCCCTTATCCTCCATGGCCCAGTGACACTGAAGCTCCTTCCACTGCCCCGAAGTGTCCTTCCTCACTTTCTGCTCTGATAGTCCACCGCTTTCTATTGATAGTCGGTAGATTGCCGTAAAGATCGATCATTGAAGTACATGATCGATCTCTACGCCAATTCGACAGGCATATGTTACGGGCAGGCTCAAATTAAGCATACAAAATATTTTGTAGTTCCAGGATAATCCAGGGGAGTTCGCTGAGATGAAATATAAGAAGTTATAAAAATATAGATTCTAACGTGTTGATTATGGTTGGATTAATGATTAACATTAACATTTGCTAGGCCAAATTGAGTTTCCCTAAAAAACATGATAGTAAGTCTGCAACAGTCCGCAAGGGCTCGAGATCCATCGAGGAGGCCTATTGTGAGAAATATTAAATTTAAATAAAGGCGATTTTGCAGAAATATATTAGTATTTTAAAGTATAATTAAAATGAACTGTTTTTGAGATTCGAGATAAAGTTTAAAAATGAGGTATATGTTATTATTATTTTACCAGTAAGTAAAAATCTCAAGGATCCTCCCATTAAAGTCCTAACAATAGATTTATGCTCATTTTCAAAATTTTACTTTTGTATTTATGCAAAAGACGAACGCCAAACGTCTTTCATTTGAATGGTACTGATACGGTTACCATGGCAACAGCTGTGAGAGGAGAGGCGGGAAGGTTATTATTATGTGTATGTTGTTTTTATAAAATAAAAAAAACAACTTTGTAAATAGTGAGTGAAATATTAGCTTTAATGTTGTTTCTTATTTTACAGGTGAGACTGTATAGTATAATGAGCTTGTAAAATCAGTTAAAGAAAAATATTGTTATAATAAAAATAAATTTACTCATTTTACTGAGAAACTCAGTTTATTTTTTATTTCGGCACACCAAATTCAGTATTTGTATCTATCAATAGTTATCTTGGATGATAATAATAAGCGTTGGCTACTTAATAAATATTTCTTCCTACTGAGAGAAATTTATTGACCTCCACCCGTACCATTTTCTACCACATATCAACGGTAAATATATACATATATTTATATTTTTAGTCGATCCAATTAGCCATATAACAGACTACATGTTCCATAATAGTTCAGCAAATTGGAGCTTTATAAAGGTTGCTAACTTCTTGAAGACCCGGAGGTCACGTAATCTCTTAGGGCGGTCTTCTCACTTCTTCGACCACTTCCTCAGTTTCTTTATCTGTATTGATTAAGCCTCCAGTTTGACGACCATTATAGAAACTTTTTCTTTCTTCTCTAATAGTCTTAAACATTGACTGCATTCTTCTTCCAGTATTGTACTCTTCCTCTATATCTGATCTTTACTGTGATAATTCACCTTATTTAATAATACCTTAAGATGTTCATACTTAAAAAAGTTTGTCTTATTTTTCTTTCATTTAATATTATCATATCTATGGGTATAGTAGCAAACAGTGAAACTATAATATATGCTTCTTATTGTAGGTTTGTTGTTACTGTCTACTACTTGACTTATTGAGTTTTCAGAGACACAATTTCCAATATTAATTCTAATACAGTCAATTTTTGAGTTACCTTTGAAGATCCATATTCTCATAAGATATATTTATGGGGTTCTATAGAATACTCATTAGGTTCGATTAATGTACTTGCTATGGTTTAAAGCGATATTTTTAACATATGAGTAACAGTTGCTAGTGATTTCCTCAGCAGATGTTCAAACATTACACGTTTATCCTAAGAAGGTGCAATGGGACCGGTTGTTGGTTGACCTCTGAGTGACTGTCTGCAGTATCTGTTACATTGTCCCCTTCCATTTGCCCATAAACAATATATATATATATATATATATATAACACTCTTCAATCTTGGAAGGAGAACCCAAGGAAATGGCCAGTAGGAGACATTGAAAATTGGAGTGAGAAGTGAAAATAGACAATACAATTATTGTCAAAACACGTGTTGCCTTGAGGGAAGGAAGCGTGTTTAAATAAATATATACATACATATATATTTTGTGTGTGTGGACATTATATAAATCTTCTTATTAATATTTTTACAAAAAATTATTATTATCGAATTTGAGATATTATAGGATAACAAATCCATAATAGTTATATATAATAGTATTATTACATATGTAATGACTAGCTTTTGCCCACGGCTTCGCTCGCGTGGAATTTGGTCTGGCACATAAAGTTTCGTGACAGGTCATTTTAAATAAAAAAATAACTACCCTTACTAAACCCTTAGGGGTAGAATTTCAGAAAATCCTTTTTAATCGGATGCCTACGTCATACAAAGAACACACCCTCAAAGTTTCAGGTCTCTACGGTTAGCGGTTTAGGCTGTGCGTGGATACCTCAGTCAGTCATTCAGGACAAACCATTTCATATGTATAGATATTACTGATTTTTTTTTCAATTTAAAAAAATAAAATAAGTAGGTAGATAGGTTGGGTATAATTAGGATAATGATCTTCAACAATCCGCCGATCATTCTGCTCCGGATCACGTCTCCCCGTTTACGTTTCCTCCGAGACGGCATAACTATAGACTTTTTACTCTCTTAGGGTTAAATGCATCTTAGGCATGGAAGATTGTTATGCTAATCAGTATCCCCAAATGTTTTTAAGGGCGCCCCAAATGTAAATCTTATATTTTATTTCAAGTTATAGTTGTAAATTCTTAGTAGAGTTTTTAAAGCGTTAAAAATAAAGTGTAAAGTGTATATGATACCAGTGTTGTTTTCTGTGGATCACATTAAGAAACGTTCGGATTCCGACTGTTTATCGCAAGAGTATATTCACCTCATAGTTGTGTTTGCTCACTATCACCAACCTTTTAGTAATGATTATACTTTATTATCATTACTAAAATGTTAATTTTATTTTAACACTTTGAGCTAATAATATATAGGTGTTTTTCATTTAATCAATTCTACAGAGGGGCGATCTGTGGTCTAGTGGTTAGCGTAACAAACTACTAAACCCAAGATCGCGGATTCGTAGCCCGCAGTTTGCCCTAGTATTTTTTAAAGGGAGTACAAAATCCTTCGTTATGCCGTCCTTCGAAAGGGACGTTAAACGTGGGTCACTAGCTTGTACTCGTAAAAAATCCCTATCCTAATTAATCCTGGATAGGCAAAATTTAGAGCCCTCAATGTAGCATTGTCAGATTAACCAAAGCAGCATAAAGTGACGTTAAATGACTAACAACAACTCCACAGAGCCGTCATATTTCTAAAATGTATAGCCCACAATGTGTGTATCCATGACAACCAATGAAAACAGCTGGACAGAAGTTTCCAGCAATCGATAGGTTTTCTTCACCTACTTATAATCTTTATTACTTTATGTTTTTGTTCAATACCAATTTAATATACAGTTCGAAATACCTACTAGTATTTTTATTTCATAATAAGAGGCCATTCAGTTGCTTAAATATTGTAATATTTTGACTAGGATCCTCATTGCTTAAGATATCTCGTTCTGCTATTCATCCGACGCTTTTACCATTCCTCCAAAGACGAATCAGAAATAAATAAAAATAAAATATATAAAAAGATAGCATAAATATCTGGTGGACATATAGCCCCTCCATCCTACATAAATACCGGTTTACTTTCACACATTACAGTTAGCGGCCATTCAATAACTATCTTTATAACTACCATCGGCCTACCGTTAGTTGTTTGCCTGCTCTCCCACGGCGCTGTCTTGGTTTCTTGTATCTCGGGAATCGGACTAAAAACATCCGACGACTCCTAGAAATCGGATCTCGTTGAGTCATCTTCTCTAGGATAAGTTTCGTAACGGAGTCTTAAAAAACTGCTGGAAATGACCCTCGAAAATACCGATCGTAACCTTTTTACGATAAAGTTGTTTTAATAGTGCCGTATCCTCAAGAGCTCTTTCTTTGAATGAACTTTTTTTTAATTGTTCGCTTTCTTTAGCAGAAGTTATAAGGAGTAAGGGAGTAACTGGGCGCATTTCTATATCTAAACTTTTATCGTTTAGCCGTTTCAGGCTACTTCAGCATTTACTAGATAAACGCCCTAAGCTCCCAATTAATCACAAAACACTCGTATACATGACAATCATTAGACCCATCTGGAATAACGGAGTAGAGCATCGAAGCCATCGAATTCCTCTCGTATTCAATCTTTACAATACCAAATCCTTCTTAAAATCCTCAATGCTCCTTTGTTACGAACAAAGTAGTCCATAATGACCTCAAAGTCCCATTTGTTACTGATTTTGTCCGAATCCGATATCAATCTTTTCATGACAAACTTCATTCCCACTCAAATCAACTAGATTCAAACCTAGCAGCCACTTCAATAATCCTCCAAGGCACCTGAAAAGATAGCCTCGTGACCTTCTAAGTTGATTTACTTAATTAAGTATGTACTACCAGTAAGTAGTTTCTCTACTTGTCCTTTTTTTTTTTTTTTTTTTTTTTTTTTTTTTTTTTTTTTTTTTTTTTTTTTTTTTTTTTTATTAAAGACTTCCTTTGAAGTCCTATACAGCCCGTATTCATATACTTGACACTACCCTAGTTAATTTAACTTTTAAAAATCAATATCGCATTCTTTCAAGAACCGGCATAAGGACTCTAAAAGGCTTCTGTCCAAAATTTGGAATTTATTTTGAAAGACCATGTCATTTTGAATGTCGGGATATTTGATCCGTTTGTCGTTGTATTTTTTGCACTTGGCGACGACATGGATTGGGTCTTCGACAATTTTACATTCCGGACATTTCTCGTTCTTTTTTACTTTAATCATTGTAAGTCCGCGATTCGTGCGACCATGGTTAATTCTAAGCCTAGTGATTATCGCTATTTGCTTTCTGTTTAGCATGAAGGTAGTATTAGAGAACCATGGGCGCAGACTTACGGTCGGGTGGATGGCGTAGTGGTCCCTACCTTTCGTTCTCGATTCCCAGGCATACCTATCTTGCCATTCGCTAACTTGTTGTTGTTTAATCCACCTAACAACCTCCTGTAAAGGTAACTTAGCGTTCTTTGGCCCTTCTATCCCCTGTTTTGCGAGTTTGTCTGCCAATTCGTTTCCGTACAGACCATCTACTTGTCTTTATCCTAGCCTCTATGTTTCATTCCTGCCATTTACTTGTTGTATTGTTATAATACAAGTGTAAATTTCAAGGAATAAATTAATAAAAAAAAGGTTATATGTTAAAAATTTGTAGAAGATAGATTGAATATCCAACGATAATGGATTTCGTCAAACCTACGATCACAGCCACGAAGTTTATATTCGCTTAGCTATTCTCATTCATCTCTGGTTCCATACTTTCGATACAAATGTAGAATAGTGAAAAAGACCACTTTTCTGGAGAGTGAAAACTTGTTTAAGATTCACTCAAAATCTGACTGGTGTAGATCGAAAACGAATGGGAATTTTTTTTTTTTACTTTCGATACTTTGCATCTGTATCAACGTTTTTAATATCCACTATATGTGTATATAAATAAATGCATACATACCAACACCAGTACCAACAAAACCCATCAACGGTCTTGGGTTCTGTACAAGATAGAGACTGTAGAAGTTGTAAGTCAATGGTTTTGAATTGAGGTGATTTGGCTGAAATCATGCACAACGCCAATTTTTTCTCCTAATTAAGGACCCATTTTATAGAATGGGTGAGCTCCAGGAGGCTCTGCGAATCCCACAGGGTAAATCTATAGCCATTAATAGACTTAATAATTAATCTGATAGCCCAGCTGGTGGTTTTTTCACCCGAGATCTTTAGCACAGCAACTCAGCGCTCTACGCTTGAAGCTAACCTACTCCGCTTCCATGGATGTCGTATATAATAAATAATAATTTTAATGTTAGCTAATCGTATTGATAGAGTAAAGTGCATGTGGTTTCGATACAGTGTTAATTACTTAGCATTATACATCTTATTTTTCCATTTCGCATTCCAATGAAGTTTTTCCTCTTTTTCAGTATTTCCCATTGACTTGTTCTTATCAAGATTTTGTTATCAAGAGATAGTTAAAAGATCAGTTTAAAAGACAATCATTTCCTCAGCTTATCCCACGCACAGTTACCATAAATATACGCGGATGGTTACCCCGAGTATACGCTCATTACCTGACACCTCGGGTATGGAACCGTACCAACTCGGGATTATTACCTTTTTTCGTTATGTTACATTCTTTTCCTTAGCACAGTTCTTCTACTTTCTCCTATTGGTCACGGCTGACATGGTTCGAGTTACCAAAACATATCACACAACATGTATCAAAAATACATGATATATATAATTTATATATATATATATATATATATATATATATATATATATATATATATATATATATACATATAGCAGTCCAAAGGTATCTCTTATTTACAAAAACTCTGAGAAATTGTGCATATTGATAGGGACAATTTAGAGTACAGCATTTGTTTAGATAGGCCAAGTAAATGAAAACTTAAGCTCGTGGCAGAGGTTTACCTTAACGGTGAACTTTCCATACCAATTGTAGTCCATTTAATTCGCGGTTCTATCTCGGAATGCCTTAACGAGCCCTATTACAGTTAACTTGCGCTATCTTGTAGTTCCATTGTAAGCAATCAATTGCTTGATAAGAAAATTTGTCTAATTGTTTGTTTTAGAATCATTAGTGATTTTGTTTTATATCTAAATTCTCAAGAATATTTTTAAAAAAGGTGAAAATTGTTACAGCAAACACCATGCCACATAAGTAAAGCAGTTGGATGAAATACAACATTTATTGATTATTGTTTGTTTATTTATTTAACGACACTTTATGCTGCAATCGCTAATTGGACGATGCTACAGCGGGAGCCCTAAATTTCGCCTATCCAGGTTTAATTAGGATAGGTATTTTTAACTTGTACTTGTCATCGCACAGGCTTCAGACCCCCCGTTTTACGTTCCTTCTGAAGGACGGCATACCAACGATGTTTTACTACCTTTAAAAAATCCTAGGCCCACCTGCCGGAATATTAAACCGGGATCTTGGCCATAATAGGTAGTTATGCTAACCACTAGAGAACAGGACGCCTCTTTTATTGATTATTTGTATTCATATAGTATATTATGGGGTCACAGATATTTCCGATAAGATTCTTCCTTATCAAAGTCTTTCAAAAGCAACTCAAGGTAAGCCAAAGGCAAAATAATACAGCAGAGCCCTTTATCTCAGTATTTAAATATTTATATATTTAATGCTATATTTTTGTTAAACATTTGAAAATTAAAAAAAAAAGTATTGCGAATACGGTCCTCTTCGCGACAGGATTTGATATTATGATGTGATATTATTTATTTTAGATATGTAAATTTTATTCACCTCTCTAACCTTATATAGCTCGCCTATATTATTGTTATTTTAATTGTTTACTTATCTAGCTGTTTTTTTATCTAGTTGGTTAATATTTATACTATTCTATGTTTGTCACTTTTTCCATCTTAACTCTTGAGGACCAGTAGTGTAGATCGGAACGTAGGCTTATATTCAATATTTCGATTATTCAGAGATCCAATTAGGAAGAGCGTTGAGTGCATATCCTTAATGATTATAATTTTTTTTAATGATAAGAAACATAATTCATCGACCTATCTCAGCAAAGAAAGTCGAACATTAGTTCATAGCTCATAAAACCTCTTTTTGGTAATTTTGCTGGAGCCTAGAGAGCTAGAACCTGGAGAGACAGAACTACAGAGCATGACTTCCGTTAGGTCCGTACCCTGGCCCGCTGAACATCGGGGCCGCCTATCGGAGTATTGTTCTGTCTATTCTCGGCCGATAACTGCTTCTGGGGCCCATTCTGTAGCGCTTGTCTCTAGCGATTAACTAAATACTCAAATAAGCTGTTGAAGGAGAAGAAGCCTGTGATGTTACTAGGAGTCTGCAATGTTACTCAACAAAAAGTAAATTTCTTCTTCGATAATATTAAGGAAATCTGGGTACAATGGAACCCTTTAACATTTGGTTGGAAGTGTGGAAACGGTTACAGCCTCTCTGGGAGCGATAATGAGGAGGGAACAAGGTTTATTACTTTTTTATTATTGATTATTCATAATTTTTAAAAGATAAATTCTAACTATTGCTTTTTATTGCTTGGTTAGTTAAACAACCTACTAAGCCCACGATCGCAGGTTCGTAGCTCGGCGTGTGGCCCTAATTTAATCAATTCTACAGAGGGGCGATTTGTGGTCTAGTGGTTTGCATAACAAACTGCTAAGCCTAAGATCGCTGATTCGTAGCCCGGCAGTTTGCCCTAGCATTTTTTAAAGGGAATAAAAAACCCTTGGTTATGCCGTCCTTCGGAAGGGACGTTAAACGGGGGTCCCGAGCATGTACGATGTCAGGTACTAGTTAAAATCCCTATCCTAATTATACCTGAATAAGCAAAATTTAGAATTCCCAATGCATCATCGTCAGATTAGCCATAGCAACATAAAGTGACGTTAAATGAACAAACAACAACTATTGCTGTCGTTTTTTTATCCAAAAAATATTAGCCTCTATGCTGAACTCTATAACAAAGAAATGTTCTCATGTCATGTTCATTCGTCAGTTTGTTGAGATTTCCCTCAATTAGTTTATGCGGTTTTTGAACCACGTGCTATTTATGATTTATGAACGACTGTATGATATATGGTGTAATATAAATTGGTGTTGAGAATATAAAACTGATATTCCCTACTTACCCCTCCCAACCGTCTCCAAGAATTTGTGATCTATAGAATCCCAAGTTAAAGAAGAAAATAAAAAATGACTAATAAATGAGCAACATTTTTTTTTTATAGCCATTGTATAGATATTGTTTGGTTGTGTTTGAAGGCGTAAAACCGATAGGTCATCAACGTCCATGGTTTACAATATATATTTTTTGTATACTTGTCGATGCTCAACACACCCTAACAAAATATAAGCACAGCCGTTCGCATTCTCGTGCATGCATACAGACTGGATTATGGAGATTGGAAACAAATTGTGAAAAAAACTATAATTCAGACAGTAGGCGATATGCTTTCAAAAACTGAGACACCAACATGATGGCAGCTTCGTTTTTTCTAAGAGCCTTCAATAAATTTTCGGCTAGTTCTATTTTATTTAATGTCGGAAGACATAAAGTACATTCCTCAAAAGTACGTTTAATTTTAGGAGTGACATTACAATCTTGGCATGGCATGAAGGAGATGACAGGTTTTTCATAATATGTGGGTGAGGATGGGCTTATAACCACTGTTCTCAATAATTTTCACCAAAATATTTTAAAAATAAATCTCTTGCTAGCAATGTCCGTGTTGAGAGGTTATTATGGGCCTATCCACGTTAGAAGGAATTTGGTTGTGTGCAAGGTGTCAGCTTCTCATCATGTTTCTATATCTCCTCTGGTTTTTCCTAATTAATATTTTTATCTCCAGCTGTTACAAAAACATTTGTTTTTGGCTCAATTAATTAGGACTAAAGTACTTCATTTCACCCTATCCGTTACAAACTAGGATAAATAGTAGAAAAGAATCCTTAGGGAACCAACAACAAAGATGACAACTTAATTTGCTAACAATACTGCAGTCCAACATGTAAAAGAGGTCATAATTAGGTTGGTGCGTCTGTCAATGTGCACTGAAACTGCATCTTTTATTTCTGTATATACGTTGTTTATTTCTGTATTGTATTATTATAACTTAAATAAAATATAGTTTGTCTTCTTACATTCTATCTGGAGATAAAATCTTTTATGCATCTTGTAGACTAAACTTTTCATTATTCCCAGCAATATTTTTTCTCGCTCGGGAACAAACCTATTGCTGAGGGAATAATGATATTATTTAGTCCCTATGTGCATAAAAAACTATTAAAATTAATATGTGTATTATTAATCAACTAAAAAAACACGTTTTATGCCATTTTAATGATTTTTATTTTGCTTTGCTGATCCATGCTATCAATAATGAACCTGTTGCAGTGTCAGACATCGAGTGCACGTTCGGCGCCGAGGGCGGCCGCGCCGCGGACTCGATAACGGCCCGGCTGAAGAGGCCGGAAGGGTTCAAGGGAGATCCCCTGTTCGCCGACGATCGGGCGATAGACCCGCTCACCCACCCGGCCTGCAGGATCACCCCGGACCTCGCCGATCTTACTAGGCAGAGCTACCTTCTTAGGGTCAGCGACTTCACCAGGTGTGGGGTCCTTCGGAGGAACGTAAGTAAAGGGTCTTATAAATAGCTCAAAAAAGTGTTATTGTTATGTTAAGTCGAATTTCTTCCAGAGTGAGTTTATTGTATTGAGGGAAAAGTAATCGTACCATACCCGTAGTTTTGGGTTTGAAATTGAGTAGTAATATAAGCTGTAACACCATTTCGAGCCAATGCATTCCTTGGCCCCTTTATTCTCTACGAAAATAAGACGATTCCGCTTCCTTAAGTACAAGAAACTGATTTAGTGGACAATTAATGACATATCCCTAAACTATAATAGACGGTATAAACTGTATGTATCCTTGACAACCACTGAAAACATCTGGGAAGAAGGTTCTAGCAACAGTTAGGTTTTCTTCCGTCACTTATTACTTTAGGATTTTGTTCGAAAGTTAATATAACAATTTTATATACTGTTGAAGGTACCTACTAGTATTTTTATCTCAGAATAGGCTGTGTGTTTTATTGTTTTTATTTTATTAACGAAGTTCATAACCCAGAATGATGTTTATATAACTAGGGAGTGTACTGTAGGAATAAATGTAGTGCAAAAATGGAATGGTTATAAAGGCCATTCATTGAAGTCTCGCCAGAATAATTTAAAAAAATTACAAATGATATAGGAGATCCTTAAATTGAAACTCATTTTAAAAAGTCGTGTGCCAAATTATATTTGATTTTATCAATTAATTTTTTCTTTCTTTTTTTCCCCAATAGGGGTGGCATTGGTATATTCCATACAGCCATATCTGAATTATATGAAAGTTATATTCTCAGTGAGCCCAATCACTTTGTTGGTAATGCTATAATTTATTATTTTTAGTGTATTTGTTATTATATAAATTTTTGCACCACACATATGTATATACATACACACACACTCACATACATTTATAAAAAAAATATATATTGATTACTTGTTGTTACCGGGTGGAAACAGTATTATATATTTTTGTTAATTGTTTTCAAATATTCATGAAGGTCACAAATTTTTTTAGGGTCAGGTAATTTTGATATTTCATCATAAACAAACATTTTTTCAAACTTAAATTCTTGAGCATTATTTCTCTTTGTTGTATATACGCTGGACATTCAAGTATCTATTGCTGAAGGGTCTCATTATGATTACACTTTTCACATTTATGACTTTGTTTTAGGTCTATCTTACATAAATACTTGTTGCAAATTCCATGATTTGTTCTCAGCCTAATATAAGTTATTTTTGTATCTTTTCCTATGTTTATATTTGCGAACCACGGTTTTCTAAAAATTTTCGGAAATTAATTTCAATCTATTTATATGTAGTGTGGTTCTGTCTTTAAATTAATTTGACTTATAATCTGATCAAAGTATCCATATCTCGTTGTAGAAGCATGAAAAAATACTATCCATATAGAAGCAGTACACAATAGTTTAGTAAAAACTACTTAAAGGAAAACGTTGACCTCTTTTAAATGCTGCATCCTATTAATCGAGTGATCAGTTAACGGCTGTTCCTGATTGAATTGTGCGACTTTGTGGCGTATAGTCCTCATTATTTTTCAATAGGCACTTTTGGCTGATTCATAAAATTAAAAACTAATACAGAAAAATTTACTTCCTTGATTTTTATGATATTCGATGCTAAAACAACCCATTGATCTAGCCTGAATAAAAAACTGTTTTATTATTATTCTATATTCCTTTCCATCAACCTTTATCTTCAAACCTGACATGGCAAGGTGGTATGTACCTTTCACTTAGCGCATCCTCATCGGCCGATCGGAAAATTGGCTAAGAGAGACCTCGAGAAGGGTTGAGTGAGCCCGCGTGACCTCCCGTTTTAAATACCATCTCGTTACTTTTTTATTTCCTTCCTACCTCGCTTCACTGGCTCTTTGTTTCTTTTCCATCTCCTTGGTCCCACTCAGATGCAACCAGGCAGGAAACCCTTCTTTTCTATTTGCATCATTGTCAAGGGAATGTTTTAGGAAGTTTGTTGCAATTCCTTAGCTATCTGTAATCTCAAGTTTGAAAATGATAGTAGATTTTTCCCTCTATTATGTTAAAAAATAATAATCCAACGTGTAATAAATCTATAATTAATTTGTTTTGACTTTTAATAACCCGAAAAATATACAATATAGCAATTATAAACCATGGGAGATCGAGTGATTTGGACAATTGGAGGTTGGTCCGCCACTAGGTGTGCCAACTAATTATTAAGAATTTTGACATTATATTTATAATTTTTTAATCAGTTACTATAGGACTGATCTATGTTTATCTAATCCTAACTAACTTCTTTATCCTTTAGTTGTCAACTCTTTGACAGTTAAACCCTTTTATTTTCGAGCTCAATAGTTTGTCCCCCTACAGCTTCTTTTTTTAAATTTGTTTGTGTTGCTAGCTTCTATTCGTAATTGATGTTTTAATTAATTTTCAAAACTATAATAATTTATAAAAACTTTATATGATGATATCCATTTTTCATTGTTTATATAATCCCATTTTAAACCCGTTATTTTTCCGTTAACATATTACTGCCAACTTCGGAATATATTTTTTTATATAAATGTAAATATAAATTTAATATAATGGAAAAGAAAGTGTGGAATGCAAAAATACCAAAGATTGCATTAAAGAAAAATTAAGATAACATAAAATTTATTATAACATAAAACTTGATTATTCTTTGACTTAATGGCTTATGAGCTGGTCTTACCACCCTAGGTTGTGTATACGATTTCACTTATTAATCAATATTAATGCACATTGCGGAAGATGATATTCTTAATAGAAATTTTTCTTGCTGAACATTAATTATAAATTTAACTTTTCTTTTCTCTCAACTCTAAATTGACTATGACTAGTTTAAATATTCCGAAAAGATTTTGTAACTTACTATTTTTTTTATCAATGTGGGTGTCTTCGGGTGAAATATTTAAAACATATCATGTAGTTATGCTATATCAAGATATGCTAAAATCTTTTTTTACGCTATTCAGTTGTTTCGTTTATAACGTAAATAATGCGTATCGGTATAATGTAGGGCTGCCCATTCAGAATTATTCTGCCGCGCGAATAATCATATGGGAGGAAGCTCATGCCTTGTTGCTTAGGGAAATATATTTTAGAAAGGAGTGAATGGCTTAATGATATTTAGCCTACATTAATGAAAAGAGGAAAAAGAGAAGGTGGAGAGATCTGCAGAGCAGAGCAAACTGTCTATCTTAAGTTGCAGTATTGGTGGAGGAACCAACCAAATTTCTTTTTATAGAAAATCCGACTCATCTAATCATTTTGTACTCGAAATCAACCAATTTCACGTCGTAATTAAATGCGTTGCCTTTGTAGTAGCTTTTCTTGTAAGTACGTATGTATATACGTAGGTATGCAACAGAATCTTTGACCTTGGCCACTTCAAAACATTGAATAAAATTGAAGCGTTCCACACTGCTCGAGTACCGATGTACCGATACAATAATTTAATAAATCATTATCCTGATCAGGATCTTCAACATTAGCGATTTTTCATGTCCTAAGATATGGTAGTGTCCTATCTTTGAAATAAGAATATGACTGTTGGCAGGATCGACAGGGGAGTATCGTATATCGTGCAACGAAAAATAAATTATTGTTTGAAATACACGATTTAGCGATTTATTGATGTAAAAGATTCTGATGAATTTAAAGACTAAAAAATAAGAAACAAAATTAAAAAGTAGAAAATAATTTTCAATAAGTTTAAAATATTTTTTAATTTTTAAGATATTTTCATAATGACTCTACTTTTACCAATATCAGTCAATAAAATATTTACAACAATTATCATCAACCACCCCACGCGTTTTTATGTTATCATGATTTCTTTGTTGTATTGTGAATTGTGATTCTTATTGAAAATTATGTTCTACTTTTTAGTTTTGTATCTTATCAAAGGGTGTTTTAAAACTATTATTTATTGTAGTTATCATAATTCATTTTAAACTGTGTATATTCGTATTGTAGTTTTGGCAACCCATTTGATAATGAAAGAGGCATGGATGTGATAATGATGATGAAAAATGTTATTAACCTCTCTTGTATTGATCCGTGGAACTGTGACGAATCCCTTACCCTCTTCGGCTCGGCGTCCTCCAAGACACCGGTGGGCTGATGACCGCCGATAGACGATGGTTATCCGTGGTGTTGCTTCCCATGGTGGCCGCACATGGAATCCATATCCTGGAGACCCGCTCGCGTTGGCCCAGATACCCCGAAGGAGCATTGTGCAGTGGCCTTCTCTTGCCTCAGTCCGTGTCCAACTCAATCATGCCCATACGCCACCCATCCGGTACGCTCTTACTCTTCCCCATTCGAGGAATCTTCTTTCAACCTTCCGACCTTTTTTCGCCAATGTCTGTTTCTCCATTCACTATATTTTTTACGATGTTTTTAAGTTTTCACCAACATGTCCAATTTTTTTAGGACAATTCTAGGATATATTTAAGAAAGTTGGTCTGTTAGTTTTTTTTTATATCCACAGTTCCATAGTGATTCGCTTTTGTCAATCTTTTTTTTTTCTGGCGACCTTGTTTTAGTTTTGCAAAGTTCGAAAATAAACTAATTCAAGGAATAGATCTAAATTCCAGGGACTTCTTAAGGAATCGCTGGATCGACAAGAAATTCTTATGCAATGCAATTGTTTGCTGAAGCTTATGATAATATATTTTTATAAGATTTCTTTTTTTCTAATTTTAGGATAGTCAATTCGTATCTGGAAATATCCGGGAGGATTGATTTCAAGATTAGTTAACGAAACTCTAAAGATTTAAATTAAAGATATACTAGGGGTCTAGTGGTTATCATAACAACCCACTATGGCCAAGATCGTGGGTTCGCAGCGCGGCAGGTTGCCCTAGGAGTTTTTAAAGGGAGTAAAAAATCCTTAGTTATGCCACTTTTCGGAAGGGACGTAAAATGGAAATCACGAACCTGTACGGTATAAGTACTCGTTAAAATCCCTATCTTAATTATAACTTAGTAGGCAAACTTCAGGAACCCTACTGTAGCATCGTCCGATTATTCTTAGCAGCATAAAGTGCCTTTAAATGAACAAGCAACAAACAAAACATAAACATATACAGAACACTTTATAATCACGAAGAATGCTTAGCATGCTATAAAATTCCATATGCTTTATCTTTGAACTATTTATGATTGTTATATGTTTAGACTTTATTTTTAATTATATGTCCAAATTGAAACATATGTGGTTATTGACAACAGAAAAGTATAAACGAGTATAAATGACATCTTCTAACAATTAATTTGCGTTGTAATAACTGGAATTTTCGCCAGGAATCACATAATTGTGCCGCGCCTTGTTTCGTTCCTCTTATCCTATTAAATGTTTATTATTATTATTATTGGTTCGGCACAACAACACGTTGACGCGTCCACGCCTACTCTATCAGCATCCTCCAGTAGTCCCTGATGAGTGCTGCTGCCATCAATTTGCGCACTCCCAAGTTCCTGGCGTCTTCAGCCACACACCTATGTCAGCCAGACAGTAGTTCTATATTGTAAATCTACCGAGTTTTAATATTATTTTCACCATTTTAACTGAGCGAAAATCGGAGATAGAAAGTGGAATAATTACCAGCTACTTACCGGAAATTGAAGTAGACCAGTTTCCGGGAGAATGGCCTGATTCCTGTTAAAACGGCGGTGATTAGCGAATTAATTGGAGTTTTGTCTCTATCGGAGCATAGAGGTAGCCCAGCGAGGTATACCAAGGAGGCAGATCAGGAAGGTAGAACAGCGAGGTAGTGAACATACATAAAGATGGCCGCCAACTGGAGCGTGTCGTCGGCTCTGGGTCAGCCGTCCAAGGTCCCTTCTATTCGTTCCAATGGTCAACAGCGCTCACTTATGAAATTATACTTCGTAATATTCTACTTTATTTCTTATATTATGTTCTTAATTTTATCAAAAATAATTATTATTAACAGTTTGAACTAATTATATGTATGTATATTAAAACAGAAAAACAAATACCCTTGCTATCTGGACTGTCGAAATTTTAATCTTGATTTAATTACTCCATGGAATAAAAAAAAATCAACCTACTTTTGGCTGTACTATTTTACCTGTCTCAAATAAATAGAGCTGTCAGTGTATCCAGATTAGAAAGAAGGACTAATGTCGAAATTGGAGAACGAATACAAACTCAACAAAATGTCCTCCAAAATATCGAGAAATGAAAATACTGGAATGGTAAGACCATCTCAGAAGAATGAAGAAAGAAAGATTGCCAAATTTAATTTTCAATTGGAGTTCTGAAGGGAGGAAACAGCGAGGAAGACCACAACAAAAGGGATAGAAGTTATTGAGAAAACTATGAATGGCCACGGAAACCCTTAGAGAAAAAAAAAAAAAAAATATATATATATATATATATATAAATTATTTGATGCAGTCAACAATCTAAAAAATAACTGTATTTGTTGAACTGAAAAATAATTATGTTACTCCCACTCTGATTTTTTCAGTTTTCATCGATATTTTGGATTATTCAAATATTGTAAGCGAGTTGCGGAAAAAAAACCCAAAAAACCGCTTACATAGTTTCTTGAATGAATTGGCTGATCCACTTTAAAGACCCTAGGTAGTATGATATGCAGATACGTTAAATCAGTTTTTAGCAAGTTAGTATCATTAATTTTGGCCGTCTCTCTCGAGTAGTGATTCTCCAAAAGAAGGAAGAAAAAATTGATTACTGATTAATTAGTTTTGGAATGATTCATTTACTTACTTCCTGATTTAATTTTGGCTATAAAATAGTTGAGTCTCGATTAAATGTTTTCTTGACAAAGAAACATTTGCAGAGATCATCAAATATATATATTTTACTTCCAGATTCTATATTTAGTAGTTGATTTGGGAATGTTTCGTCAACCGTCGTTTCTACTCTTATAGATTCTGTTAATGAGAGTATCACATGAGTGACTTTCATTTTTTTTCCAGGTGATTCCAACTGTCCTTTTTCATACTTAGACTTCATCTTCGACCAGTGCTCTGCAATATTGGCTTCAATCCCCAAAAAAACTCAAAGAAAATTAAGATCCTTTGATCTGAGTAATAAATAGTATAATGGGATGCCACCCTGAGATAGTTATACTTAATATATAGTAATTCTATATCATTAATGACCATAATACTTATCCCTATCTTTTCCAAAGGTTGACGTGTTTCACTGACTAGGAGTTGTTTAGTAAATAAAGATCTTTTTTCACCTCATTAAATAACATTGCATTTATTGTGTGCTCATCGTAGTTACAAGTTAAGCTATATATCTACTTACAAAGAAAGAAAGAGGAGACCGTTTCGTTATATGTGACTGCCTACATGTTGAGTTGCCGACAGCCGCTGTCCTATATCTTAAGGGTACAGGCACCGATCCTAAGGGATACTAAAGCTAACTGCTCAGTGACCCCTAATCTAAATGTTTTATTGTACACATTATTCCTCTGAGGCACAATATTTATATAAATGGAACATACATAACAACGGAAGAAAGATTAAATTACTAAATAATAATGGCCTGTACAACCCATGTCTTAGGAGTCAGTGATGGTGGTGATTGTACTGTTTCCAGAACAACGGTTGTACATGGAGGTGATTTGTCCAAGATCATGATCAATCGAAAGGGTTTTCCCCAATCAAGGGTACCCACTTTGTAGAGGATAAGTGAGCCCTAGCGCGGTAGAAGGGCGGTTCAGTTCATCCCACAGAGTCCATACGCGCGGCTTTTGATAGATTAAAGAACTTATCTATTATAATGTAACTGTGCTTATGTTACTGAACCTAATAGACATGTATTATCAGCACAACCATTACAACAATAAAAAAAATGACGTCCACTGGCTTTAATAAAGAATTTATTCACAAATTAAATACAAATGTGAATAAATTCACAGCCGAATTTGAACCCGGAATCTTCACCACGCCACCCTTAAGATACAGGTACCGATCCTAAGGGGTACTAAAGCTAACTGCTCAGTGACCCTTACACTATTTAGTTAGGTACTCCTAACGTTACAAATAGCGTCACATAATAGCAGCTCCCTCATAAGTCGCCGGTGTTGCTGTCTTCTTTCCAGTCTTCAGTTTTGGTTTGCCCTGAAAATCCTCGTGAGCAATCAGTTTCATCCTGAGACGCATTATAGCACATCTTCACAAGTTATCTCCACCTCCTGTAAGTATTTTTCTACCTCTTAGAAAGAGAGAGTTAATTTTATTAATTTTGATAACGCATTTTTTTAAAAGTGAAAACTTCTTTAGCCGTGTTGAGCGTTTTTCGGTAGGGGAAAAAGTTATGATCTCGCGTCAGGAACGCTAGTTTTTTATAGTTTATTGATCGGGAAATGGATTTATCATATACTTGATACTTCAAGTCTAAAATAAATATTCCATAATCAGGGACTCTTGTGATAGAATCGGTACTAAACCATTACACTGTTTGTCGGCCGATGAAGGAAGAGGCTCAAAATCACCGCTATATAACTATGGTAGTTTGGTTAGCTTCATCACCAAGCTGTGACGGCACCGTTGCCATCTTAGGTCTCTATGGGAACCATCCGGCGTGACTGCGGGGGTGACTTGTCCTTTCGTATTCCTATGCGTTCGTCTACGCTTAGTTCGCCGTCACTGAGGAAGCGTCAGCAATCGTCTATTTGGTAAGAGGAAGTTGAAAACGGTTTGGATAATTTTATTTCAGATATTCTGACCTCAATGGAATTTCAGTTCGCATTTCAGAATTACTTTTGTCAGTCCTTACTGTTCCCATGACAGTGCGCAAGATATGCTACCAGTAATTTAGGATCCAAAATACCATCAATTAAATTATTAGCTATCATGCTTCAGACAACAGCCATAATTAAAAACTTACGTTCTCATTCACACGGATTTTAAGAATTAAACAATAAAGAATAATATTGCAACTTTATAGAATATTATAAAATATCTAAAAAACAATAAACATTTAAAAATTATCTAAATAATGCATAATTTTGTACATAAACTAACTAATGAGATTGTTATTATTATTATTAATTCGGCGCAACAACACGTGGGTCCAGGCCTCCTCAATCATTAACCGCCAGTAGTCCAAGTTGAGTGCTGCTCCCATCCAGTTGTGGACTCCGAAGTTTCTCGAGTTTTCTGCTACACAACCAATTCACCGCAGTCGCGGTCGGCCGACTCTCCTCCGGTCATGGATGACCACATGTCCAGCACATTAGGCTCACGAAAGAGATCATATATTTCTTCCTTTTTTTCTTTGTCTCCATCTTCCATAGAGACCGGCCCATATATTTTTCGGAGGATCCTGCGTTCGAATACTAGAAGATTTCGGTTTGCATCCTTCGTCATTGCCCATGTTTGCGCTCCGTATGTAAACTCTGGGCGAATCAGGGTCTTATATAGGATGATTTTAGTTTTTCTTGTAATCACCGTATATGCTAGACGTTGTTTTAGACCAAAACAGCGGCGGTTGGCTGACAATATTCGTTTCCACAGAAACGCATCTTCAACTGCCTGCTTTGATCTTCCTATAATTTCAATATCTGCACAGGCAAGGAGCTGTACCGATCTGTTTATTATGGCTCCCGCCGTTTGCACCTCAGAGTCTCTGACTGCCTTCTTGAGAGGAAGGTTAAATAATAGACAGGAAAGTGCATCACCCTGACGTACCCCTCTTTTAGAAATTGTAGTATATGAAGATATTTTAAAAGTCCTTCATACAAATTCAGCATGTTGATTTTATTATATTTATATAAATATCGTGCCTCAGAGGAATAATGTGTACAATAAAACATTTAAAAAGTAGCCAGACTAGTGTATGTAGTAGTATTCACCCGCTCCACGAAATCCCCAAGTCGTAGGGCTATATTTATTTCTCGGGCGATAACAGCGGCAAATTTCGTGCAAATATATACTTTTAACTTATATATAAAATAAATATTTATTTCTGCTTTTTAATTATATCAGACTTAATTCAGAAATCTATTAAGATAGGAGACGAAGCTGCTTATTTATTATGTTTTTATTGGGTTTTAATGCCCTTTTCTTCCCCTGTCAAGGCAAACATGAAACGTTATTTCTATTCGTGAAGATTCATTCGGTTGGTCCACCAAGAAATCAATTTTAGCCCACCTGGACCGGAATCGAATTGATATCCCAGCAGTTAGCGAGGTTGACAATTTTATATATATTTATAATAGTAACTTATAGGCCATAAAAATGATGGCTTGTGTGGAAATATAGAAGGTTATTAAAGAATGTTCTTCATCTAGAAAACTCTTTTATACAGTGGTTTGTGCTATTTTAAATGCCTATTAAAAAAAATATTACTTTCCCGGTTACAATTTCCAATACAATATAATAATTTAATTTTAATAACGAAAGGCTATATTAGATATAATTGATTCGTTAACTATTTTGAAGGTTCATTATCAACTATGTGGTTAACCAAGTGAAGCGATTAAGGAGGTGAGAGCCGAGCGAAGAGCATTGTTCCCTGAACGGACCTCCAAGCCATTGAAAGTTCTAATTACACGGATTTTTGTTGGCGTCGATCGAGCTGGCTTCAGTTTAAAAAGCATAGCTATTTCTTCGCCAGGGCTATTAGAAGTTGATATAGAAATGGTCAAATTTATTATAGGTTCGGTGCGACCTGTGGTCTAGTGGTTAGTATACTACCCCCAAGATCGTGGGTTCGTAGCCTAGCAGGTGACCATTGGATTTTTTAAAGGAAATAAAAAATCCGTGGTTATACCGTCCTTCGAAAGAGATGTTAAACGGCGGTCCCGAGCCTGTACGATGCCAGGTACTCATTAAAAATCCCTATCCTAATTATACCTGGAAAGGCAAAATTTAGGCTCCCACTGAAGCATCGTCTGATTAGCCATAGCGTAAAAGTGACATTAAATAAACAAACAACAACACTTTAGGTATTCTAGCTAAGTGGTTATGAGTTGACCAAGAAGATACATAGATTAACTCCCATTTGATTTTCCAACATAGTTTCCCAATAAACATAAGAGAACATTTTGTTATCTTCATTTACGATATTTTTCATAGAACCCCAATTAATTAGTGACTCCTTTATTGTTGTTTTAAGAAATTTTAGTTGAGTGAACTCGACAGCGAATGACCTTGTTGTTCGCTGACTTCTTTTTTGCAATGTTGGCCAAAAACAAGAGAAATTTTGTGGAATTGTAGATGAATTAAAGTAGATCGTTCGGTAGACCACATGGAATTAGTAGACCATTGTTTCTAGCTGGCTGCCTGCTAACGGTCTTCATTTCCACTTTTTGTTCTAAAGCGGTTTCTTTTGTTTACAATCGATGTCAATCATTGGTTAGGCCTTACTTCCCCAGCTGGTATGGTTCTCGTCTATAGAGTCTGGCGGAAATTGGAAGAAAGCACTTAGGAATCTCTGGATCACTGCAGCCACTGTTGGTATATGGTCAAATTGAAGATTGAGACTTTACAAGAGTGCAGCCGAAAGGTATATATACTCTTCATAGGCAGATTCTCGTAGTTTTGGGCTCGGAATGGAGTTATAATGAAAGCAATAGCTCAACGCTACTTCAAGGCACAGCCTATGGGATAACGTAGCTTGATGTCTCCCTCGTCAGGCACCTGACGTTGTCTCAAACTGCAACAGAAAAATCAGGTCGGTTAGGACCAAGTGTTATAGAATTAACTAACTGTTAACCTCACCCAACTTATCGCTCCGCATCATATTATCGATATATACAGCTGTCATGATATATACTGGCCCTTACTTATCGAGCGCCGATGATTAATAATATTTCGCCCTCGACTACTAAAAGGCCCCAATAGTTTCAGAACGGTGAACTGTGACATAAAGTAAGGCACAATACTCTACAAAGAACAAAAACTGACATAATACACGATAATGTCGGTCCCCCGACGGAAGCAAACTTCATCACACGGAGGCATATCAAATTCTTTGATAGCCTCCAGTACACTACTAACCCACACACAGAAAGAACTAGCTCGAGTCCTACTCATATCATACATGAGTAATCCTCATCCCTCTCTTAAAATGCACCTGGTGGAGTAAAAGAGATTCCGTCAGTCCTATTAATCCTAATAAATATATATTTCAAATAAATAAATAAGCCAAGAGGTTAGGAAAAAATAAATAAAATTTCAAGCCGATTCTCTACTTATCATATTGTATCATTTCTCTAAGAAAATAACACGATTTTGTCTCTTTAGTACAAGGAACTCATTTTGGAAAAAATTGGACTCCACTACTTATTCACCGGGACTGTAGTTGTATTTGTAATAGTCTATCGTAAAAAAATTCTTTATTAAAGCCAGTGGACGTCGTTTTTTTTTGTTGTAATGGTTGTGCTGATAATGCATGTCTATTAGGCCCAGTAACATAAGCACAGTTACATTATAACAAGAATTAAAAATTTGATAAAATTAAACTCTCTTAAACAGAATGGGACATTATGTAGAGCTGGAGGTCTAAAATCGAACATTTTATTTTAGTCTTTAAGCGTAGCATTAACTTCATTCCTCTAAGTTAGTAATATCTTTGAAGTTATGTTAGTATTGTTCGAAGAAACGAAAGGAACAATTGCTGTCTGTAATCATTTTACATTATATCAGTTACGTGAAAACCTGTTTCAGGACCATGATTATACCTTGTCATATTTTTCTCTTTTGAGCTCACCCGTTTAATAAAGTCCAAGACATGAATTGGTAATGCCCCCTTGTAGAGTGCTCAAAGGCTAGCTGTTATCTATTCGATTAATGTATTCAATCTATTGTGTGGAAATAATTAATGGCCGTAGTCTCTTTCTCCTTCCTCTGGTTGCTGGCGAGGCCTGAAGTTAGTTTTCTGCACGTCACCGTATCCCAGTCATTCTCGTCACGTTTTTCATATTTTTTTCATCTGTTTGACCCCTCCATTTGGCATACTTCTCAAAAGTTGATGGGGGTCCAATCATTTCTTTTTGTATATATACATTTTAAAACTTTTTCTTCGCCTTAGAATTCCATCATGACATAAAAGGTATAATAGATCATAACTTTTAAAATCAATTTTAGCTGTATGTTCACCCAGCAACACGAGAAGAAGAACCGGAGACAATATCTAATATTTAATGTCATGCTTTTTAACCTCTTAAAAGCAATCAAAAGAATCGTTTATTTGGAAATCCTCTCTCGGCTCACCCAGTCTCTATAAACTGGTGTACCCTTTATTGGGTGAAAAATTGGCGGTTGAGTGTGATCTCGGTCATCTTCTCACTTAACCGCTGGCTTAAAAACAGTACAGGTTCTATCATTTACTGAACCCAAGACCATTGATGAATTGTAATGGTACATTTTTTGTGTTATATATTAGATTTGTAATATATCTTATAATGTACCGCACTAATCATTTATATAATATAATTTTCAAAATATTGTACTTGATATACATGAACTGTATACAGTATACAGTCTAGCGGCAACTCCCTGCCCATCAACTAGCCCTGAAGAAGACCTGCAATGTGGGTCGAAACGTTGGCGTACCAATAAAAAGTTCTCCCTATATAAGCGAATTTTCTTGGCCTCTACCCGGACCATTTTCTTCTTCATATATACATAAGGTCAACTAATATTTTTCAACATATACATATCAGTACATCAAATAAGTGCTTAAAAATTATTTCATAATCTATTATTTCGATTTGGATTGAATAATAGTTTCGCTTGTAATAATATTTTACAAGCATAATTTCTCTATTATAATAATAAAAAAAATAATGTTATCTCGTATAACTTCTTCTTAACACCCGTTGCTAGGCATGTTTGATTATGGGAGTAAAAAATTCTTAGGTATGAGGTCCTTCGGAAGAGACGTTAAACGGGGTTCCCGAGCCTGTCCGTTTTTAGGTACTCGTTTAAAATTCCTATCCTAATTAAACGTGGATAGGCAAATTTTAAAGCTCCCAATGGCGATCCTCTATATTAGAAGTACAATGTCTTTATCCATAAAAAATTGTATGTTGTTTCTTTAAATAAATCGGGTTTACTTTGCTGGAATAACTGTATGATATAAGAAAACCGGATTGTTGGGTAGCATTCAATTTTCAGAGGTTGTAGACAACTTTTTTCAGCTCGTATTTCAAATACTACAATTTCTTTTACACACTTTTTACCTCGAGGAATCTCTCGAAAAAAGATATTTCAGATTAAACTGTTACATTGCATTGAGATATGTAATGTCACATACTGACCTACTGGTTCCAGTAAAAGGTTATCTTAGCGGTTCTAGGAGGCGGTGGTTCCCATAAGATCGTGTCGGCTGTGGCTAGATCTCTTATCTCCCTTCCTTAATGTAAACACTTCATTAGCGAACGCTGCCTTGTACCATAGTCTTATTTTTTTTTGTGTAATGTTATAGATCAGATTACTGTGTTAGTTCACAATCATGCTTGTTAAAAACATGTCTTATAAATGATTTTAACATGTATCAGCAAAGGGTGGTATTGAACACTTCGAAAATGACATCATTATTTTCGGTATTCATTGTTATTATGGAATGATAAGAACAGTAAATACTTTGAACAGTAATGAGGTTATAAGTAACTGAAGAAAACCTAACAACAGCTGGAAATTTCTGGCTAGGTATTTTCAGTGGTTGAAATGGATACATACAGTGTGGACTATATATTTTAGTAAATGGATTCATTCAGAGTACGTTGTTTTAGATGTTATAAAATAAATAATTACAAGAAAAACAAACTAGATTTTTTTATAACACATATTCTTTTTAGGGTTTCGTCCACGTGAGGGTCTGGTTCCCTCAGTTTCCTGGAGTGGTGATGATGTCTGACCAAGAACTGATCATCATGTGCAAGCCTCCAGAGCCCACCATCATAGAGAACAAAGCTGCAGGATTCGCAGGAAGTCTGTAAGTTACTATACGTTATGATTTCATAAATAAATGTGAAAGTGGGCAAGGGCGGATCCAGGATTTTTTTCAGGGGGGAGGCACAACAGGCAGATGGGCAGAAAATCAACAATAACTTAAAAATAAACTTGTAGTATTTATATAAAGGGTTCAAAGGTTTATTAAAATATCAAAACAATAGTTTCACACAGGTTCTTTCTGTTATTTTATTTGTATATTTTAATAACTATGATCATGTGATTTGCCTATAAGTATGTACTATAATGGATTCTCCACAGCACACAAAAACCGTCGTGCCCCCGTGCCCCCCTAAATCTGCCCTTGTATGTGGATATTTATTTATACGTATATATGTTTATGCATGAATAAAATTTATTCAACCCCCACCTCCTCCCTACCATTTCACACTCTTCTATAAACTTATTCAGGTTATTAGTCTTTTTTGTACCATGTCCTCCCTGTTCATGTGAAATGCCCTCCCCCTTGCACAATAATTTGAATAAGCATACGGAATAAGCATTGAAAAAAAAACATATAGTTTTGAAAAATATACTTTAGAATACGTTCCAATGATTCCATCATTCCGTTAGAATGATTCCATTGAATCAGAAGATGACACGTGAAACACATTTACGCCGTTATACTCATATTTATTGTAAATTACCATTTATAGAAAATTAACTCGGTTTCCTAGGTTTTGGCTTAATTTCGATAAGTATCTTTCTGTAGCTGGGAATTGCAGTTTTTAATCCATTGATTCTTTTTCCTTTCCTGTTTTTTTTAAGATGGAAAACAAATCAAAAGCGATATCGTTAAAATGGAAAAACAATGTCAACATATTTCCAGAACTGAGAACGTACAACTTATAGATAGTATGGAACTCCTGAAACAGTACGACTGCCAAAAAAGGTTGTAGTTTTTGCGTTAAAGAAAAATTATTAGAGCCTTCATTTGGTAAAGAAGTCTGACAAAAACTTGATAAAAGTTTGATAAAAACTTCGTCGTCAGCTTATGAAATTTTACAACAGAAGTACATATACAGAATAGTTTTCAATTGTTGTCAATTCTTCAAGTTTCCTTCTTCTGTTCCTCAATTAACAATGAAATCTTAAACAATTTCTAATAAATTATTACTCCGTCGATTTTATTTCCTTTCTAAAACATGATTTCCTTATTATTAACATCATGCTTTCATCGGTATGGAAGATTTTTCTTATTGTCTTAGTTTGTTTCTAATTGGAATTGAGTGCCTTAAAATGCAATAAATTACAGTAAAAGGCAACACTATAATAAAAAGTTTATGTGTGCCTTAGATTATTCTCAATAAATCGACTGAGTTATTGAGCGCTGAAAAAACCTGGAGAGCAGTTTATCGGTCGAATGAGCTCCATGGTATCAATTCTCCGGCTATTTCCTTCTTGCCGAAGGAAATTATTTTGAATTGACTTCTGATCTCGCAACCGGTCACATCATTCAAAATAAATATAAATCGCTCACATTCTCAAGAAGTTTTTTTCTACTTTGATTCTTAAAGTATGAACATTTAAATAACGAAGGTTAATAAGTGTTTTATTTCTTTAATCCATTCGTGGAGGCAGCCCAATGTGGAAGGGTTTACTGCCTTATAAATATAAACTCTTTGTTGTGTTGTTTGAGGAATGGCTTGATCGAGACCCATTGGGATACCGGTCCAGAGTCGAATGATCCCAAGCACGTCTGTTATTGTCCGTGGAAAAGATGGTATTGAGTTGTCTAGGAAGGTGGATGATGCCTTTGTGTAGTAGAGGGATACCGATCACTTTGTTAACCTATGGCACAGTCGACCATATCTCAAGATCTTATCATTTTTTTTCCAATAAAACTTGATCTTCATTATGTTTTTGTTCGAGATTTCAGTGTTATTTTTCAAATTTAGCTGTGGATTTCTTCGACACTATTTTTTTTTTTAATAGGATTTACTATAAAGTGATCTTTTTTGGCTGTTGAAACGTTATTCACAATTATTTTAGTATACAAATTGTGCAATAAAATAAATATAACTTAGACAATAAGTCATTTATAGAATATCTTCTATACCTTGCATAAACTACTCATAGGGTTTTTGCCAGTTTCCGTTTTTAACTTTATTTTCAGATATCCGTATTTTCATGAAAAACTTCATTCCCTCTCGAATCCACTAGTTTCAAACCTACCAACTTCTTGAATACTCGATAATCCTCCGAGGCGTCTGAAAAGAAGACGGCCTCGTGACCTTCTAAGTAAAATTGTCAATTGAGCACTACCACTGGGCAGTTTCTCTACTTTTCTTAATCCTAGCCTCTAAGTATCATTCCTGCCATTTACTTGTTGTATTGTTATAATACAGGTGTAAATTTCAATGAATAAATTAATAAAACAAAAACTTCATTTACAGTTCTTATAATCCTCTTATTAACAGATCAGCTGTTATTTAACTACAGAGCAGACTCTAGTTAATTAAGACTACGGTTTCTTCAACTGGTTTCAGTAGTTTCCATTTCAAGGACATCACTTAAAGTTATCAAGTGAATACTACTCACTTGGAGCCGATGATTATTTGATAGTTTGATTTGCATGATATTTGATAATGATTTGTACAGGTCAGGTGAGGTTGTATAGGTTAGATATACAAATGGCCGAATCAAGGCCACGCTCTATAACTTGATGCCCAATAGAAGAATCCACTTTCCATAGTGCGGTTGGCCTCATCGAGTTAGTTCTGGATTCAATTTTACACACTTGCTTTCCTTTCCCGTTTTTTCTTCTTTTTTTTTTTCTGTTTTCCCAAACTGACCCAATACCTTCTTCAGTGGAGAAAGAGAATGGAGAAAATATGATGAATAGCTGATATGAAGGAACATGAAGCCATTATTTTTGTTTTTGTTTTTTATAAACCTTTTATTTTTTCTGAATTATTTCACGATAGTAAAATATTAGCACGAAGTTGCTCTAATCAACCACTAACCACATAAACGAATTGGGAATAGTTATATAAAGTTATCATTGTGAAACTACTAAAGAAATTTCATTTACTAAGAACTTTTTCATACTGTATTCCCTTATAGTCAATCAACAGTTTAGAAGTCTCAAAAACTGAATAAACGATTGGCTATCGATATAGGAAGTGTTGGTAATATCGAATCCTGCGTGTAATATTTAGTTCCATAAAATCTATTTATAAATAAAATTAAAACAATTAATGCCTAGATCTAAAAGACACTCCTTAGGAGTGCTATTGTGCAGGTCAGGTTATTCATTCAGTTACTTAGAGGATTCATTTGATTAGTTCATCCCTTTATTTACTTTTTTTAATCGAAAAAAAATCTTTCCTCGAAAGGATAAGGACGAACTCTTTTGTTAGCCAAAAAATAATAGGTTTCCACATTCTTAATCGATTCTTGGAGATGTAAAGAATCTTTACTGGGGTCTCTTATGAACACCAGGTATGTAATATGGTTATGGTAATGTATAACCGGGTTCAAATCCTTACTGTCAATCAAAGTTTTAAGAAACGTATTAGAGAATCAAGATGGAAGAACTAATACAAATGACGATATGGATGATATTTCTCCAATGCTGTCTAGAGATCGAAGAAAAAAATAAAATAAGGTTCATAAACGTTATCTTTATTTTCCTTAAAAATAGATTTTTTTTAAAAAGGCACCAATTTCCCTTTTTAATAAAGTTGAATAATGATGATATGATAAATATAGAAAAATGAATTTTAGTAATTCAAAATAAGAATCTCCTTTGAGTACAATGTGAGTTTTTAAAATGTTCACACTGATAATATGAAATAAAGTTTCGGCAGTAGCATCTCTTTCCTCTACAAATAAGGTTTTCGGGAAGGGAACAGAAAAACTTTTGTTAATGTATTATTTATTCATATATAAACTTTAAACCTATTATAAGTAATTGGCAATCAAAGAGTGTGCTAGACCTTTAAAATTAGAATTGTATCTTATAAAATAGTAGCGTTTTTGCCAACCATAAGCGATCTAGGATATTTTACCACTTATCATCAAAATTATCCACACACCTCTAATTGTATTAATGTTTTAGGAACCATAAAATATGCTTGGTTGTAAATAAATTTAGTCCTACGTATCCTCGGAGAACATATATCGAATTTTCTCCAAAATGAGTTTCTTGTGCTTAAGGAAACGGAATCATGTTATTTTCGTACTGATGGAGGGACTAAGTCAACCATTGGATTGAAAATTGCTTGTATTACAACTCCATTTCAAGTCAAAAACCATGTAAATGACGTAGTGCTTCCTTTGATACAATTAACTCATTCTGGATAAAATTTGACTTGACCACTTATTCACCGGGGCTGAAGATGTATTTTTAGTAGAACTGTCAAAGATTAACTCTGTTCCAACTTCCTAGAATTATTCTTTTGATGGGTGCGTTTTCTGTTTCCTAGTGAACGAGAATAACCTATATGTATTTAAAAGCCTGGGAGATTCTCAGAGGCTGGACGTGAGTACTTTAGAACTGTCCATGATAATAAAGGCTTTAGCTTGCTTATACATAATCAAAGCGACGTTCTTATTTCTGCCTTGGTTTACTTTCAAAAGCACAATTATTCCAGAGACTTCTATTATGCATATGTTGCAGAGTAACATGTAAATTAAGAAACTATATATCAAAAAATGATTTTTGAGATTTTTTTTTATGAGAGACTAGATTTTTTATTATTGAGACTTTTTTACTATTCATAATTTTAATTTTATTCTTATATTCAATCCACAAATATATTTCTTGCTTCGGATGAAAGCTTAATTTGTCCAGTTGTTAAATTTTTGGACAACCCAATTAAATGTGAACACTGGAAAAACAACTAAATAGTTGATGAAGAAGAATATTTATTAATCACAAAGGGAATAATATTTTTTTAATTTTTAAAAATGGCTACCATGCTGCTCATATTTGTCACCACCCAGATTTCCACCGACTATAGCTCACTTCTCCTTTTATTTTGTATTTAAATAAGTCTCTTTTGAGCTTTTGATCATCCACACTAACAGATTTATTTAAAAAAATTAAAAACTTGTTTAGTTTTCTAATTCTTTTATTGTATACTCATTTTTGTAACATCGTTTGTAATTATGTAGATGATATCTACATGGAGAGAACAAAAGAGGGGTATAACGTTGGCTAAATTATTGGTGAAGCTGAGAACTGACAGTAAAGTAAAATATAAAGGCTCTCATATCTTCCAACCTCGATAGAGGTTATCTTTTATTTATTTATTGAAGGACAGTTAGGATTTTTTGTAATAAAGTATCATTTGGAGTAAATAGGTAGGGCACCCTATAAACCAGCTTGATTCTCGAAATCTTGCCGAAGAAGTCCTGGTACTGGACATGATGGTTGAGATGTGGAAGACCGAACGATTACACGGTAGACTATTGTAACGGACATGTAAGGCGCGGATGATACCTCTGCCACATATTCTGAGGACATGACTCCCTAACTTCTGGTCACTATCCGCCATTTTCTGCTATCGTTGGCTCCAGCTGACTTGAAGTTCTCCGTCCTAGATTGTCCAGCTTTTTCAATAATTATATAACTTAGACGAGTTATTATTATTATTTTTACAACAGGAAAGGTTTAATGATCATAAAGAGAAGCATACAAAAAAAAAAAAAATGGTGAAATTCAATAATTAGTCAGTATTTCAGAAAAAAACACGTTTATTACTATTACCCAAGGATCGTATACGGTCACCTGTGGTCTAGTGGTTAGCGTAACAAACTACTAAGCCCAAGATCGCGGGTTCGTAGCCCGGCAGGTGACCCTAGGATTTTTTTAAGGGAGAAAAAAATCCTTAGTTAAGCTGTCCTTCGGAAGGGACGTTAAACGGGGGTCCCGAGCCTCTACGATGTCAGGTACTCGTTAAAAATTCCTATCCTAATTAAACCTGGGTAGGCAAAATTTAGAGCTCCCACTGTAGCATCGTCCGATTAGCCATAGCAGCATAAAGTGACGTTAAATGAACAAACAAACAAGGGTCGTACTGTTGAGATCACTCTCGACCGCCAGGTTTTCCCCCTAATTAAAGTTACCCATTTTGTACATGTTGAGTGATCCCATTGTATAGGCTGGGCGAACCCCAGGTCCTTTGATCCCAGGTAGACTTTTTCGAAATTTAACCTTGCAAAAAATTAAATAATTATAGTAATAAAATGCCTTTAATAAAATCCAGAAACCTCCGTGAAATGTTTCTTTTTTTCTCCATATAACAAAGCACATCTTAATAATTTTATGGCATATTTTTTTTTAAATACCATTTTATATTTAAGCTGCTCCTCGAAAATACTTATTTTTATTTAATAACCATAATTTTTACATTTCTTTAATTTGATTTACTTTCAAGATACTCAATAATATATATATATCATAAAATTGTCGTGTCACAGTGCTTGTTACAAAACTCCTCCGAAACGACTTCTTATGACCGATTCTTATGAAATTTTGTGTGTATATTCAGTATGTCTGAGAATAGGATGTAAACTTTTTTTCATACCCCTAAGTGATATGTGTCGGCCATTATTATTGATTATGCATCGATCCTAGCAGTGACCCTTGATGATGTTGCATTTTTTATATGTTGTAAGAGGAAGTCTGAGTAGTGTAAATCCAAGTTTGCATCCGAAAAATCGATGGTAACACTTTTGGTGCCCGAAGAACCGCGAAGTTTTTTCAGATTTTGGCCTGTATCTCTTAATTGGTGCGTTTTTGGAAAAAAACGTAAGTAACCATTTTTTTTGTACATTGAATTTTCTACAATTCGAGCCCCAAATGCAGCTCTGTAGGTCTAATAGATTCCGAGTTCAGACCCTATCATGTAACGAATAACTGGAATCTTATCTTTATCTAATCTAATATATAAAATTGTCGTGTCACAGTGTTTGTAACAAAACTCCTCCGAAACGAATTGGTCCGAGATCAGGAAGTAAATTATTTTTCATACCCCTATGTGTCGGCCATTATTATTGATTATGCGTCGATCGTAGCAGTGACGCTTGATGGTGCTTTTTAATTAATTAATTAATTAAAATAGAACTAAGATATATTTGAACAACAACGACAAGCTATTCGGTGGTGCTGTTCTATTACTATCTGATGATTTCCGACAGGCATAGCCAGTCATTCCGTTTCATTTTGGCGAGGAGATTAACGCATATTTAAATCAATCGTTTTTGTGGCGAAATGTCGAAACACTTAGATTGCACATAAACATTCGTACAATTAAAAAATGATCCATCCGCACAAATATTTTCAAAACTACTACTGGGATATTGGAATCGCTGAAATTAGGAGGGGTCTTCCCGGATGTACAAAATAATTACATTGACCATAATTGGCTCTGTAATCGTTCTATTTCGGCATCAGAAACGCGACGAAACTAACTTTTAATATAACAGTTGTTACCGGGTGATCCAATGTCCTTTTGTGACTGAAATTGTACCTGAATTATCCAACTGAATTTTGTGAATCACACAATCTTTAGTTGAAGATCGGTTCATCTATTATTCTTCTGCGTAATTTGAATCCACGTTAATTATGGAGTGGGACACGTTTAGTCATCAAAATCAAAACCGGGAATGTTATTGAAGTAGCCATGTTATTAAAGGAGAAATCGTCATGTAGCCACGTATTCCAATGATACCATCAGAACCCATAATACCGTTCAAAAGACTTCAATTTGATATACGCTTGGCTTTTGCTATGGCCATCAGCAAGTCTCAAGGCCAGATAATGTCCATTTGCGGTTTGGACCTAGAACATCCATGTTTCTCCCATGGACAATTATATGTTGCATGCTCACGTGTTAGTAAACCATCTAATCTATTTGTATTAGCAAATAACAGATTAACAAAAAATATTGTGCATCGATTAGCGATCAATTAAATTGAAATAAATAGTTATAATTTAAAAAATATTATTAGCCATAATTAAAAATCAATTTTAACTTCAATTCAAATTCCAATTTCAAATCTCCTCGCGCGGATCTCATTACCGCGTAGGGGAGCGTCCCACGGGTGGCGGATGTGGGGATGGTCGGTGGAAATTCTCTTGAAGTTCCTCCCGGCTAAGTCCGATGGACTCACTGACCGACAATGAGGGCGGCCCCCAGGCTTGCTGGAAGGATGTGATGTAGGTTAGAACGCCCTACTCACATTATTTTTTAGGTCACCAAATACCACAAATAGTCATGGATACGTCTGAGGTAAAACGCTCATTATCCGGAGGTAAACTAGTTCATGGCGCAGGTTGAAATTTAGAGATTTGCGTATAGGGACTAAGAACGTGAGAAGTTTGACTACGGCTGGTGGGCTAAAATCGGTTTCAAGTAGGTTAAAGGGTACAATTTAGATATCGTGGCGCTACAAGAGGTTCGCTGGCCAGGGGAGGGTTCGGCAAAAGAAGGGAAGTACACTATTTGGTTTGGAGGAAGCGGTAATTATTGTTTAGGTACTGGGTTTTTAGTGAAGAATTAATACTAGAGAAATAATTAGAATAAAATGGTTTCCTTCATCAGCTTTATATCGATTTTAAAAAAGCTTATGATTCTATCGACCGTCAGATTATGTATAACGTATTGATTGAACTGGGTATACCAAAGAAATTAGTAAATCTCGTAAGGATGTGTATGAGCGAAACTTTCGACAAGGTTAGAATTGGTAACAGTTTTTCGGAGAAGTTTGAGGTTTTTTCAGGTTTAAAACAAGTTGATTCGCTATCACCTGTACTGTTTTATTTAACAGTCGATTACGTTATTAAAAAGGTGATACACAACGAAAGAGGTTTGAATTTGAACTTGAATAGTAAAATATCCATGCTTGGGTTTGCTGACGATTTGGTATTGTTGGGTGAGGACGAAGAAACTATAAACCTTAATACACGAACGTTATTGAATGCTGCTAAGGAAATAGGGCTGGAAATAAATTCGGATAAGACTAAGTATATGGTCAGTAGAAGGAAAGGGGGAAATTTTGGTGATATTGTTGTAGGAGGGAATAAGTTCGAACATGTGGAGATGTTTAAGTACTCAGAGTCAATGGTAACTGGAAAAAACGAAATTCAAGAGGAAATAAAGGCGCGACTAAAGGCGGGAAATGCTTGTTATTATTCGTTCTCGAAATTACTAAGATCGCGTCTTTTGTCCAGAAATCTAAAATCAGAATTTATGAAACAATTATCGTTCCATCTCTTCTCTATGGATGTGAAACTTGGCAACTAACGCTGAAGGATGAACAACGCCTCACGTAGTTACGTAGAATACTCGGTCCAAAAAAGGATGAGACCACTGGGGAATATAGGAGATGACATAACGCGGAATTGCGAAGCATGCAACCGGTAAATATTATTCAGGTGATAGCGCCGCGAAGATTAAGATGGGCATGTAAAATGTAAAGTTGCTGGGCTTAGTAACAAACGAATTCCCAAGATGTTAATAGGCGCTGTACCGACTGGGAAGCGTCTGAGGGGTATACCGAGGCGTAGGTGGGAGGATTGCGTTAGGAATGATCTAGCGGGTTTGGGTTTGGGTGGTGATCCGTGGACGGAGGATTGTAAACATAGATTGGTGGTATCGGCATCGACCCTTCGGGCTCGTTAAGCCTTTTATTTATTTAATTAAAAATCAACCATGATATACCTCATTCATTAAACTAATGTTT